>VZTE01006313.1:703295-729759 GCA_013397775.1 Eulacestoma nigropectus | reverse complement strand
AAAAAAAAAAAAAGAAAATATGCTATTGTTGGATTTCTAGTGAACAATATCTTGGGAAAAGCAGCATTGGCTGTTGCACTGAAAAAGTTGCTACAAGATGATGTCATCTGGCAGTAGGGACCAAAACAAGACATGGTATTGCAGAAGCTAAAAATGACAATCTGCAATGCACCAGTATTTAGGTTTCATGGTCCTACAGAGGAGTTTGGGAAAAGAGAAGCAACTGAACACTGCTGGAGTTCTGGCTGCTTGCACGGTGCACTGTGCCTGTATTAAACACATAATTTGGTGTAACGGAGGTAGAAAATATTACACCTGAACAGAAGCAGACTGTTATATTTGCTCCGAAAATGACTTCTCTGCTTAATGCAGTGTTGCAATCCAAATACATGTGGCTACAAATCACCCCTTTTTTTTTTTTTTTTAAATCACACTACTTTCTTTTAAATCCTTGGGAAACAATGATCGAAAATGTATTTCTGACACTGTTTAGCAAAATGTTAATTTGAGATTTGCTGTCTAGGAGTCTGGTGTTATAATCTCCAGAGTTGGGTGCTCAGATTTTTGCAGGAAAGTCTGTTTGTGTTGTGGAAGGCACATCTTAGTACTAAGGGTAGATCACAGAAGGGCTCGCTGGGACATTTGTAAGCTGTGCAAAAATTGATATTCAGGTTGGTTTTTTTCTTGGAGAGTTGGCTGCTAAATAGCAACTCTACTGGGCTTTGAAATGTGTGGTCACCTCTCCAAGAAGGCTGTGAACAGTAAGTAGAAAAGCGAGGATCCATAAGGACAGAAGGCAGTATTTAATCCTCCTGCTAGCAGACAAATGCTAGGGCACACAGTGCACAGGCAAGGCAGATGATGTTGTGACTGGGAAAGACAAAGCACACAAAAATTACAGAAATATGCATAGATCAAGAATTGAGTTACCAGAATTGTTATGGCTGTCTTAGAATTTTGATACAGTAAATATTGTAATAGCTGTAATTTTCCATTTTATTTCCTTTTTTCTTGGCAAGTGTTTTATGACACAAACAGCCAGAATACTTAAAAGTCTGATGAATGATTTCCAAAGACCCAGTATCCTGGGTGATTGCTGCCCTTGTGAGCAGGATCACTGAAACTCCCTGTGCAGGCAGCCAGTAAATCAGCAGATCCGTGTGTAAGCATTAAAATGGTTCCCAAAACAAACGGAGAGAAATTAACTGCCACAAGCCTCTTTTTTTTGCTGTGCAAAATGGGAAAATGGAAGCAGGAACTTAAAGTAATTGTTTATATGTTCCGTAATGTTAGATCTCATGGATTACAGAGTGAGCCATGTTACCTGGTCAAGGGAGATCTGTTCAATTACTTTTAAAAGCAATGTAGAATACCCAAGTGTCTGGATGAATGATTATTTTAGACTAGATGACTGTATCCTTTCCACATAAATCTCAGCTTCTTTGATCCAAAATTTAGGTCAGTTCTGCCTTTCTTTTGTCTGATTTGGCTGTCTGGATACTTGAATTTTATCTGGTATGCCTTCACTTCAGCAAGCTTCTTATGAATTTAAACTTTTCTTTTTTCCTTTTGTATTTGCTCCTTAATAATTCTGGTGTCTTTTACTTTGGATGTAGCTAAAGAGTACTTGGTGTTATGTAATTGGAAAGGTGGTGGGGCTCAAGAACTCCTTACACCTCATCAAAGCTGAATTTTAAATGTATTTAAATACTAGTAATTGGAAAACCAAGCAATGGAGTCTCACTAGAATGAAACATTTCAGATGAACATAAGCCTTTTCTTTTTATTATTTTCTAAGCAAAATGTTTCATTCCATTCAACCCTGAACTGTAGTTTCTCTGAAGTTTTAAGTTGAACAGGGCATTGATTATTTTTTTCCACAGAAAAACACCCTTTGATACTGTGGTTTGAATGTTTTTGCCATTTGATTGCTAGAAACAGATTTTTCTTGACTTAACATAGTAAGTTGCTCATATAGATGCTACTTTTTCTGTTACACATGCTGGGATTATAAAAGCTAGTGTGACCTGGGATAGACCACAGTCTGGTCTACAGCAGTCCCCCTGAGTTACGCAATGTATGCACTATCTCAGTCCTTGCTTTTTCAGATTATAATATTACACATTTCACTGTAGAGTCTGTCCCCTCTGTTGTACTGTTGAGGCATTTTTGGCAATATTTATCTCTGTCGTTTGTGTCTATGGACTGACTACTATTTCTATTTGTAGTATCTGAACTGGCTTAAATTTACATTGTCTTTTGTTTGCAGCAGTCCTGATTGTGAAAATACTTCTGCTTTTGGGAAAATGTTACGGTCTGTGCAGTCCATCCTCAAACTCCCACTAAAGGCAGTGAGGAAAATGTAGGGACAAACCCTACACTGCTGATTTAAAAAGCATTGGGAGCAAGGATTGGTTGCCCAGAGATGTTGTGGTGCCCCATCCCTGGAAGTGTTCCAGGCCAGGTTGGATAGGGGCTTGGAGCATCCTGGGCTAATGAGAGGTGCCCATAGCAGAGGGATTGGAACGAGATGATCTGTCTAAGGCCCCTTCCAACACAAACCATTCTATGGTTCCATGAATCTGTGAACTGGGATCCAGATCTCTGCTCATGCCATTGACCTCCGTAATTACTACTTGTTTACTTTTCTCCTAACTCCATTGTTCTCCATTTCCACTACCATGCATATTCAAGGACGGAGCATAGGGGGTGATTCCACCGAGTGTTTGGTGTCTGATGATGAGAATACTACCAAAAAAGGTGAAGAACATGAGTTTAAATTCAGGGTTAAGGTGGAGGTGAATTCTTAGTGCCTTGACAAGTGTACATGATAGGAAAGGTGGGTGGCAGTACCATTTCTCCTGACCACCCTTGAAAAAGGATGAACTTTCTCAGCCTTGTTTCTGTGCTTAAAACTGGATTCAAAGCTCTACATCCAAAATGGATGATGATGCTAAATTTTAGAAAGAGATTAAAATTGAGGTTCATCCTTGTACTTACTGTGTCCCGTTACCTGACTATCGGCTGCACTTCACTTGGTGCACAGGCTTTCTGTATCTCACCTTCTGGAAGTGCCTGTTTGTCTCTATTGCCTCTGTAAGAAACTTGTGATTCTTTTTCTCTCTCACTTCAGTAAAACACAAGGGGAAAGTCCCTAATAGGTGATACCCTGTGGACACTGAAAAGCTTTAGTGGAGGGATTTTTCAGCTTTCTGCAGCATTCTGTGAGAACTCTGTGTCTCTCACGAAAACTATGCAAAACACTGCTATGGGTTTGTGTAAACTACTTTATCTTTGCACCTGCTGTTGTTCAGTTAGTATTGTTATGGTACACTGGGGAAAATATTTTGAAATGGGTGTTGTATAGCCTCCACCAATTATTCTAGGAGGTGGTTGACCAAGGGACCAATAGTACTATGCTACTCTTGCGAATCAAGTTATATAAACTGATTTATAATTAATTAAATTAGCCATTTTCTCCAGATCTTGGTTGTGTCGTTTCTCACCGTCCCAGGTACAACAGCGACAATACCCCTCTTCTTACCCCTGTCTCTGAGATGTGTCCCCTAAAATGTTTATTTTGCGTTCTTGCTTCTTCACTGCCCAAGACACGAGCGGCTTATTAAGGAGATGGAAATAGATACAGGCACTTGGAAATTCCTATTGTTCTTCAGAGAGATGAGTCTGTTGTCCAGCAGAGCAGTGCCTGAGACCCATCTGTCAAGATAACAGCTGCCACTTTTTCCATAGTTCGTTTATAAGATCACTGAGATCAAAACTTAGAGATGGAAACGACCTATTTATAAGAACTAACTGTGCTGTTAATAGCCCCTTTCTGCTGTAGCTTGGAAGATGCTTTAAAGGCTTATTGAATGAAGCCTTTCAGGATATCCAAGGCAAAGTATATTAGTTAATAATATTATTGCTGGATATGCTATTGACTGGCTGACCTTGGTGAAACTACAGTGCTTGTTTCACAGGGAATAAAATGAAGGTGAGTTACACTTACGCAGCAGTCTGGTGACACAACCTATTCTTTTTGACATCCAGCTTTTTGCTCTGATCACAAATCTACGCTATTCCATATTCTTGCAGGATTCTGCTCTGGAGAATAGTCCCGAATGCATGATTCAACATAGATTTAAATTACCGAGATCCAGGTCTCAAACTGCTACATATATTTTTGTACTTTCATTAATATCAGGGGAACTGTGCCAGTTCACACCAAAGAGAATCTGCAACATCAGGAATAATGAACAAAAATAGGAAACAAATGTGGCAAAAAAAATAATCTCATAGTAATATTATTTCAGAACAAACTCAAAGTTTGCAGGCAGAATGATATTTATGACGCTGACAGGGTCTGCCTTGGAGCACGTAAAACACTGTTTACATTGAAAACAATACTGCAAAAATACTCCTTTTTTTTTGTGAAAGCAGTTGCATTCCTAGTAGGTGGGAAGAGCAAACTATACATCCGTGGAAAGATTTGTCCCTTTGATGAGTGTATCTCATATACCTTTTAAAATGATGGTCTAGAAAAGTAAAATAAAACATTCCTCCACTGGATTGCTGCAGCAAATGACAAAGCTTCTGCTGAGCAAAATACTGGGTTTGTCTGATGTTAGGGGTAGGCTGAACTTCTGACAAAACAGTAAGGGTTTCCCAATACATAACTTGTTAATGCACCCTTCTCAGAGTTCATTCAAAGACTAGAAGGGGCTCTTATCTTCTGTGATTCGTACAGCAGGGTTGCTGTGTGTCTTGGTACACTGTAAATGACTGGGTAGATCTGTGGTCACCGAGTCTAAAGAACCTCAGGCAGCATAATCCACAGGAAGGCATTTGGTGGACAAATCAAAACCAACTTGGTTTTAGGCTGCATTTTTTCACTGATCTTGACTGTCATCAAGTAATTTTGGGTGGAATTAAGCTCGACTTTCTTTAGCTACCTAGAAGTCTACTGTCTGTCCATGACAATGGTGAGAACGCAGCATCAAGATGCCTTTTCCATCCCAGCAAGGGACTCATCCCTTGAGTGAACCAGCAGTGTGTTTCACCTGATCACCCTGGAAACTCTGTGTTATGCTGGAGTGAGGCCCCATGGTGGCCTCAAATTGGTGTCAGTGAAGTAGTGTCTCATTTTTCTGCATGGAATCGCAGGCAGGTGGAGATGACTCCCCGGGAATTCTCCAAACAGTTGCGAAGGGAGGGGCTATTGCATAATAGGAAGATTATACCACATCTCTAAAATAAGACATATTACAGGGATGTCTGACCAGTCTAGATCAAAAAGTTGGACACCCTGGATGAAAAGCATTGGACTTCTGCATTATGTATGTTTTATGTACATATGAGATCACGGTGGACCAGCAATGTCTGCCTCTGACTTACTTAGAGTATATGTAATCTTGGCATATTGACTGTGCCTTCTTACATGGCTCAGTAAACATCCATTTTTATAAACTGTTTACTTCTCTGGTTGCATCCTGTGTGTTTCTCTCTTTTTCCAAGAATGTTTTTCCTTTTCTCCATCTTACTTAAGAACAGAGTAGCTGCTAAGTCCTTTGCACGATGTTAGATGATTGCTGTGTTTGTCAGGATGAGTCCCAGTACTAAACACTCCTCTGTGAAGGAGCTGTAGCCATGCTGAGCAGTCAGAAGGTTGGATGTGATAAAGAACCAGGTAAACAAGGACCTATGGGAAAGAAAGAGCATTCATTTACCAGGGATGTGGGGACAAATGTTATTTTTCAGTTCCAAATGCCCTAAAAGCTAACATACCATTTTAACATCTTGGTGTTAAGTGGTAACACATAAATAATTAACTTTTTCATGCTCAAATTTATTGTCTTTGGGTACGGCTAGAGAAGCTGTGGTTTACCTTATCTCTGGAAATATTTAAGACCAGGCTGGATGGGGACCAGAGCAACCTGATCTAGTGGAATCTCTATGGCAGGGAGTTGGAATGAGATGGTCTTTAATGTTCCTTCCAAACCAAACTATTCTATGATTTTCTGCATAGCCTCTTAATTCAGTGCCCTACTAGAGATGGGTAAATCTGTCACTAGGCTGTTGCTATCTTAGGCCAAGGGAATCAGAAGTGTTGCGCTTAAATTAAGATTTTTAGCACAAATTTATTTAGAAGGAAACATACTACAGGTCTAGACAGTTGAAAACCAAAGAATGCCCAATCTGAGAACAGCTTATCATTAAAGCACACCTAATTGCTGATAAGATTGTCGTGTTGGGCTGGGAAGGTGTTTCTTCTGGCAGTTTCTTCCCTGAGGAGAGGAGGAATAAAGAACCTGGTCCTTTTACCACAAGTCCCCTCTTGTGTGGTCTCAGAGCCATGCTCAGAGCTTTCACAAGAAACCTCTGAAGATGCTTTTCTGGTGTTTTTCCGTGCTCCCTGCACCCAGATCAGTGTTGAGAAGCTCTAGAGTCCCACCTTGGGCCCTTCTTGTGCCCTACCCTGATAGACAGTGGCTGTCACATTCACACCTATTTCAGTGAGGTTCAACCTGCTACGGAAATGTGTAACTTCCCAGTGGGAGGTCACCTGCACAGTTGTGTATGTGCCACAGGCTAAAATGTCAAATCCATACCCCCAGAACATAGGCAACCATGAAACAAAAAGGGAGGAGGGAAGAGAATACGTGTGGCATAGGATGAGACTGAGAATGAAACTACGATAAAAAAAAAAAAAGATTAATGTATTGCCCTGTTCTTATGGTACACTAGGTGCTCAGGATTCTGTGGGCAAGCTCTGCTGCTTATGTTCGTGTAGGAAATCTTGCAGAGTCTCTTTTTTGTATTACAGCCATGCTTGAACTGTTCTTTGTGCTTTTGGGCTGCTACAAGGGGGCAGGGACAGAAAGACCCAGACCAGTAAGGAACATTCCCTCTCCCTGCAGACGCTGTGTTACAGGACATGGTGTTTAGGGATAGAGACCTACGAGATGCGAAGTATTTCTGTATTAATACATTCTCTCTAAAACGCTGCTTTAGACATCTATGGTCCCCCTCATTAGCATGCCCGCACTGACCTGATTCTGCCATGCTTATTCAAATGAAATTTGTCTTATGCTGTGGTACATGTATATTTTACAGCTGAACTTTGTAACAGTAACAAAATCAAACCGTAAAATACAATGACTGTTTTAAGGTGACGGGATACCAGAGGAATTGTTTTGGTCTCTTTACAACTTATGTAGAATATGCTTAGTGAGCCTCATTTCTCCCTTGAAGGTAAATCTACTTTTCCTTCTCTTAAAAGTATGCAAATCCCTAAAACTGCTAGGACAGAATAATGCCTTTCAGCAGAGTGAACTAGACAATTGCAGGTAATTTTCCTGGCTGTGAAGTCGAGCTAAGTGCAAGGTTCTTTCATATTGTCTTGTGGTTGTACGCAACAGTGATTCATAGCCCACGATGATGCATTATTGAAGAGTTGTCTGTTGTGTCTTCATTGCATGCTGTCAGCTGCATAATAAATAATTGATTGTGCTGCTCTTACTCCACATTAAAGATATATGAGTATCTAATATACGAAGAAAATGAAGCAGCAAGGCTGCCTGTGTTCAAAAGATGAAGCGTTACTGACGTGCGCTGCAGTAGCAGGAACTGGAAAGGGCCCGCCACTGCTGTCCATTTCCCACTTCTTCACTTTGAGTCTGTTTGTCATGGCAACAAATGGCACATTCAAGTCCTTGCTCTTGCCTTTCTAGACAAAATAATTGTGGTAAAGAGCTGATATGCTCCAGAGTTGTGCATCTCCCCTTCCCCACTTTTCTTCAACTATTATCGCTCTAGACTGAAAATTCCCTTAAAATATTAATAATTTTTTCTTAAGCGGCTGCAAACTGTCAGGAAAATGCAGTCTAAGACAGTAAATCCTTTTCTCCACATAAAACTTTGTTTATATTATGCCGAGGAAATGTTAGCAGGATAAAACTGAGTGTTAAAATTGCAGTGGTACTAAACCTCTGTTGTTGAGCCTTTCCCTTGAAAAGCCAGGCTTCCCTTCTCAGTTCAGTTGCCAAAGTCCCCAGACAGGACACAGTAAGATGGCCCCTGTTCCAACATAGTGTAGGGAATGAAAGCATCTTCCAGCTCACATTCAACACTCTTTGTTTCCATTACAATGGCCATCAGTAAAATTGATGAGACGACAAATTTGTCCAGAAGAGTTTGCTTTGGAAGTCAAATCAAGGAAATCAGAGGTGTGTGCTGCTCACTGCATTGTGGCAGGAGGAGGCTCGTGGCCACGTATAACTACAGGTTACAGGGAGCTGTTGTTACCACAAAAATATGTAAAACAGTGAATTGCATTTTGAGATAATAATGAAATTAAGATGGAAGAAGTGTGAGATGTCTGGCTGACGTACATCTGAATTCTGATGGAATGAGTTGGAGAGCTGAGTTAGGTAACTGGGAAGCAGAAACACAGGCACCGACTGTATTTGCCTAGAAAACTGTTGCCCAGATCTCTGTGTTTAACACCAAGACACAGAGGAACTGTTTTTGTTCCTGATGGGAAACCACATGTTTTTCAGGTGTGTTAGCTTGAGAGTCAGCCACAGGCTAAGGTGGGAACACCACTGAATGGAGGGAGTGCTTCGCCACAGTATGTCAGAACTGAATCCTGAAGAGAACTGATCTATTTTAATGTAAAATGCAACTAACACCACAGTGGAGTTCTGCTGGTGTGAATCAGCCTGGGATGTGATTTGTGACTTTATGGATGTGTTTCTCCCACCACTCCTATGCAGTTGTGCTGAACTGTGCCTTCCTCTATACATTGGGAAGACATCAATGTTGACACAAAGACTTTGTGCAGTTACTAGAACCTTCCTGGTAATATATTTTCCAGGCTAAAAGTGGATATTAGTAATAGTTGCATGTTGTGAATGGGGGGAAGATCAGACTTTCCAGCCTTTGTGATATTCTCCTGACAGAATATGGATACATCTTGACATAGAAACAATATAATTTATGAGGAAAAAAAAGAAACACTTGAGATGAAAAATTCTTAACCCACAGCAACATTAACTCCTCGGAAACTCCTAGGAACCAAACCCAATGACATGTTCCTAACAGCACATATTTATTACAGGGCATAATTGGAAAGGTGATGGCATTGAGGAGCATCAGAATATAGTCCCTGTCCTGAAGAGCCTCTGGTCTACATAAAATGAAACAGGATAGTGTCCTAGAAACACCTTCTGAATATCTGCCCCTCTTTCTGCTGCCAAAAAGTGTTCACGAAGTAACCGTCTTCAAGCATATGTATTGCTTTTATGTTCCATAGGTAACTACTGCTTGAAAAAATAAGGGAATGGAATACTTTGTAGAGGAATGGTGCTGTTTTTTGAAAGTCACCTATTTAATTCAGTTTATCCCATCAATACTTGCGAGGTAAGTGAATCCCATGGTATAGGATAAAAAAGAGCAACTAGTGAAATCAAGGGATTTGTCTTGGATTAGGATCTTGTCTTCTGATTCCCAGAATTTGTCAACACTGCAGAGACAAATAATTTAGTAAACACTGAAGTCACTGAAGCCTGGGATGCAATTTTGCCTACTTCATTTAGGGATGGATGGCTGAGTTAATACTGCCTCACTAGGGCCCTATAAAAACCTGGCAGCCTAGCACTTGGTTTAACTTTTGTAAGGTAGTTGACTGAGAATGATAAACAGTTCCAGGCAGTTATTTCAGACCTAATATCTAAATCTAGGTGGGATGAATCATTCTTGGAGATACCTCTCTTTCTCCATTAACCATAGGAGTAGCCTAGATGACAGGTTGGGACACAGTTTCTACCTTTGAATTGGATAAAATTAGCAGTGGAATTTACACATGAATTTTCCAGGTTCAGGCAGAAGCTTGACAGACTATCTGTAGATGGCCTTCAGTGTTCTCTCTCCATCCATCCTTTGTATGGATAATAATTTGGCCATGATTTGGGGCAGGGTTTTGTTGGGACAGTAGGTGTATTAGGTGTCTAATAGCTGGGCTGGCTCTGTGAATTTGTGCTATGGGATTTCCTATATTCCCAGCTGAATCATTCTCAGATGAAGGAAGAAAAGGAACCAAAAAGAAACTTAGTCTGTGGTCCAGCCTTTCCATTCCTGACCTCTCCTCAATAATAGAGTTTCTCTGATAACAAAGATTGAGCCTTGCTCTTGGTAGGAAGCTCTAACAGGCTCTTCTTTCTATGCAGATTTTTTTCATTACATGCATAGGATCTTAATGTTGGTATGATCCCTATTCCTCTGCCAAACGGGGTTGAAATTGGCTCAAAGGCTCAGAAGTTATTAGGCAAGTGCAGACAGTGTCATTTCATTAGACCTCTCCCCTTAGGAAACAGACTTCAGTGATGGGATCTTAGCTAAAGTAGTGCAGTGTTAAAAGTAGTGCAGACACAGCTGCAGACACACCTGTGTTTTAATAAGAAGTAATAACTTGTGTTTGAACCTCACCTGAAGCTGCGTTTTCACTGCCAGTTTAGCCCAAATGGCATTGTAGTCCTTGCAGTTTGGATGGATCCATGGTGATGTTCCTTAACGAAAGGATCCATCTACCCTCTAATCTGCAGCTTCAGTGAGCTGACCATCAGGGATTCAGTATCTGAATGACATGATCTGAAATGTCTCCTTTTCCACACCCACTTAATTTTTAAAACCTGGTTTTCAATTAGGATGCCTTGTAGATCAGAATGTTTTGAAATCCATACCATATTCTGATAACCAAGTTTGTACAATTAATTATTTTTATATTGATAAACAAATACAAACAATGATTGTTCCCTTTCAGAAACCTAAGTGTTTTTTAACAAGTAACTATATAGGTATCTAGATGTCCTTGCTCAGTCAAAACTCTTATTGATTGTTCTGACTTGCCAATGTCGTTGCTGAGTTCCAGATTGTGGGTTTTTTTCTCCTTGCTGTTAGCTAGATAACTAAAGATGCAAGCTGAAGATGGGCATCTGTCCTTGTTGAAGAATATTAACTAAATCAATTTTTTTCACCAAAAAAAAATCAATTGGTACATTAGCAAGAGAGAAAATAGAGCACTGTGCTGTTTTAGCTCCTAGGAGCCTGCATAGCCAACTCTAACTCTCAGAAACAGAGATAAAAAAGATCTAAAGTTCACGTCTAAATCTGTATCGGAACTTCTTCAGGGCACATGGAGTCTCTGACTCATTTCTAGCCTGGATGTGCATTTAAAGGGGACTCACGTAAAAACTGACTCTCCTGCCAGAGCTTCAGTGAATACAGACACATTTGACTCTTTGCATCCCGGTTTGTCCTCCAAAAGCAGTAAGGTGATGACAGAGGAAGTTAAATTTATGAATTCATAACCTCATGTATTTTCAGCTGTTGCTGAAAATAGGGTGTTGCTGTAAATACAGAAAAGCCTTATTTCTTCTACAAGGCCTAAGACATCTTCTATGGGCATTTTCTAGTGAAATGAGTTAGTTTTTAAGTGGTGTATCAAACTAGCAAGCTCATAGGCAGATGGAAAGGTTATTTTAAATCAGAAACATTGTCCAGGAGCTGTTGTCAGAATCTCTGAAGAGTTAATTCTGATTCTGCCACTGGTTTGATGTGGGGTGTTCAGTAAACCATCAGAGCTTTAAGCTAAGAGTTTTAATAGGATTTAGTTACAAAGTGAAATGAATGCATACTAAAGTGTTGTGGAACTTTGCATCTGAATCTGAACTTCCAGATTGAGGCTATTTTATAATAAATATTTTCTTTACCTCCTTGGGCTAAGGTGATGAATAATTAATGTCTGCATACTGCTTTGAACATACAAACTGTAATGATAGTACTAAGTTTTAATATTAAAACTATTAAATATTGGGATTCTGTAATAGTCTCCTTCCATTTCATAGAATCATAAGGTTTTATGATGTGTTTAAAAATAAAAGTGCTGTGAGGAAGGACTGTCACTTAAATTTAAGATCAAATACTTCAAAAAGGATTATATGATATGCCTGAGAGTTCCCCCTGAGCTGCTTCTCCCTGCCTGCCCTCCCCCACTACATGCTGAATTTCTGTATTACAAATGAATCCTTCTTAGTCTGTAGCTGGAAAATCTTGTGCAGGAGCTGCTGTGGCTTCCCAGCCTGCTAGGAAGGGTTTGTGGATATCACTGAGCTGATACATTGCATAATATGTGAATTTCCCCCTGTACTGGTGAGGCCACACCTCAAGTTCTATGTCCAGTTCTGGCCCCTCAATTCACGAAGGACATTGAGGGGCTGGAGTGAGTCCAGAGAAGGGAACAGAGCTGGGGAAGGGTCTTGCAGGTGAATCCTATGAGGAGTGGCTGAGGGAGCTGGGAGTGTTTAGTCTGGAGAAAAGGAGGCTCAGGGGGGACCTTCTGGCTCTCTACAACTCCCTGACAGGAGGGTGCAGCCAGGTGGGGGTCAGGCTCTGCTCCCAAGTAACAAGTGGCAGAAAAGAGGAAATGGCCTCAAACTGTGCCAGGGGAGGTTTAGGTTGGACATTAGGAGGAATTTCTTCACAGAAGGGGTGATTAGACATTGGAATGAGCTACCCAGGAAGGTGGTGGAGTCACCTGGGTGTGGCACTCAGTACCATGCTCTGTTTGACAAGGTGGTGTTGGGTCATAGGTTGGACTCGATGATCTCAGAGGTCTTGTCCAACCTCATTGATTCTGTGATTCTATGTACTTGCATCAGAGCACACATACAAGTACTTCATTATTTTACTGTGAAAAACTAAGGGATTATGTCAGGCACTAATGGTAATGGTTTTGAAACATTCCTTATGGGTAGGTTATTCTACAGTTTTCTTTCTAAGGCCTTAGGCACACACATAGGTGTGTCTGAAGGACCAACCTGGACAAATGATGGACTTGGCTAATGGCTAATTTGCCTTAATATGGCATTTGGTTTTAATATTGATGTAAAATATCTGGACAGAGAACCCCACTGGAATAATCAAACACTCTGTGCTCATAACTGCAAGTCCGGAACTCCACTGCCACTGATTTAACTGCTAATGAATTTGGAGACATCTATGTCTGAGCTGTTGTTTGGACTTCCCTTCATTCATTGCACAGAAGTAGGCACTGCTAGGATGTGATTCATTGTGTCCTAATTTACATCCCTAGATCTGAGTAGATGAAGTGCTCCCTGAAAGTGCATTTTTCTCTGACTTGATTATCTGTTTTCTCTGACTTGAGTAATTAGCTCATAAGTAGGTGGCTACATCTTAGAAGCCTAAAAGTTGGTAAAATGAATCGTACCTTTTTAGTCTCTGTTTTTCATTCTGGCACATCTCTTCATATTTACCTTTGATTCATAGTACAGACTTTTAAAGCAAGCAAAATATGCCTGTTTGTTATTTTAACTGTTATTTTAACATAATAACTGATGGTTGTCACTGAATAATAAAATTTGTGCATCAAGCTGATCTGTTAATATAGCTGCTTTAATGGAAAGAAACTAGTAAGACTGTATCTTTGATATTGGATCTTAAAGACACTTTTTCTGAGCATTTTCTTTCAAAGTTGGACTTACTAATGTTCTTTTCAACCAGAGTCTTTTCAGATTGATGAACTTCTCTTTGTACAAGCCCTTGCATAGGAGAGTCATGGTGTATGCCACAACACCGGCACTACAGCACTACAAAGAAAAGCTGATTCTAATACATAAATATCAGCCCAACCTTGCAATTTCCAGAGTAAAGCATTTTAAACCAGGTACTTCTAAATTGAAAGCTACCATAATTATCCACGAATTGAAAAGATAAGGAGAGTAGTCAATCATGTAGTGCTCTGTGAAGGTTTGACCATTTGCTGAGGAATCTGGGCATGTGTTCAAAACCCATGGGTTGAAACAGTGCCCATCTGAAGGAACGAGTAATGAGTTCTGTGACCGTCTCTTGTGGCTGAAGGAAAACATGAAGAACCAGGGTAGTAGAACATTGATACAAATGTCTTTGCTGTTTTCATGTTTGTGAATGCAGAGTCTCTTCTCTTCTTTCTGTATGAGGAGACACATGCAGTTGTCACGTTGTGTGGAAGTTTCACACACGTGGTGTGGGATGGCCCCGTTTGTGTAACACACATTATTAGGGGCAGCCCCGGATGAGGCACCTGCCTTGAGATTCTCTCTTCTGTTGCCTCCCACTTGTTCCTTGTCTGCTTTTATCCGCTTAGGCAGGGAGCTCCACTGTGCAAACAACAGCTCTTCTGTATGTTTGTGCAATGTTTGGTGCAGTATGGGTTATAACCTGTTGCATTGAGAATAATAAAAATAATGTATTTCCACTTTAGACCCTAAATTATAGGAAGGAAAAGGTAACAGTAGGGTACCACTGCAGTTGCCTCTCCCCCCTTACCCGTTTTGAATGAGCCTTCAAAGTGAAAATGGAAATGAGCAGCTGATGTGACCAAGACATTAATTTTTCACTCTTTTCTCTCTCCTCCAGCACTTAAATTTAGATGTAGCTCAGACTGAAACTGTGTGTCTTGTTTTGGCAGGAATGCTACAGAATGGAAAGAAGTTTGATTCCTCCAGAGACAGAAACAAGCCTTTCAGGTTCAAGATTGGCAGGCAAGAAGTCATTAAAGGATTTGAAGAAGGGGTTACACAGGTACTAATAAATTGTTCTGGCTGAACCTGGAGCTGGCTGAAAGGTGTGTGAGCTCAGCAATGTCCAGGGCAGTGGTGACAAGACCAAGTGGAAATCACAGTGTAGGATATGGAGTGGTTTTGTGAAAGCTTGGTGCATTTGAGCACAGTATTTCCTGTAGTTTCCATCCATCCAGTCACCCGGGGCTATCCCCTGCTCATGAGCCTTTCCCCATGGTTATGCATTTGGGAGGGAAGAGGTGAAGTCCTCTCCCCAGGTGCCATATAAGCCTTGTCTCTTTCCCATGGGCAGCTCCACAAACAGACAGCAGTGGCCTCTAAAATGTAGAGGTGGCAGTGTTTTATGGAGTGACCTCTATTCAGCTACTCCATAAAAGTCCAAGCTGCTGTTTTTGATGACATCCATGACCCAGCTACAGATTCTGACCCTTACTGAATGAGGTACCAAACTGCACTGTTACATTTCTATGACTTCAGACTCAGAGCTACAAAACATTCACTGACCAGCCGTGTGATGAGAGAAATAAAACTGCCCTCCATTAATTACAGTTTGAGTGCCAGCACAGTAAAAGCCCCGCAATACAATTCACTGCCAGGTCTTGCTTTTTGTGCAGTGCTGTGAGGGCCCCCCTCACATGAGGAGTGTGATCAGGCTGGTCAAGCGCACAAGTGAATGAGATCAGGGTGCAAATTCCTCCTGACTTCCCATTTCAGGATCCAAGAGCTCAGTGTAGGAGGCAACTGCTCAAATACTCTTATAGGAACAACTTCAACAGGAACAGCTTCTGATGCTTAGAGAGAAGGGAAGAATGCAAAATGAGAAACAATCCACTGAGGAATGATGCAACCATGCTTTTCCAGAGAAGGGTGGAAGAGACAAACATTTCCAGCCCTGTGGAGAAAGCAATGCAAACATTCCCTTCTCTGCAGCCAGAAAAGTCCATTTGAGGAATCCTAGACTGTGAAAAATATCACCTTCCTCTGAAGAATTTTAGTTGGACTATTTATTATTTGCTTTGCAGAAAGGCCTGAGAGAGCTCAGGACTGCAGAGCTGTAGAAACCAGAAGCCAGTGCAGATAAAGCAGCAGCAGCAAGCACTGCGTACATCAGTTCATCCCTTCGTTGACCGCTCTCACTCCCCGACTCCTGCCCCTTGGAAAATAAGTGGCCGACAGCCATTCCAGAAACCCTAGTGGCCACACGCTGCCCTCCTGCTCCGCCTAGTGGATCACTGACACAAGCCGAGCTCGTGGCTGTCTCCTTCCACCCCAGGGTTTGAGGGATTTGGGGAGTGTGATGAACAGAGTCTCTTGGAACAAGGCAGTTCCCTATGTCCAGCATGTGGATTTTGCAAACCTTGGTGTAATGACTGTCACATGTCAGCAGGGTCTGCATTTCTCTGCTCAGCTTCTGACAGTTCAAGTTTCCCTCATCCCTAAAACCCCAGGCATGACCTACCAGCTGCCTGGTTTGCAGGGACACATCCAAGCACTGGACAGCCAGCCCCATGCAAAATCTCTGTGGGGACCAGGGGAAGTCATCGGCTTGGACACCCTCAGCCCCATGCCATGAATACTCCTTGAATGTGGAAAAGTTCATGTTCACATTTTTCTTCTACCCAAAGTAATTGACTCTCTAGCTTTGGTATATCTTACAGAACCTGAAAATATTCAACCTGAAACAATTCTCAACAGGAGCTATCACATAATCTGTAGTCCAGTGATGTGCCCAATCTTGGGAGAGAGGTCTGAGTTAAAATCACTACTTCAAATCAGGGGATGTTTCTTGGCCAGTAAATATTCCATCACCAGTGTAAGGTGCATGAACAGAAGTTTGAAGATGTTCCAAAATACTCAGAAGATAACTCCATATCTCAGTGAGCAGTTCCCTTCAGAGCCAGCCTGGAGTGAGGGAAATGAGCATTCCTGCCTATCCCAGGGGCAAGGGCTCTCTGCCTGGATAAGCGGCATAAGTGAGATGCCTGCCCAGGGGCTTGGACTGAGTTTAGGGAAATAAGTACTGAACCTGGCTGTGTTGGGCACAGATCTCTCATGGATAGAGAGCTCTGAGGGCCTTTTCCTAGTGCCTGCTGATGGTGTTCCTTGTACCCTGCGTTCCGCAGAAGGAGCTCAGCCAGCCCCAGTATAGGCAGGATGGACCAAACACTGTGTTAAAAAGACTTCGTGTCACTTCCAGGCTGGTTCTGGCAGTTTAAATAACTGCTGTGAGAGGCCAGAGCAGTGAGGAGGCCATGTCTGAGCTGTTTGTGGCAGCTTCAGCTTGAAGCAAAACCATGTGGACTCAGAATCATAGAGTGGCTTGGGTTGGAAGGGACCTTAAAGATCTTCTCCTTCCAAGCCCCAGACTCCGTAATCTTAAAGGTCTTTTCCAAACTGAACAATTGTATGAATCTGGTGATCCCAGCATTCCTTGATTCTGTAAAACTGTGAAGTAGTGGGTTTTTTTGTTTTCCTCCTAATCCTGTTCTGTCTTCTCTTTTCCTTTCTCTGCCGTCCAAAACCCAGATGAGCTTAGGACAAAGAGCAAAGTTGACCTGCACACCTGAGATGGCCTATGGAGCCACAGGCCACCCTGGGGTCATACCTCCCAATGCCACCCTCCTCTTTGACGTGGAGCTTCTCAGGTTAGAGTGAACCTTCCTGAGGGAGTTGGCTGGAGACATCTGTTAATAATCATCCTTCCTTCCCACCTTGCCAGCGGCGGGAGGAATCTTCACTGGAATCCCAACCTTCCCTGCTCGAGCTGTCCTGTCAGTAGCGCCTGACGCTTGGTTTCCTCTGCCTTCCTTCTCTTTTATAATTTTGTGGTGTCCGTATTTGCCTTTTATTAGAAGCTTTGCTCTGAGGAAAAACGTCTCCCAGTGTAACATTTTCAAGTTGTACATTTTATTTAATTTGCATGTACGAAGAATTCACGGTGATGATTGAAAATATATATAAATATAAATATATATATTCCTTATTGAAAAAACCACTGCCTTACTGTACAATTAAACCAAGAAAAAATAAAAACCACAAAAGGTGCTCAAAAAAGAAAATCCAATGTACACCTTGTACATGAACGGGCATTAGCCAAACAGAGTTACCTGCGCTGCCACTTTTCTCAACTTGTACGTTCTGCTTGCTGCTGTTTTAAAAAATACTGTCTCATTTAAGAATTATAAGTATATATATAAAACAATAAAATCTTGATACTTAACAGTTTCTCTTCCTGTTTTTCTCTTCTGGCCACCAGGATGCTTTTTGCTGTACAAGAAGTTCAATCATCAACCCATTTTTTGTTAGTTATTCCTCTTATATGAAATACATGTAGCTCCATGCACTGCTTCTATTAGAGATGGCCCAGTGGAAGATCTCTGTGGGACCAGAGGTACCAGGGACATGCAAATGGGGCTGCTGGGACAGAGAGGTTTCCTGACTCTCCATTTCCCCTGCCTCTATGTCCCCTTAACTCTGGCCAAAATTTGGCTGCTGAAGAGGTGGAAGATGCTGCTTGTCGAAGGTGTGCAGTGCTGGTCTAATTTTGTGCCTTTACAACAGTAAAACTACTGTAATATTTTCCACTGGAGCTGAGCAAGGCTAGAAAAGAGCAGGATTATGTGCATCCACCATTCAAAAGAAATCTGAACTGTGGGATGATGCAGCCACTGAACACTCTGGGGTTTTTGGGCTGCACCAGCTGCTGCTGTTTACAAAGCCTGCAGACTTACTGTGCACTGGGCCTCTGGCACTTCAGACTCAGCAGTATTTATTTCATTTGCTGCTTATATGGGTTCATGAAATGCTGGTTTCTCCTCTGGAGACAGGAAGATGTGTAGGCTGTCATTCACCTGGATTTGGGAGCAGGACCTGATCAGCGAAGCTTTCTCTGTGCTGTTATTTTGCCTTGTCTGATTTCTTTCCATTAGGCTCATTTTTCCTCTTTGCTGTAGAAAACCAGAACATCACTGGGTCATGATGTTACTTTTCTTTAACTTGACTATAAACTATTTGCATTTTTCTACTAATGGATGTTTTGATGGGAATATTTCAAACAGTTGTGCTGTTTTCTTTTTTCTGTGTAAGGAGAACACTCCAGCAATCAGACAGCAAAGCTACAGAGGTGACCCCAGGTGACACCTCCTGGAGATGGGAGAGGGACTGAGCACAGAGAAGCGAGACTGGTGATCTGGCCAGGGACCGTGGCCCGTGATCTTCTCTTTCCAGATGTTCATTTTACTCACAGAGCTGCATTTATTTCAGCTTATTAGTTAATAAACCCATAAATCCATATCTTACAGGTTGTTATACACTGAGTGGAGTAAATTTTTTTCTCACTCTGCTTTCCATAAAGAAATGAAGGGATTTTCAGAACCCTTTTTTTGGTGGAAATCTCAGGTCACTGCAGCAGCTGGTTTACACCTCCACTAATAGTTCTTTTATTTAGGGCAGGCTAATTTCCTGTTAAAAAATTGGTAATTAGATCTGTCAGGATCTGATGTCCACCACTTTTCCCAAATCATCTGAAAAGGTCCTGCTCTCCTTTGCCACTGCCCCAGCCTCTGTTGCTGGCCTTGCTTTCACCACTGGGTTACAGATTGCACCTCCTGAAGTCATGGTTAAAGGTGGTGTGGCCCTGTTGTGCTTGTCAAACACAGTTTGATTCAGCACACTGGTCTAAGCTTCCTATCATTGGTCCAGTTTAAGTTAGTTGTTTATTATAGAATAGAAAAAAATCCAAAGTATCACAGAATCACAGAATGGTTTGGGTTGGAAGGGACCTTAAAGGTCTTCTAGTTTCAAGCCCTCTGCCATGGGCTGGGACACTTTCCACTAGACGAGGTTGTTCAAAGCCCCATCCAATCTGGCCTTGAACACTTCCAGGGATGGGACATCCACAGCCTCCATGGGCATCCTGTTCCAGTTTCTCACCACCCTCACAGTAAAGGTTTTTTTCCTTATATATGATCTAACCCTGCCTTCTGCTAGTTTGAAGCCATTCCCCCTTGTCCTGTCACTCCATGTCCTTGTAAATAGTCTCTCTCCATTTTTCTTGTCAGCACCCTTCAGGTACTGGAAGGCCACAATTAGGTCACCCCAAAGCTTCTCTTTCCCAGGCTGAACAATCCCAGTTCTCCCAGCCTTTCCTCATGGGAGAGGTGCTCCATCCTTCTGATCACCTTGGTGTCCCACCTCTGGACTGGCTCCAACAGGTCCACGTCCTCCCTGTGCTGGGAACCCCAGAGCTGGACACAGCACCGCAGGTGGGGTCTCCTCCAACCAGCACCTGGTTTGGGCCTTTCCTGAATGCCCCAGCAGTGAACAGCAATGCCAAGGATTGTGTGAGTGACCCTGGAATGGCCCTGTGCTCCCTCCATCCCCTCTTGGCCTTGCTGTTTGGGAGCTTCTGCTGCATCTAAGGCAACAGGCAGGGCATGGCTCTGCCCTTCTGGGTTTCTTCCCAGGGAAACCATGTTCCTGCTGGGCTCCAAGAGCTGATCATACTCGATCTTATCACCTCTATCTGCAGAGCTGCTGCTGTGTTCTTCCCCTCTGCCCTCACAGTACAACCAGCCATTACCGAATCAGTAAAATCCTTATTACAGCCGGCTGATGAAGCTCTCCCTCACCGCCTCCTCTCTGCGGAGACCTTGGTTGGAAACAGGGATTATTACATTTTTCATGCCAATTTCATTAAAAAGAAAAAATCTGAAAGGAAAACTAATTGTGCTTTGTGATACTTAGGGAAATTAAGTCTTCAAGGAAATATAATCTTCAGCTCTTTATTTGACTGCAAATGCGTTAATTTATTTAATTGTATCAGCGATCAACACAGTACATAAAATTATTTCCCCTATATAATATATTGGAAAAAATTTATTGTCGTTGCCTGTGTAATCAGATATACTCTTGTTACTAATTTCTAAACAGCATCAGTGGAAAAAAAAATGACCTTCCAGTCTTAATTTCATGCCCTACTTCCTGAAAAATTAAATGGGAAGTGAGCACACACAAAACCAGCATAGATGCAGCGTGCGAGGCTGGTAACATCTGCTTTATTTACTGCCCCTCTGCCATTCATGAGCTGAACTCATTTCCCTGTTCTTTGATATTACATTTCAAACAAAATCTTGAGCAGATCTCATCAAAACAGTCCTCCGGGCATTCCATTTCCATTCCCCCTGTCTTGCAGGTACAAATTATTATTTCATTTTACATGTGCAGGGATGTTGAAAGCCCTGAACAGGCACTGGAGGAAAAACTATGAAATGGAATATTTAATGAAAGGCGGCAGCTGAGCTCTCAGAGAAATCAAAAGCTGCTGATCTTGAGGATTCATTGAAGGAATTTTTATTAATCTTATTACCCTAAAGAATTGCTTTTTATATGTGTTTTTCAAACAGCATCAAATCCTCATCAAAACAGACACTGCAGTGCAAGCACCATGCTCTCTGCTATTGACAGAAGCAATGTGGTATTTGCATATGATTTAAAACAAGGCTGGCAGCACCCAGCACCATTATTGGCACTCTGATATTTATTATCAGTGTTCATTATTTATCAGAACCATAAATCCAGCATGGCAACAAGCACCTCCAGTTTCCGTTACAGCAAGGAGCCTTCCCAATGCCCAGCAGTTGGTGTAAATGATTTGTTATCCAAGTGTTTGGTACATGGATGTGTACATATATACATGGCACATATAAATATATGTATTTATATATATAAAAGATACATATTTGGGAGCAGAGCAGTTTGTAACCCTTGAAAAGCTGTGGATGCTCACATAGAAGCAAATTCCTCAGTAGGATTTCATTAATTTTAACATTTTTAATGCAATCTGCTTCTAGCCTGAGAACTCTCGGTTTGTGTTAATCTGATAGGCAGGACCTGGAAGCCAGGCTGGCCATGGAGGGATGGCTCACCTAACCCAGCTTCCCAGCTCCAGGTCTCTCAGTGCCTGTTCCTGACCTCAGCCAGGGTTACTGTGGCCTGCGAGGCTTCTTGCTGCAAAAAGCAGCATCAGTTTTAAGGGAAGGATGCAGGGATGGAAGAGTCACACACCAAGAGTGGCCTTGGCTCACATCCCCAGTGCCTGTGTGCAAGGGCAGATCTGCTCCAATGGGATGCTCCCGGGTCAGGCACAGGATGGGACTTCAAGCACCCAACTCAAAGCTGAAATCACACCTGAGCCATCGTGGCTGCCTTCCCCCAGAGCTGGCTTGGGGCTCACTCTCCATGAGCCATTACTGAACTTTTCTTTGTAATAGCTTGTTTAAGGAACAAAGAAAATAGGACCATTCAGTGCAAAATGACAGGTGTTTTAGTTTGTCATTGGTTCCAGACAGTAAATGTGAATATCTCTGTGAGCCCCTTCCAGCTGCCAAGCCAGGTGCACAGCACAGGGCAGCTGCCAGGGATCTCCTCCAGGTGAGATCTGGACACTGTTCCACAGCTGGGCACCCTCCCGTCACCTGTGACGCACACGGACATCCCCGTATCCACGGGGACAGATGTGCCACAGCTCCTACCTGCATCAAACACTGGGGTGATGAATGACTCCCTTCTAACAGGACAGGTTACATGCAGGAGGAGCGCAGCATGAAGCGAGCCTTGATGAAAAAAAGCAAAATACGCATTTATTTTTTCACCCAATGGACACAGCGTTGTTCCTCAAGTGACAGATTCCAACAACAATCTAATTTCAGAAAATGTACAATGTACTGAAAAACAAAACTGAATTACAAATCTCAGGCAAAGTATGTTTGCATCTGCCCTAGTTCTGCACTGGCTAGAAGTTGTCTAGGCAGGGAGTGGAACATCACATCCATGCAAATAAATCCTCCCAAGGCAGGATACTACCCATGTTCACACAATTTCCAGCTGGTTCAGAACACAGGCAGAGGTTATTCTTTCCCAATTCCAAAAGATACTGGTTATGCACACTCTGGATCACATTTTTAGACACAGGACATGAGTACTAAAAAAAGAGCCAAAAAATATGTAAATTTGTTTTTCCTCCACCAGATGCTACACCTAAAAATGTATATACAGAAAATGTGTTACAGTTCAACCATGCCAAGTAGAAAACAATCGCACTACAGGTATGAAAACAAAAACCTTCATCTACTGCCTCATTTTGGTCATGGGTCCTTCAATTCGCACATCCTCAGTCCAAAGCTGGGACACACAACAAAGCCCCCATACACTTGTTTTTTTGTACTGTGAGAGCTGGGTTGTTCCACTGCAGCTGATCAGAGCTGGCACCATCACTGGGAACAAGGTTCTTGGTCTGGAGTCCCCTTACCAGCTGGATCCTTTTAAAAGGCCGTTCATCTTCTACAGTTTGTGAAAGAAACTTTGTTACAAACATGAGCTTGGGCTTGCTCTGTTCAGTCAAACACAGAACCTGCTTGCTCTCTTTCTGAAAGCTCCTGCTCAAAACAGGTCAATGCAGCCTTTACCAGGGCACCTGCAGCAAAGAGAAGGCATGTCGCCTTGGGGGATTTAATATTAAAGCAGATCTCCCTGTGTTCTACATTTATTTATTCTAATCTGAAGATATAAAGACTCATATTGCAGCTTATCAAATTTATAAGAGAAAAAATTACATTTTGTTTAAAAATTCCCATATTTAGGCCAAGAACTCGACAGCAGCGCTTGAAAACAGTTTTCCAAAAAAGATCAGTTTATTTTGGTGGGTCTGTGTTAATTCCATATTTTTCCTTGAGAAGCTTAAGCTGTTCTTCTTTCTTCTTTGTGTCCATCTTTTGGAATGCCTGTAATTAGGAAAATAAAAGATGTCAGAAGACAGAAGAAGTCTCTCATCTTATGACAAGTTATTTCCCTGTATCACCAGCATCACTGTGAACTCCATCACCATCACACACACACAGAGCGCTGTTTGATTCTTGCCCTGGAGAATGTCACAGGGCCCTGGATGCCATCAGTGACAGGGAGGGCACCAAGAACTGGAGACTTTTTACCCATAAACAAGATCTCACCTCCTGCTGCAGCTGCGCAATTGTGGAGCTTCTGCACCCTCTTCTCCAGAGTACACCCCTCACAAACATGTTTTTCACACACTTTGTCCAAAGGTACTTTTTTGCACACAAGTCACCAAGTAAATGTGAAACTGACCATGTATCCCATTCATTCCCTCTAACAGTTTGGATTTTATTTCTTATAAATACCCACACAACTGTGTTTACAAATTGACGTTGGGGTTTGTTTTTTGTGACAGCTCTGTTCAGAGGTGACTTCCCCAGCCCAGGTGCACATACCCTGTTTGCGTTGTAGTACAGAACCACGAGGTATCTGTTGCACACGTTGAACCCTGACAGGTGGTCACAGGCGTTCTTGGCATCGAAGATGTCCTCATAGACCACGTAGGCTGTTCCTCTGGTCTCAGGGGTATTTCCACTGCAGAGCAAGGTCACATTCAAGGTTACATAAAATGAACAAGAAATAGTTTATTTATTTCACAGTGACTGAGATTAGCTGAACTAATGCAACTTCACTAAAAACAATTTATTTTTTTCTAGGTATTAAACTACATATCCCTGCTTTCCACATCAAACAGTTCAGAGCCAGAGACAACAGGAAAATGTGCTGTATTTTGCTCCATAAGGGAAATGCACCTCTCCACAACAACTATCAGAAGCTTCTGTCAGGGCTGTGATGTGTCTGGAAGTAATTTAAGTCTTCATTATAGCAATTAGCTTTTATTTAATATTACAAGACCTGGCTGTCCGTTAGTGGCTGTCTGGATCAGATGTGGCCCTAGGACAGAACAGGACTCCTGGCATATCACAAAGTCAATTTAAGAGATTCAGAACAGCCCTGCTGGTGCAAGCCCACTGCCAAGGCACAGCCATCACCCGTGGGAGCACCAGTTCCATGCCCTTCGCCTGAGGGATGGGACACATGTCTGGGCACATAACAGTAATGAGCCCAGAGGGGCTGCAGAGTTTACAGATCCCAAAGGTCTTGACTAAAAGTCTCCTACAGAGACTTACCAATCAGAACAACTGTCTCTAAGGTGCTTCTGAGAACTCCCGAGGACAAATGGTATCACACATATCCACACTGGGGTGTGTACAAAAGTGAGGAGGAGAATGGGATAAAAACCGCACAAAGCACAAAAGCCTTTACAAAGGGGTTTACACGCTATGCCTTGTCACTGATGATGTTGGGATTTCTGTGGGAAGCAATGTTAATTAGTAGTTCTGAACAAACCACTGGATGCACAAGCTAGCACATTGCTCCAATGGAAAACTCCTGATATGTCCTAATTCTCAATACGTCCCACTGTCATGCTGTTCCAGCCCACATGTTTACAGAAAACTTAAGTACCAGCTCTTCTTTATGCTCATTAGCAAAGAATTCCACCTATTTAGCCAGGCAGTGTTTACACTGCCCTTTGTTCCTTCAGCCACTTCTCCAGTCTGCGCTTCTCTGCACGAGAAGGGTCTGTCCGGTGTCACCTCCCAGCATGGCACCAGCAGCACGTGTCCCCTTGGTGTCCTTTGCTTACTGAGGGCAACTCTGTACAACTCACTTTACACAATGAACACTCAAACAGGCTGCCCACAGAAGCTGTGGATGCTCCATCCCTGGAAGAGTTGGATGGGGCTCTGAGCAACCTGGTCTAGTGGAAGGTGTCCCTGCCTATGGCAGGGGTTTGGAATGAGATGGTCTTTCAGGTCCCTTCTGACACCAACCCTCCTGTGATGATCAAAGCTCAGGTCCTCAACATTGGAACTAACCAGGAGAAGAACCTCAGAGCTGCTGCAGACACGTACAATCGCCATGCATTTCAGAACCAAAGACACAGTCACATCTCCACTATCCAGACCCTGTACGGCTTGAGGACATCCTGTCTGTGGCACACAGGGGTTGCTGCTCGTATTTGTTTCTCGTTCACAGGTCCAGCAAGAGCAACATCTCTGTTTTGCCTCTGGTTAACTATTGGATACTCATAAAACAGGAAAACTGTTTGTGCGCAGCTTCTGCCTTTCCTGTTTTTACCCCAAGTCAAGGTAAAACCTCAGCTGTATTTGAAACTTACTTAAGCAAACGAGTCTCTAATATTTTATCAACTTCCCCAAGTTCATTTCAAATTTAAGCTCCTTCTCCCGACCTTCCACCAGAATAATTTTCTAACAAATTCATTTGTTAAGAGCATCATCACATCCCCCTCTGGCACTCGGGGCGCTGCTCCAGGCATTGAACCCTTCCAGCTGTGAAACCCAGGTGTCACCACTGCGGCAACAACACTGACACGGGAGCATGTGAACCCTGGACACTGGAACACTGGACCCTTCACGGTCCAAAGAAACTGCAAATACTCACACTCTGATCTGCCGGATGGGCCCGTACTTCCCAAAAATGTCGTACATCTCCTCGGCCGTGATTTTGTAGGGCAGGTTCCTGATGTACAGGATCCGGTTGACCTCCGGAGGGAGCCGGATCTGACGGGGGAAGGACAGGCGGTGTGTAAGACCCGAGGCACGTTTTACAAACCTTAAACCCAGCAGCCTACGGGCTAAATCATGGAATCACTGAACCACGGAACAGCTGGGACTGGAAGGGGCCTTAAACATCACCCAGTTCCACCCCCCCTTGCCGGGTCCCCGTCAGAGCAGCGGGGTGCCTGAAGCGGGACGAAGCCGGAGCCCAGCCCGGCAAGCACGGGAGGGGACAGGGCAGGGCACTCACGTTAGCTCGTTTGGCTGCTTGCATCGCCATGGCGGCGGGCGGTGGCTGGGGGCCGCGGCCTGGGACAGAAACACCGGCGGGGAAGGAGGCTGGAGCGGAGACAGCGG
>VZTE01006313.1:603347-702975 GCA_013397775.1 Eulacestoma nigropectus | reverse complement strand
GGCCCCGGCCCCGCCCCCCCCCGCCTCAGGCCCGGCCCCGCACGTGCGATCCGCGGTGCCACAATTGCGACAGGAACCTCTTTAATAAGCGCTTCCTTATCATTTGCCCCTCCTCGCCACACACACGAATCGGTCCCGGTTTGGAGCAGAAGCGGCAGGACGGCCGCAGGGCAGTCCCCGCAGTGACCGTCCCAGAGCAGCTACTGCAGCGGCCCTTTCTTGAAGCAAACGGGAATTTCGATGACGATTTTGCCGATGTTCTTGTTTGCCTCCATAGCCCTGTGTGCCTCAGCGATGGCGTGCAGCGGGTAAACGCTGTCCACGAAGGGCTGGAGACGCGGGGAAGTCCCTCCGGAAAAACGGGGCAGCACCTCCTCTGTGAAGGCTCTCACCAGCCGCTCCTTGTACTGGGGGAAAAAAACACCTTCAAGGTTATTTCAAATCATTTCACTGACTGAGGTGTCTCTGAGCACGGCGTTTAAAATGTGCACAGCCCTCAAGGAGACACCTTCTGACACTGCACAGTGAAATGGAGATAAAAACACCTGACGGGTCTAAATTACAAACAAGAAAGCTTTTAGATTTATTACCTCTTAATTGAATGAAATTCTCCAAGTGATGTAAGCTCAGTGCAGAACCATTTAAATCAAACTGATACAGTTTTTGTAAATATTCTGTCTTAAACCGTGCACTGAATCTACCCTACGGCTCTGCACTGCCTTTTACCATAATATCTGAGAATTTTCCACCTAAAGTGAGTTTTCCTTGCTAACTGGGCATCCAAATGGCCTTGCTTTCTACTTTGAAAAGTGACCTAATTTTTATTTTCCCCTCCTTAGACTTGATCAAGTTGCACAATCACTGGAGCTTTATTTCTTCTTAGGCCACGTATGTAAATTATGGTACTCATGAAGCACATTAAGAAATCCTGGGTGTCATTACTCTCATTCAGGGAGGAATTTGATAAAAATAGGAAAAGGACATTATAACTTAATGTTGTGACATTTTCCAAAGTATGTAGTAAGAGTTCAAGGTGGGGCTTTTTTGGCAAGGATGTGTTTTAACACTGGTTTTAAAAGAAAGCTCTCAAAACTGTCAATGATTTTAAGATCAAATTGCATACACTGCTGATAGCCACTACTTGCCTCCTTGTCCCGGGACCGTAACAGGCTTGTGTGGATACTGGCTCTTTTGGAAAGCAGCCTTGCCAGCAAATCCCCATGGACTTCACCTCCACTCAGCAGTCCATAAATAATCCACCGGCCATCAGTATTCAGACAGTTGAGATTCTTTTCCCAGTATGAGCCACCAACACAATCTAAAATAATATCTACTCCAGAACCTCAAGTAGAAACAGAAGAGATTTCAGCAACAAAGTCAAGCTGCATTAAGGGTAGGATAATTTCAGGCAAAACTAAAGCCTTGTTATTTATAGGTACAGAATAGACCCTGCAATTCTTATTTAGATCTTTCTACTGAAAATAGGAATTGGCACAGTGATTTGTAAGGAACTACAAAATCAGGCAGAGAAGAAAAGAATCATCAGTTACCCATAAGCAGACTCAGGCATAAACCACCCCAAATGCTTAGAAAAGCTACATTTTTCTAACTGTTCGATAATTAGGCGTGGTGAGGCGCTGGCGCAGGTTGCCCAGAGAAGCTGTGGATTCCCATCCGCAGAAATGTTCAAGGCCAGGTTGGACGGGGCTCTGAGCAACCTGGTCTAGTGGAAGGTATCCCTGCCCATGGCAGGGGGTTGGAACGGGATGATTTTTAAGGTCCTTTCCAACCCAGGCCATTCTATGATTCTGTGATGATGTAAATACAGAGTGTGAGGATTTGGTCCCACAGTCCCTTGGGGAAGCAGCAATAACAAGGCACAATATTTATGCCCCAAATGAATACAGACAAAGAGAGCTCATGCAGAAAACACCACAATTAATGAAAGGAAAGGCCCATTCTGGGCTGAACAGGATGTTAGGTTGTGCTAACAGGGTCACTACTGTCTGCTCCCTCACCAAGAGACAGCTGAAACTGAGTGTATGTGCACATGTTGGGAGGTTCGTTCACACCTTCACAGAGAGGTTTTTACCTTGGGTGAACTCCAGGACCTTTTCACTGAAGTCTTCAATCTTGTAGTTGAACCCTGCAGCTGCTCCAGCATTTGCTGTTGCTTCCAGTTTCTCCTGAGTTCCTGCTGTCACAATGGGAATAGCCTTTGCCAGTCTCACCAGCTGAATGGCTGCCATGCCAACCCCACTGGCTCCAGCGTGGATCAGCACTGTCTCACCCTCCTGTACTTTACCTGGAGGAGGGCATAAGGAAAGTGGTCATCCTTTGGGCATCACCTTTGGATTAAAACATGAACAGTCTGGAAGATACTGAAGAGGAGGTTGAAAGAGATGCCTTTGATTGGGCTTTGTTTACATCTGCATAGTCTTCATAAAAGAGACAAATACAGAAGTAGCAGAGGTCACAGTGTGCTGACAGGACATCATGTAACCAGCCTCACCTGAAGGACTTTGTCTTGGCCCCATGCAGTCCTGGGCTTCTGTGACCAAGATGCTTAAGTGAATGCAGTCACAGCCTTTTTATACCATCAGTAGAAAATACACTTGGAGGATGTTCCCACTCAGAAATCAGGCACTCAGCAATGGAGAAGTACCAGAAATGCTGGCTAATATTAAGGACCAGGACTACCAATCATTTTACCATCTATCGGTTGCATTAATTTGTGTTCCACCAATTGCTACTGAAAGTGAGGCACCAAGTAGCCTCCCACTGATCCGTAGGAAGCAACACTTCTCAAAGCAAGTCTGCAGGGAAGTTATGTTTGGAACTTTTGTTCCTTATTGGATCTTTTAGATAATACTGCTGAAGAGTGTAGGAGAAGGATATTTCTCATCTGAGGAGAACTTGGCAAGTGCTACTGCTTATTACCTTGGCAGCGCATTTTTAAAATTAAGTGTGTGGGCTTCTGTCTGTTTTAAATCAGCTCAGAGTGGATTTTACCTACAGTTAATATCTTTGTTAAACAAGGTACAAGATGTTTCCTACTGTAGATCCACAGGCAGTTAGTGATAAAGTTCTTGATATGGTCATGCATACAGTGAAGTCAAATCTTTAGAAGTAAGATGTGTTTTCAGGTGTGTGGAGAACATGGGAATAATTTCAGGGTTTAGGCTTAATGGAAGGTGTCCCTGTCCATGGCAGGGGGGTGGAATTAGATGATCTTTAAGATCCTTTTCAACACAAGCCATTCAGTGATTCAAGCTGAAAAATACAGACAAAAAGAAACCTGACCATCTTTCCATATCCTTCCTTGTAAATATGCAATCAACAATGTAAGTTGTGATTGGGGAGAGGTGGTCAAGATTCAAGGATTTGTTTCTGGCATACTGGATTCTGACCCATAGGAACAAAGTGACAGAAAAAAGGTTCTTTGAAGGCAGACAACATTCAGATGGAGGCAACAAAGAGAGGATTTTGTAACAGAAAGGAAGATGAGCTGTTTTGGTGGGATAACTGGGCAAATGCGCCTCTCACCTACAAAATGGAGCAGCTGAAATGCTGTTAGCCAGGCTTCGGGAATGGATGCAGCCTGAGTAAAAGTCATATCTTTGGGAATTGGCATCAGGAGGCCTTCGGGCACCGTCACGTATTGTGCCTGGCCTCCCCCAGAGAGCAGAGCCATCACTGCATCGCCGATCTTCCACCGCCCTGAGCAACCAGGACCCAGCCCAGCCACGCTCCCAGCTGCTTCTAGGCCTAAAATATCACTTGCTCCTTTGGGGGGAGGGTACTTCCCTTGCCTCTAAAATAAAAAAAAAAAGAGAGGGCAAGGAAGGAAAAGCCAAACATCAATGAATGTAATGACCTGCAATATTTCATTCACATGTCTCCAGCCTAAATTCCTATTTGTTTCATCCTGATTTTGCACTGTTCAAATGTTGCAGTAATTTGAGGATATTCTATCCTCTGGAAACACTTATTGCTTCCTAAGTATTATTCTTCCTAAGTTTTATCCTTAAAATAAGAATAAATTGAAATATTTTTGGGTCTCCTTTGTCCAGGCCAATCTCTGCTGTGGAGGTGCTTTGGTCTCCATTTGCAGAGCATGGCTTGCAGCTCAAAATAATAATTTGAATGTGAATTTGAATAATTTTCTCCCACTGGAACTGTGCCACTGGAACACTTCCTTTTCATCTCAAATGCCCAGAAAAGGGTCTAAGATCTAGAAAGACCAGAACTTTGGTTTTACATTTTTTGTTGAAAGGCAGCTGCATTTCCACACCAGCCCAGCACTGCACTAACTCAGATAAAAACATTTATCTGCTGAATCAACAAACATCTCTTCTTTCAGCCCTATGGACTCTCCTATCCAAATGCTCACTAGGTCCAAACTCTTTTAGCTCATGAGGTCTGTCAAGACTTCACAGAGGGGCTTGAAAAATCTGTGTTGTTTTTAGGTGCATAAATCTGCTTAACATACACATACCTGGAGTAAATCAGCCCTATTCAGCGCACTGGCAGAGACCTTCACAAGAATTTCTCCTTCTCCTGGATCTGGTTTCATCACTTCTTTCATACAGAGATTTTCTGGGCCTCCTGGGCAATCAAAATAGGCTGCAAACATTTTCTCTAAAAAAAAAAAACAAAACTGAAAAAACCTTTCATGCATGCAGGCACACTTACATGCAGTGGAAAAATCTCAGTAATGAAAGGTAACAAATAGTTTTAAAAATTTCTCTTTATTTCCCTTTCCTCAGGAGGTGATTCTTGTGTGCCTGATTTGCTGTGGTACAGGATCTCACTCCTGCAGGAATTTTTCAGGTACCTCCTCAGATGCTATTCCTGGGATCATTTTGGCACCGGCAGCTGTTGAGGTAGGCTGAGCTCTCAAGCCTCCTCCTGCCTGGTAAAATCAAATGTGGAATAGTCTTCTCTCTGCTCCCTCGGTACTAGGTGGAAGGAGATGAGAAGGGGAGGGAATCACAGCGGGAACAACTTTGTTACTTCCTGAGAGCTGGTACTGCACTGAATGCAGCACAGGATGGGCTGCAGGCCAGAGCCTCTTCAAGTAACCTGGACTGAGTGACAGACCACCCTGCCCTCTGTCAAAATCACTGATGTCTGCACAGGGAAAGCTAAGTGCATACCTAATTATTTGTGGTAAGACTGCAAATGTGGAGTGATAAACAACTGGAAACCCCAGGGACGGCAATCCCCACAGGGTGGTGCTCTATGGCTATTTTATGGTGAACAAGCAGTTCCAATTATTTGTGTAAAATGCAATTTAAAGGCTTTTCTTTCTGAGGCTGGCTGTCTATTCGTTGTTTTCAGATGAACCATTTAATCCAGTCCCACAAAAATTTCCTGTATCAGCAATAAAATTCAATGGGAAGCCCACCTGATACCATAACAATTGTTTCTGTTGTCTTAATTGGTTCCAAATTTAGTTAATTAAAAATAAGATGTGAAGTTTTTGTCCCTCTTCCATCAGAGTTCATTAACTTGCTTTTTTATAAATTACTGTCATTGTTGCTAGAAGCAGGCCCACAAAAATGTAAAAAAACCAAACCAAACCAAACAAACCATGAGGACCTGGATATTTACATTACTCTCAAATGCACAGAAAACCACAGGAACTGAAACACAAGTTTCCAACCATTTCAAGTTCACAGATCTGCCAGCAGTGGCCAAAACCAACAATTTTAAGCAGCTGTGTGGCTCCCAAACACACTCCCGAGCTCACCTTTTTCTTGTACAGAAGGAGGGACAGTCTGTGCCCGGAACAAACCCAGCATGTCCTCGGGAGCAGAGTCCGATCCAGCTCCTCCTCTCCCAGCTCTGCCCTTGCATTCGGCTACTGCCCAGCAGGTCAAGGGGAGGAACAGCACGAGGCTGTTTTACTTTGGAGTGACAGATATGAGGAGTCAGAAATATTAGCAGGGCTCACCAGTGTTTCTACGAACGACCTGGATTATTCCACGGGTTGGCACAGAAATCTGCTTTCCTGCTTGGCCTTGCAGCAGAGATCAGCCGCCGCCCCAGCACACGGGGAAGCTTGGCCTGCTGCCCGTAGCTGTGGCAGTGTGTGTGTGATGGGGTGTGCTCCAGCTGAGGAGATGCTTTGATTTCCGAATTCTGAGTGTCTCAGACTCAATTTACTCCACGGGCACTGAAGGTGTGGGAGCTGTGCCAGCCCTGATGCCATAAACCCGCTGGGGAGGCTGCCCTGGGCTCAGTTCCTGGGGGACAGTGGTGTTCGGAGCTCACTGGTTCCCATCTGCCAGCTCTCTGCCTTTCTACCTGATGGTTTGGCATCAGAATCATTACTGTTCTAAAAGCCTGATGACATCTCCATGAGCTTTGCAGAAGGATCAGATCATGCCTTTCTCTGTGTCCTAGTCATCAGCTCTTGAGTGTTTGAGCTGTCAGGGAATAAAACTGACATTTCAGACTGTTCAAAAATGGTAACTCATATGTGTAGGATTTTTCTGTGGATTTTTTTCCAGTAATAATGAGATTTTTGGATTCATGCCTTTAAACTCTTCTTTGAAACTAAGCAAATTTAGGATCAAGTATAGCTAAAAATCCTTTTACTCTCACGTGGGTTGGAGAGCTAGTAATTGATGTGTTTCTGAAGATGAAAAAATCATGAAGCCTGGTCTATAGTACACACAGCCTGATTCAGTCCTGGTAGTGACGTTGTCCCGCCTCCACTGTCCCCAGAGAACTTTGCAATCCACTGCAGTTTAAAATAACTTTCTATTGCGGTCATTAACAATGCAAATTCACATGATAAAAATATATTTTATTATTCAAAAATGTACAGAACAGTCTGAAAATATGTTAATGTAGCAATTTCCTTTGTCCCTTGGGTCTGTGGTGCCCTGCATAGCTGTAATGCCATTAGAGAACTTACTTTGCTTAGTGAGATTAATAATTATGTTATCTGGAAACAGGCTAAAAGACAGCATTAGAAGGATAAAGCAGAGCATCTTAAACCAAATATTGAAGACATCACTTTCAATTCAGTTAAGAAACTTAGAGGGCAGATGCATAGGGTAGTCCTTTTATGAGCAGCAAGCCCACAAGCGTTCTTGAAAGAACTGAAGGGAACTCAGCAGCTGGAATGCTGTAAAGCAGCAGTTTCTTGTTTAACTTTAAAGTTTCAAACTTCTATACTTTATTTCCTAATGAGCACTCTTGAGGTTGATGAAGTCCACGTTTTCTGCTGATTCAGCTACCTTTCTCTCTAAAGTAGTCTGCTATAATAACACAAGGACATAAATTAAAAAAATTAAATCAATGATTATAAAAATCATATATAGAATTGCTATAATGGAGATGCTTTTTTTCAAGTTCAAATCCCCCTCACACTATACTGCACTCAAATGACGACAGTGCTATTTCTATCTGAAAATTAAAAATACTAATACATATACTCATAAAGTATTAGCTGTTCTAAAGAATAAACACTGAGCACTTCAAATAATTTCCAGAAATTTCTTGTAACATGCATAGAAAAGTTACTTTTTTTTTTTTTTCCCCACAAAGAAATCATCCAGGACAGCAGGGGTAAACCCCAGAGAATACCTACTGCAAATCTGGCCCTAGAAAAACTTAGCATTAGTCTTTGCTAGGAACAGTGGCCAGTTATGAACAATGTGACTATTTGCAAGAACAAATAATGTGTGGATATTGTTACAGAATTTTGAAAATGTTGGCATTTTTTCCAGTCTTCCAGCTTTACACTTTCTGCCTTCCTCCCGTAGCAGGAAAAAAAGCTCATATCAAATATGATATGGCTCCTGAATTTATTACTGAGCCAGCCAGGCAGGCTTGGGGCTAGATAACACAATGGCACCTTTTGGACCTGCTCCAGCTCTGTGTGTAGTCCTGCAGAAAATAATAGCGTAGAGCTAGTCTGAGGTTAGCTTAAAGGGGAAGGCCTCGTTCTTAGATTTAATAAATTTCATTCCCCAAGGCTCAGCATTGTGGCCAGCTCTGTTTAATGTCTTTATTGATGGTTTGGATGAGGGGACCAAGTGCACCAATTTGGGATTGAGTGCTGATCTGCTGGAGAGAAGGAAGGCTCTGCAGAGAGATCTGGACAGGCTGGATCGATGGGCCAAGGTCAGTTGTTCAAGTTTCAACCAGACCAAGTGCTGGGTCCTGCCCTTGGGTCACAACAACCCCTGCAGTGCCACAGGCTGGGGTCAGAGTGGCTGGAAAGCTGCCCAGTGAAGGACTTGGGATTGCTGGTGACAGCGGCTGAACACGAGCCAGGTGTGCCCAGGTGGCCAAGGAGGCCAATGGCACCTGGCCTGTACCAGCAATAGTGTGGCCAGTGGGACCAGGGCAGTGACTGTCCCCCTGTGCTGGGCACTGCTCAGGCCACACCTCGAGTGCTGTGTCCAGTTCTGGGGCCTTCAGTGCAGGAAGGACATTGAGGGGCTGGAGCGTGTCCAGAGAAGGGAACGGAGCTGGGGAAGGGTCTGGAGCACAAGTCCGGTGAGGAGCAGCTGAGGGAGCTGGGGGGGCTCAGCCTGGAGAAAAGGAGGCTCAGGTGGGAACTTACCACTCTCTACAGCTCCCTGACAGGAGGGTGAAACCTGGTGAGGGTCAGGCTCTTCTCTCAAGTTACAAGTGATAGAACAAGACAAAACGACCTCAAGTTGCATAAGGGGAGGTTCAGATTGGATGTTAGGAACAATTTCTTCACCAAAAGGGTTATGAAGCATTAGAACAGGCTGCCCCGGGGCAGTGGTGGAGTCACCATCCCTGGAGGTGTTTAAAAGACGTGTAAATGTGGCACTGACGGACATGGTTTAGTGGTGGGCTTGGCAGTGCTGGGTTAATGGTTGGACTTGATGATCTTTAGGTCTTTTCCAGCCTAAATGATTCTGTGGTTCTGTGATTCTGGGCACAGACAGAGCTGTCATTGGATAGAAGAATTGGCTTCTTTCATGTGCTGTATCAGTAAGAGTATCTTGGTAGCTACAGGTGGTTTCACTGGCATTGTTTGTCCAGAATTAGGCAGAAAATACTTTTATATTGATTCCTGGCATTTAATCTAGATCTATGCTCCCCACAGGCATCCTGGTACAACCACAGCTTTGGGGTTATAGCATTGGCACAGCACATTCCATTCTGCAGGTCTCAGGGCCAGAGAAGGGACGTACATGCATCTGCTTTACTGGCAGAATCACTGAGCACGAAGTGGTTAAAAAGGACTCCTTCAAAATGCCACTTAAATGGCATCTTTGTTCCAAAAATCAAAGATGTGAAATTAGCAATGAGCCTTGCAAGTCAGCTGGGCTGTACCCCGGCACCGGGCTCTGAGGTGGAGAGAACAAGTGGATTTAGTAGAGCACTGTGCTCCCTGCCATTATTGCTGCTTTGTGCTCTGGGTTCACAGAGTTTCTACCTCTGCTGTCACTTCCCAGGAAGCTCTTGATCTCTTCATTAAAGCCAAAGGTCAATGCACAGACTTGTCTTTCCTTTATACCAATGATAACTGCATTTTCCACATACTTTTTGAGCTGACAGGGCTGTCACTCAGCAAAGCCTGCAGTTGGTTCATTTTCCTTCTGTTCTGTAAAAAGATAGATGTATAAATGTTCATTGCCCTTCCTTTTATATTGGAAAACATATTTTCCTCCATGTGAAATTCAAGAGTTTCAGCAGAAGAAATGTAAGGCCTCAGATAAGCAAAATGACAAAATAAAAATACATTAAAAAAAAAAAAAGAAGGCACCAGAATTGACCAGCAAGAAAATGGTCCTCTTTCCCAGAAAGGCCATGAAAGTCCAGTTATATTTTTATAGTGTAAGTATTTCTGGATTTTTTTTTTCCTGGCATTAAATTTTCATCTTGCTGAGGAAACAGTCCACAGTGAAAACACTAAGAAATGAGATTAAACTTGCTACAACGAGATCAGAGCAGAAAGAGGGGGTTGAGGGTGTTTTCTGGGCTGGGCTTGACCCAAACCAAAAATCGTTTTCTTTTTACATGGTCAGCACTAGCACAGTGTGGGAAAACGACTGGGGAAAAATTAAAGAAAACTGGGAAAAGTCTTGAGGCTAAAGTTATAGTCACTGAAACTACAGGAAAAACAGAAACTCTCCAACAACATCTTTTCAGTGTTAGAGAATCAAGGCATTAATTTATTCTGGCAAGGATGCTATTCTGGCCAGGATGTGCAATAGAAGTCATTTCATGCACACATGCCCGAGTTGTGCCGTGAAAATCATTCCATCACAAATGGTTCTTTACTAGATTTTTCACATTTTTATACATACAAACCTAAAGAAATTCATGTTCATTGGTCTTAAATTACACAATTCTTAGTGTCCTATCTCCTACTGGTTATTGATCCCTTCACCTTTGATGCTAATTAGGTCCTCATTCTTTGGTTCTCTTATCAATCTTTCCTCAGACCAGGTGTCTCCTACTGCCCCAGGGGGTGATATTTGTTAATGCTCGTTTATCTCCCCTGTATCTTCTTGCTACTCCAAATCTGTAGATCTTAAGCTCATCAGGCCTTACCCAGTGTGTCGCTGGGGGTCCGGTGCTGGGCAGCACTGGTACGCTGCGACCTTCCTAGAGAGAGCGTCCCGCAGGGAACAGCCCTTCCAGGGGCACTGGCAGCCTCCCTGGGCGACAGGTGATTTCAGCAAGTGTAGCAATCTCTCAGCTACAAGTGATTCCAGCTCTTGTGATTCAGCTCTTTGTGAAATCACCCAAGGCAAACTCGGGGACAGAGAGACAGGAGCCTCGTGTGGCAGTTCCACAGAAGGCGCCTTTATTGTCCAGCCACCCTGCGAAGGGGAGGCCAGGGACGAGAACTCCCTGTTGTCAGGGGTATGAGCAGGGGTTTCTATGGGAAAAACAGGGGGTGGGGTGGAAACCCATTAGCCAGCAGGGTACAGGCTATTACCATGAAGAAACAAGGCGTGTTGGGAGGTCACCATGACCCAGAGGAAGGTTGCTTATCTCTGACTCCTCCAGGGGAGTGCAAAAGGCTCCTGCCTTGAGGGCTCACAGCCCTCCACACCAGTGAACAGTCTCTTGAAGAAAAACTTCAGTTCTCCTCCCTCTGGGCAAAGACAAACAAGCCCCTGACTAAAGTTACATGAAAAAAAAAAAATTAAAAGTTGCATCATTTCCAACAAACTGAGGGAGATAGGAGATGTCTTGCTGTTGGCAAATCACTCCTCAGATGTAACACTGAGCACACCTCCATCCCAAGGTTAGCTGAGATGTAATGCTGTCGCCTGCCTCCATCCCAAAGTTACCCGCCCCCAAGGTACGACCACCCTTTGCTGTATAGAGTCACTCAAGCTCCACCTAAACGTAAAGAAAGGGGACAAGTTCGGGAAGTCTTCATTGTAACTTCAGGGATCAGTCGTGGGCTGAACCTGTCTTCTTTCCTGCAGGCCCCGCAGGCACATCTGTTGGGTAAGAACCTAGGATACAATGTCCTAGGTTACAATGTAAGATGTGCCCAAAAGTATGTATTCTATCACCATCTTCATAAGCTGTTAAAAAAAAACAACTGGTGGGGCAGTGCTCCCCACCTCCTTCATGACTCATTCCTGATAAACTCAAGGGATATCTCCTGTTAATGGGCCAGCTGTTGAAACCAGGTGGGGCAGTGTTTCTTATCTCTCCCATGACCCATCCTCCCTCCAGGGGGATATCTTCTGTTAATGGGCCCATCAATGCCTTGCCTCATGACTCACCATCCCATTGTGAGATGCTCCGCCCAGGAGGAGGAACTGAGCGTTCCCATCTGTATATGCTCGGAGGTTTGGAACGCCACACTCATCCCTTACCTCCTGGATTCCCAGAGGACAAGAGCTACACAGCCACCACTGGACCTTCCGAGGATGACCAGACCCTTCGGCAGGGTCACTGCCTCAACAGAACCTTCGCTCCAGGAGACTGCAGGCACCGTTTAATGGGACTGCTACCAACACCCTGACCGACAGGGTGTCAGGTTGTATTCTGACTCTGTCAGTGGTTTTTTTTTCTTTTTGTACTATTGCATTTATTTTATGTTTCCTATTAAATTGTATTTCTGACTTGGAGTCTCTCTCTGGTTTGCTTTTCAAACCAGTACAGAACTGTATTCTCTGCATGTTGATTGATTATCTCAAGAGAGCTTTTGTTAGGGATTGTCCGTGTGTTGCTTTGAGTAAGTTTTTGCAGCCAGATACTATCACTGGCAATCCTCAAACCTCACCCTGTCACAATCTTCTGTTATATTTATAAACTGTGTTATTCCATAAACTGTTAGTGTGAGTCCTTCAAGGGCTCTTGACAAAACTGATGACATACTAACTAAGAGCCTGGGGGAATCCAGGAGGGGCCTCCCTTTCTGAATTGCAATAGGGGTTTTGACTCTGAAGAGGTTACTCGACCCACCCTCCAATACAGTGGTCTGCAGTGGGGTACCCATTCCAGGGCATTGATAGGCTGGTTGGGCACAAGGCTCTCATCTTTCCCAGGGTGCTGACAGACAGATCAAATATAAAAGGCTCAAGGAAACTCTCCCCCCACCTTTACCTGACAGAAAATTGGCACGGTCAGTAGGATTGCCACGGATAGGCTGCTGGAAAAACACAAATGTGTCCCTTCCCAGGCTGGGAAGGAGCAGGCTCAAAAGTTTTGGAAAGATGAAGAGACAATAGTAGAACACATTGAACCAGGTTCCTGCTGGTAATGGGTTTGACTCGATTACCTCCGAGACTGCAGTCCCAGTGTACCCTGTCATTCACGCTCCCTGTCTCACAAAACTGCTGCCATCAGTGAACCAGTTCATGGCATCCGGGAGCGGCTCCTCTTTTACATCTGGGTGGCTGGAGTACACAGCTTTGATGGTCTCTAGGCAGTTGTGTACTACAGGTTCAGCTTTGGACTTTCCTGGCAGAAAAGAGGCAGGATTAATGATATTGGTCACTTGAATTTCAAATATCATCAGATTCGGCCAGGACTGCTGGGTTATTTTAGAAACTTTGAGGGAGACAGCCAGTGGTTCCTTTTCTGTTCTAAAACAGCTGACACCATGTGCGACCCTAAGACAGTAATCTTTTGTCCTAGTGTAAACTTCCTTGCTTCTTCAATGTTCATGATTACTGCTGCTACTGCCCTAAGGCAGGCGGGCCAACCTTTACTCACAGTATCGAGCTCTTTAGAAAAATAGGCTACTGCCCTTTTGTAAGGACACAAGTGTTGTGCCAGAATCCTAAAGCTATTCCCTGTCTTTCATGTGAGAATAACCAAAATGGCTTACTCAAGTTAGGAACCCCCAAAGCAGGGGCCTTCAGGAGTTCATGCTTCAATTTTTCAAAGGCCCTGTTTGCTTTGGGGGTCCATACCACGGTGTCTTTAGAGATTTTCACCAATTCATATAAAGGTTTCACAATCAATCCATAGTTGTGTATCCACAGTTGGCACCAACCTGTCATTCCAAGGAAAGCACGGAGTTCTCTTACAGTTTGTGGTCTAGGCATCTGGCAAATTGCTTCCTTCCAGGCAGTTCCCAAGCACCGTTGTCCTCCTGAGACCTCATATCTAAGGTAGGTCACTTGTTGCTGTACCAGCTCTGCTTTCTGTTGAGATACTTGATAACCATTCAGTCCAAGAAAATTTAAAAGGCTCACTGTCCATTCAGAACATTCTTTAGTAGTTTCAGTAGCAATTAACAAATCATCTACATATTGTAGGAGTATTCCTTCTCCAGGCAGAAACTGCCATTGCTCTAATTCTTTAGCCAATTGATTCCCAAAAATTGTGGGACTGTTTTTGAACCCCTGAGGTAACACTGTCCAGGTAAGCTGGTTTTTCCTGCCTGTGCTAGGGTTCTCCCATTCAAAAGCAAATATGTTTTGACTTTCTTCTGCAAGTGGCAGACAGAAGAAAGCATCTTTAAGATCTATCACTGAACACCAAATAAAATCATCTTAAAGTTTAGTTAGCAAGGAATAGGGATTTGCAACTATTGAGTGAATACTTTTAGGAATTCCATTAACTGCCCATAAATCTTGCACTAGTCTATAAGTTCCATTAGGTTTCTTTACTGGTAATACAGGAGTATTAAATTCTGACTCACATTATTTCAACAATTCTAATGTCAGGAATTTATTGATTATTGGCTCTATTCCTTTTCTATCTTCTAACCTTAAAGGGTATTGCCTTCTGACTACTGGCCTAACTCCTGTCTGTAGCTCGATTTTTATAGGGTCTGCCTGTTTTGATCTTCCTGGGGTGTCAGTATCCCATACTCCTCGGTACACCTGATTCAGTATTTGCTCTAAATAGTTATTATTGTTTGTTGGTTCAGTGTCAATTGTCAGTCCTAATGCTAAGACCATTATTTCTTCAGGTATCTTAAATTTAATTTTTCCTTCTCTAAACTCAATTGTTGCTTCTAAATTTTCAAGCAAATCCCTACCTAGCAGAGATTTGAGTGAGTTAGGTAAATAAAGAAACTGGTGTATTCCCATCTTCCTCTCGATTTTATATTTAAGTGGTTTCAGGAAGAATGCGCTTTCTGGCTGGCCAGTGGCTCCTGTTACTTGAATATGTTTTTCACTTTTAGGTATCAATGCTTGATTCAAGACTGAAAATGTGGCTCCCATATCTACTAAAAATTCAACTTCTTTATAATTCCCCTAGCTGTATTGTAACCAGCAGGTCTGCTAGGATAAGATCTGCTAGTCCCTGTCACTCATTATCATTTAGAGTGGCTACAATACTTTCTTGAACTTTGTCTGCTAACTCCAGGCAGTGGCATTTCCGGTGTCCTTCTTTCTTACAATATGCACATTGATTTGGCCCCAGCTTAGTCTGCGGCTGGTTTGAACCTCCTCTGCCTCTGGTATTTCCACCCCTGCCTCTGCCTCGTCCACGCCCATGTCCTCCCCTCTGGTGCTGATCCAGAGCTGCCACTATGGCTGTAGTGAGTTCTATCCTCTTTTGTTTATCCCTATTATTGTACACCCTCCATGCTTCTCCCATTAATGCCTCTAAGTCTCTATTTACAGGCTCCTTCAGCTTCTGAAGTTTCTGCCTGATATCTGGGCTAGATTGCCTTAACATCAGGGAAACTAACTGTTGCTTTCCCATATGTGACGAGGGATCTAGGGTTGTGTATTTACGCGTGGCTGCCCGGAGCCTGTCCACAAAGTCAGTGGGTGACTCATGCTGTCCCTGTTTAACATTATATATTACGGACCAATTTCCTGCTTTTGGAATGGCATTTTCTAATCCAAATTTGACTAATTCCCAGTATCTAGTTAACATTGCATAGCTGCCTGCATCATTTGGGTCCCACAAAGGGTTTACAATAGGGAACAACTGTCCACTGTACCTTGTAAGGCTCCACTAGCAGTTTGTCCCTGCACATGTGCTCTGGCCATCTTTATCACTAACTCTTTCTGTTTCTGTTAGCTCTGTCAACATTAAATCAATATCACCCCAATCTGGGTCTTGATTCTTGACTGTTAACTCAAACCTTTTTGCTACTTTGCTAGGGTCTTCTCTATAATTCTTTGCTTCTTCCTGCCAGCTATTCAGGTCACTAGTAGAAAAGGGGACCTTCACCCACAGTTTCTCCTACTACAAGTAGGGACCCACTACTTGCCTTAAGGGGGCGACTAAAGGCAAAGCTTTCTTGGTTTTACTCCTTATACGTGCTGTCACTGGAGTCCCTGAACTTGTCCCCTCACCAGCATCCTCCATCTCATCCTCACTACCACTCCGGCTTAATTGAGGGGGAGGAGCGGCTGGTGGGGAGTGTACAGCTGGCCTGGGGCAACTCGACTGTAAGTCTTGGGCATCTATTACACTGTCTTCCTCACACTTTTCTGCCAACTTCAAACATCTCTGCCCTATACTACATGCTGAACAACATCTCTTTATTTTTCTGCCTGTTATCTTTTTCCAAAGCTAGGACCAAAGGGTCCTGTGGGGCCAGATTAATGCCACATTGCTTCTGCCACGCAGGTTTATTCCTCAGGGCAAAAGACATGTCTGCATGTATCACCTGATCCCATTTTTCTTCCCTTCTTGAAATCAACATCAGCTGTAACGGTGTATTAAAATTTAAAGTTCCATTAGGGGGCCACTTTTTACCACTTTCCAATTTATACAAAGGCCACCATTGGTTACAGTATTTAATCAGACTACTCCCTGGGATTCCTCCCAGATCTTTCCAATGTGCTAAAATACATCCTAGTGAACTCCTTTTAATAACGTCTTTGCTTCCTGTGTTACCCATTCTTAATGCTATCCAAATTTCCACACTTATCAGTATGTATTAGTACTTCTCCTTTCTTTTATGTTTATTCCACGTATACTACACTTAACACACACTGGGCGTCTCTGAGTTGCCAGGCACCAGTATTCTCCTCTACAGTACTGACAAGCAATGTAAACAAAAGGATTACATGTTCCACATAACCCACAAGGAATTGGGGTACAACAGGACATAAAATGAGTTTCCTAAATCACACAAGGGAAACAACTCCTACCCTTACAACACAAAATATACAAAATAACAAAACCACAAATACCACAATTAAACCCAAAATTCCAAGGCCAAGGCCAATACCAAAAGTCATTAGACTTCTTTCGGAGACTCTAACCCCTTGTATCAACTATAGTAATTTCACCTGTGATACGGTGCCCTGTGTGGAACGTCTCCCATGTCTTACAGGAGTTACTTAACCAAGACCAGAAACAAAATTCAAGAACAACCAACAAATACCTTAAATTTCCTGCAGTCGGTCCTTGTCTACCCCTGCAGAGAGCTGGTGAAGCGTGGAGTCCCTCCAAGAAATTCTCGGGGCGTGCCAAGGGAGTCCCCAACTCCAATGGATCTTGCTGCCGGGCAGAGAGTCCCATCTGATCGCCAGACTGATGCCCCAAAACTAGGCAAGAAAACAGTACTCCATAGTATAAGGCCTATAGAGCAGGTATTTTTTTATTTGACGCCAGGAGTGAGGGGGATAGCTCCACCACAAACTCACTCGTCCATTCTTTGCACAGTACTAGCTTTTATACTTTTTTTTGCTTAATGTGCACATTATACTTTCCTGACCTTCATATTGCAACATATTTTCTAATCACACGATTATGTCAGCCCTTGTAGCACATGCACGGTTTCTGCACGAGGTGGTTGTCAGCCTCCTGGTGGTTGTTTTTGATGAAGGCTCATAAGTCTTCCTTGGGCTCGAATTTTTCACCTGTTTCCTGTGCAGGTTCTGTAAGATTGTCTGCTCTAATAGCCTGTGGTTAGCTTTTTGCAGTTAGCTTGTTCTGCTAAATTTGCTGATTTCTAAAAAGTGCTTCATCCACATACCCTGTTACAAAGTAACTACTTCTTTCTGCATAGCTACAGCTCTTTGCACAGCTCAAGCATTATCTTGTTGCCTAGGCATCACCAGGATACCCTAGAAAAGTTAGAACATGGACAGAAGCCATCTAGTGCGAAAGAGCTGCACAAGTTTTAGGAGCTTTGCATTATTGGTGCAATCCTGGTTTCTTATTGCTCCTCCGTGATTATAATTTGCTAAAAAAGGGAAAACCATGGGAATGGGCTGACCCTCATATGAATGCATTAGAATTATTAACAAAAGAATTCTTAACAAAAGATTATATCAACAGCTTGGTCCCGTCCACTTGACTGACCCACTCTTTCAGTGACACCAAAATGAGATATTCAGATCTTGACAAAGGTTTGCTATCCTTGGAGCAAGTGGTGAAACAAGCAGAACAGATGAGGAGAGGACAGAATGAGATCATTCGGGGACCCTTCAGCTTCCCAAATGCAGCCTGTAAAGGTTCAGTGCCAGCTGCAGGTATGCTGACATGTCTGGAAGGCATTAACGACATCATGCCAATCACTGCAGGGAATGTTAAAGTATCTAAATTACAAAAGGACATTGATGGTGTGCTGTTGTTTCAACCTACACCTAGTCAACCATTCCATGTTCTGGAGGTACCTCTGCTAAAAGAGTAATCTCAAGGGCTGACTCAAGGTTCAGGACATCTCTCCTTCCAGAGGATAAAGGAACCCACTTTTACAGGTACAGTAGTGTAAGACTGGGCCAAAGAAGAATTAATCTGCTGCATATTTCACAATCTATATAATCCCAATGGTATTGTTAAATGTATTAATGGACTGGTTCAGTGATTTGATAAAACCCATGAATCTGGGATTCTCTGGCACCATTTACCAAGTGAACAATAGATGTAAGCCTCCTGCACATCCATTAACATAATTGTTCCAGAGGTCCACACTAAACCTGGAGATACCCTACTGGGTTTTATGCTGGACAACCTGTATTGGTACAAATGCCTCAAACTGGAAAAGTGCCAGTGGTACTAGTCACCCCCAAGAATCTCTATGCATGGGAAGCTGGAGATTGCTCAGGAAAAATGCATTGAATCAGTTCTCGATGGATTTCACACTCCTTTTACTTAACCCTGCTGGTTGCATTTTCAACCGAGCATGTTTCCTTTCTTTTTTTTTTTATAGGAACTTTGGATGAATTGCACATGGATGGATGGATTAGTCTACACTACCCTTAAATGTATACAGGAAATACTGTTATTAATCTTAGCTGTAACACAGGCCAGATTTGTGCCATCATTCTGTACCCTGACAGTGTAGCTTCCCTCCATTCGTAGTCACTTAACAACCACAAAGAAAAGTACCTTCCTCACCCTGACCAGTGGTGATGGAGACATACCCTTCTCACCACAGTGCCTGGTCCTGACCTTACTGGGAAGTGTAGATCAATCAGTTAAGTGCACCTGTAGCTATGGAAATGGACCATGAACATTTTGTAGTGTCATGTGAAAGCAAATATCAGGATTGTTGGCTTAATCTAATCTGTTTAGAGTGATGTGTGAAACAGGAAATTCAGATTTCTGGGGGAGTTTAAAATAAATATCATGAAATATAGTCCTGCAACCCAGCCATCCAACCCTGAGCAATCCATAAGTCTCTGATATTGGACCATATGTGGTAAAAAATACAGGTCAACAACAGCTGTTGTTTGACCCGCCATAGTCTCTCAAACAAGTTGAATTGTTGAAGCAAAATAATATTTCTACAATCCAACCAGTTTGTTCCCCATTCCCGAGGACCTCTTATGCAGAATGGACAGCATGGTTGCCTAAATGAACCCTCTTTTCCCAAAAGTGGGCAGAAATTGATGTGCCTGGCATCTTGAGAACAGGAATGGGAATTCAAAACAGCATAGACTCTAAGGGATTAATGAACAAACTACTCATGATAACTAATGACCTGAACAAATTGAAACACCCTCCACGATCTGGCTCTGTGAAGTTATCAATGGCTCTTATTAGATGTATTAGTTCAGCAGGAGGGCGAAAAACCAGTTGATCATAGGTGAACTTGGTGTAGAACAAAACAATAGTTCTTTGGTCTTAGTTATATCCAAGCCCAACTGTGGGTGGAATTGATGACAGCCACAATTATAAGGAGGGGGGTGAAGAACGTACCTTATCCATTAAAATTCTAAAAGTGATTTGGGATAATGCGATTGAGTTTGGAGAGAAATTCCAGTCCTGGTGGTATTTAGTCAGTTTTACCTACGATACCACTGATAGCATGGCCACAGCTTTTGTGTTAACTGTACACAATGCTTGGGTATGTATTATATAGCCAATCATTGTGTGAGGGTTAAATCACAGCGGGACCATACTTTATCGCCTGGAGCATAGACTATGGGCCTAAAAGGATGGAAAAAAATGGCGAGGTATTGATCTCATTGTGCAATAGCAACTAGGAGTCATTTTTGAAAGTAACACTCAAAGCTCAAGACATTTGTCTTGACACTGAACAAAAATGTTTGTCATTTTGAGACACTTCCCAGTGAAATTGCTGAAAATGTTTTCAGTTGTACATATTGATGACAGAAGCATGAGAAGTCTTTGTGATTCCATACTCATAGATGTTAGTGTAGATACAAGTAACCACTCAAATGTTTGTGTTTGTAAGTTCATTGAAATTACAGGATGTAATTTTATTTACTCAGCTCCTGTCACATCTTATCAATTGTTATGGTTTAACTAAATGCTGATTCAAGAGCTGCTGCCCACCCCTACTGGAACAAATCTCACCTTGAGCAGAAAACTGCTATGACCTAAAACAATTGCTGAAACAAGCTCAAGAGAATGGACAAAGGACTCTGATCCCTGTCCATGATGATGTGGAGAAAATACATCATGTTTTGGAACCAGTCAAGAAAGATGCAGGACATCGGTGGTGGGATACCCTCTTTGGATGATCACCAACTGCTACAGGAATTGATTTTATTGATATTAACCCTTTTGCTTTTTGTCTTGATAAAGGTATTGTATGTTAAAATTTGTATTATTATGAGGAATTTAGCCTATTGGCCACCCCTACAAGCATCAGATGATCCATGCAATACAAATGCGTGAAACATTCTTGAATTCCATTTGGATATTGTGAAGCTTGAGTGATTACAGTCACAGTGAAAATGGGGGAAAATTATAGAGACATCTGGGCCAAAAGTCTTGAGGCTAAAGTTATAGCCACATTCTAAGAGAAGGTGTAACATTAGGAAATTTTAGGGTAAAATGCAGTTGCTACTTCCAGGAGGGAATATGGTTGGCAAGCACGGAATTCATTCCATGATAGTTCCCCATGCAATACCCCCTGCAGCCTGAAGCAGATGCTAAGGAGGGATGAAACGGAGGGTGGAGCGGGGTGGAGACCCCGCAGCCAGGCTCTGTCGTAATCCCCGCAGGAATGGGAACTCGGTGGTACCACGTAGCTGACAAACTGCACAGCAGCTGCCAACCAAAGGATAGAGGAGATGTCCTGTTCCTGAACCAGCAAGTGTGGGGAAATCACTCTCCTCAGATGAGCCCCACTCTTTATACTCTCATTGCAATGATGTCACACACCCCCATCCCAAAATCACCCACCTCCAAAGTATGACCACCCCTCCCTGAGCACATGCTCTCTATTTTATTAACTATATCTTTGGGAGCAAAGTGAGGGACATTTACACCAATAAGGAACAAAAGTATGAGTGACTAGAGTCACTCAAGCTTCACCTGAGTGTAAAGAAATAGTGTAACAGTGAGTTAAGAGGGGGAGAAGTTAGGAAAGGCTCCACATAATTTCTGGGATCGGTTGATGGGCTAATCCTGGCTTTTCCTCCGTGGGCACACCTCTTGGGTAGTATCCCTACTTTCTGCACGCTGATTGATTATCTCAAACTTTCACTGGTGATCAGAGCCTGTCTGTGCATTGCTTCAAACTTGTTCTTGCAGTCAGTGCACTGTCGGTGACAATCTCTGCCCCGACTCTGTGACAGTCTTCTGTGATCAGTGAATGTGTTAATAAAGTGCGTTATTCCTTAAACTGCTCAGCCTGAGTCCTTCAAGGGCGCTGGCAGACGCTGGCAGTGGATAAAAATGACAAAATTAATAACATAGAGACTGAGAGCGTGGGTGATCCAGGAGGGATTCTCTCTTTCCAGACTGAAATGAGGGATTTGACTCTGACAAGCTGCTGTCATGAGTCCCTGGATAGGTTAATGGACCCACGCTGGGTGCAGCGGGCTGTGCAGGGGCATCGCCATTCCAGGGCACTGGCAGGCTGGTAGGGCACAGGGTCTCGTCTTGCCTGGGGCGCTGACAAATCAATCATATTGATACATTTTAAAAAATCAAGTATAAAGGGCTCCGGGAAACACCCCCTCTACGTGGCACACAGTTATGGTGAGACCTGTGTGTCTCTATTGTGAGACCAGAGCACTGCTGGGGGAAAAAGCCCTGACATTTTTCCCTCACCTGATGGTATCTCTGGCTGATTCCAATTACAAATTTAGTGTCATGGTCAGCACTGCAGGGTGATGTGTGAAATCTTACAATACAATTTAATGAACTCTGGATTTAATGAAGCACGGAGCTCGGCGCGGCCCCGCTAGGCTCGGCTGAGCTGTCCTCGCTCCTGATTGGCTCACTCACCCCGGGCTCCCTCTCTGATTGGTGGGAAGCCCTGCCGGCCGGAGCGCGCTTTGGCGTTGCCATGGCAGCACGGGACGCTGCACCGCCGGGCGCGGAGGGATCCGGCCGTGCCTCCGCCGCGTCTCTTTTCGGAGCCAGATCAGGGCTGCCGTGTCGTTGTCCCCACGGGCTGCCGTGTCCCTGTCCCCACGAGTATCCGGGTCCCTGTCCCCACGGGCGGCGTCTCCTTATCCCGAGAGGCTGTGGGTGATGGGTGAGGGACTATTTTTTTCCGGCGGAAGGTCACGGAGGGGCGTTGCGACTGCTGTGAGTAACGACCAAGGCGCCCCGCGCCGCCATTTTCCCGTCAGCGGGGAGGAGCTGTGTGCGGTGGCTTCGGCTTCAATCGCAGCCCTATTCCACTGCCACCGGCGTGTCCTGGGGCCGTGCTCACCGTTCCCAGTGCAGGATCCCGACACGGGGGTGATGGGAGTGGAGCTTTGCTGCCCATCTCCTCATCCCTGAGGCCTGCGGGACCCGTGTCAGTAGGGTGCGGGGCAAGCCGGGCCCAGAGGGGTCTCGGTCTTTCCCTTTCGCCGGCCTTGACCCCTTCGCTCCCTCCGACGTGCAGGGCCAGGCCAGGACTCTGTGGGCATACATGCCTTATGTGTTAGCTAAGCATTCACAGGGTTGTGTTCACAGAGCTGCCCTGCTCGCACTAGAGACTGATGCTCTTACTGTTCTCTGTCCCCGCACCTAAGGCAATCGGAGGGGGGGACCAAGGCACCAGTAAAGGCAGCCAGCCGTGCTTGTGCAGGGTGACATCCGTGCAGTGACACGTGAATGGGGCTGAACGGGGCTTTTAGGAGGACTGAAGCATGAGTGAGGGTACGTATATTTGTCACAGAGTGATTAAAATGTGTTTCCGCAAAGCTGCTGCAAAGACTTGTGTTTGCGCACAGAGAGTGTGAATTTAAGCAGGTGGGTGTTTGGGGATGAACGTTTTGCTTTACTGAGGAAAGAAGAGAAACCTGTCTTTAAAACTTAGAGAGCTAAACTGCGACAGCACAGAAGGATGTGTGTTTACCTAACAAGAAGTTTTTGGCAAGGTTATTCTCCGGTTTGATTGCCACAGAATGGTTTGGATTGGAAGGGACCTTAACCATCATCTCATTCCAACTCCCTGCCATGGGGAGGGACACCTTCCCCTAGACCAGGTTGCTCAAAGCCCCACCCAGCCTGGCCTTGAACACTTCCAGGGATCTGGCACCGCGACACGAATGTCCTAATACAGAGCAGCCAACCTGCTCATGGGATCTGGCATCTGCAGACTGCAACTGCTGGATTGACTAAATGCTTGTTTTATCCACTCAGATTTTGGAAATCCTTTACTCTCTTTCTGTATAAGCCTGTGATTAAAGCTTTAGTTTCAAGACCTGCAAAACAGCTGCTGTCGCGTATCAGTGAGCCCTGCCTTTGCAGAGAGGAGAGTTGGCATCTAGCAAGACTCCAAAGAAAGCAGACCAAGAAAGGATTAAGATTCAGAAGCAGCTTGAGTTATGAAGATTGGGGGTGGGGGGGGTGGAATCTGGAGCTAGAATCTTTACCACTTAGGGGTTCCTGAAGGCAGATTGCTGCAGACGCAGTTTTTCTGTGTTTGCTGTGTTCTGTCTCCCCTGGGGTCCCGATTCTCTGAGGAGGTCAAACACCTCTTTTGCTTTGTGCTCTGTCTTTCTTTGTGAGATGGATGGAGTTTTAACACCAGCTACTAAAAACAGATAGAAAGGAGGGTAATGGTTGGGTTTTTATTTGTTTTACTTGTTTTACATGCTTAGAAATATTAAAATACCTATTTTCCTCATCTCAGGCTTGTCTAGGGATTTACAGCATTCCTGTCTCAGAAGAACAAAACTGCTTAGAGTGGAAGGAAATCTGTAAATGGTGGCGTGATGCAGGAGCCTGTGGCACCTGTGCATGTAGAGGGGATGTACTGGTTATAGGAAGGTGTGTTGGATTTGTGTAAGGCCAGATCTGTAGCACCTCAGGTATCCGGATGCTCTTCAGTCTTTGCTGTTTGCCTGTTAATTTTGTGTCAGAAATTGGTTCTGTGAGGTTTGCTCTTCTTCAAGCTGGCACTGGGACTAGGTAACCTCCTGAGGTTCCTTCCAACATAGGCTTTCCTGTGGTTTCTGACTCTTTCAGTCAGAAAAGGCAGGAAAACATTTCTGTGAGGATGCAGGCATATGCCAGCAGATGTTTCTGTCAGTGCTCAAGAACAGAGAATATGAAAAGAAGCAAATAAAGATGTAGATTACAGACTTTGCCTTGAATTGATGGTAAAAAATTTGAATCTGCACTCAAGAGAGGTCAGTTTGGGAGTCAGATATTGTCACTAAAGTGCTGGATTGGACAGAATAAACTCTTAAATGTTGTCTTGTACAAAAAAATGTTGTTTTATGAATACCTGATTCAGAGAGGTTTTGCAGATTCTTTTAACTAGATACTGCAAAAATTAATTGGAGACCATATTTTTTTTTTATAACTGAAAGACCTGGATGAAGACTTGGGGTCAGTATTTCTGCAGAAATAAGCTTTTCTTTTGTTCCGCTCTTTACATAAGTAATGTTGTGAATCCATTGTTTCCTGGAAGCAGTGTGTCTCCAGTTAATCTGAAATAAATAGGGGTTTAAATGGAGGTTCCTGTAAGAGGCATTTTGCCTCTGTGGTTCCAGTGTCTCTGTTACAAATCGATCCAGATATCCTGATGCACATGCAAGAGAGAAAATGGAATTTTTTCACTGGAGCTGAGTTAGCACTTCAGCATAAGCTTCATCTGGTAGAACTAACGTTAAAAACCACTAAAATGTAGCCATCCCCAGAGTGGGATGCAGCAATTACTTGAAAGGGACTTTTATGTGATTGAAAAAGGTACAAAGGAAAGAAGTAATAATAGTCCAGAGGTGAAATCTGATAACTCTGAAGTGTTTCCAAAGCTGACAGGCATTTTCAAATAATTTGTCAATTACTGTTCTTTGAAACAAAATGTACTGTCCATGGTTTGTGGAGATGCAGACAGACAGTCCCACCAGAGGCAGTATCTGACTGTAAACCTGATACTTCATCCCTCTGTTTTACTTACTGTGACAGGAAAATGCTGCTGGTATCAGCAGTTGGAATTCCTTTAGAGATTTGTTTCATTGATTGGTAGGAATTGTAAGAAAATGAAATTTTTGCTGTTAATACAATAGTTTTACATGGTTTTGACAGTTTTACTGTTTTTCCCAGACTAATCCAACCATGGGTAGTGTGAATAGCCCAGAGGGTCCCTGGCTACAAAGATTTGCAAATGGGAAACCTGTGAGAAAACCCAGTCGGCAACAGCCTTGGAAGGTGAGTGACCCCCAGCACTCCTTCAGCTGTAGGTTCTACTGTGAAGAACACAGAAAACCAGTATCTGTAACTGGTGTTTGTGTGTAATTGGGTCCTGTGTTGGAACTGAAATCCTGGACAGTGTTTTCTGGTCTGTCTGTGCTCCCAGACTGCCATCCCTGGCATGTGCCTGAACTCATCTGTGAGCCCTGAGCAGGAGCTTTGTGCTTGTCTATCCCTCCACAGCACCCTCAGAAACGGGTATTGCAGTTTTATTACTTCTTACCCTTCCATCCCAGTTTGTGGCTTGTTTGTGGAACCTGGATGAGAACCTGATCTTTGTAAAGCAGGTTGTCTTTTTATGCAGACCTTTTCCTTTCTTTACATTTATCCACATTTTTCCAGAGGTTCTCCTCAGCACCAGCAGAGTGGCACAGCCAATACTTTTGATTGCAGCAGACATTTTGGGAAGGAAAATACTGCCAAAGATTGGCTAACACAGAAAGGCTTCTGTCGTGTGAAGGTGTGAGTGGAAGAATGAAAAATTGTTATTTGCAAAGTTCAGTAAAATCTGAGAGGTGTTTGTCATGGAGAAGGAAAACAGAGAACTTTGGAAATAGCAATGGATTCAATGGGTTTTATCGAGCTCTTGAATCCTTTTGAGGCAGCTTTATTGAGTTACTTGCAGTTTGGTGTGTGGAAAGGTTTCCCATAAAATCTGAAACAAGCTTGTGACTAGTTAGAATCACGGACTCAAGGAACAGCCCAGGCTGGAAGGGACCTTGGAAGATCGTCTGGTCCAGCCTTTCATGGGAAAGAGACACCAGATGAGGGTATCTAGCGCTGTGTCCAGTTGTACCTTGAAAACCTTCAGTGATGGGGACTCCACCACATCCCCGGGGAGGTTGTTCAGTGAATGACTGATCTCACTTAAAATTTCTTTCTTATATTGAGATGAAACCTCTGCCAATGCAACTTCTACCTCTTACCCCTTGTCTTCTTCCTGCAGCTTCTGGTGAAGTGAGAGCCTCCATCCTCTTTGGAGCTGCCCTCTAAGTAGTACTGTGATGAGGCTCCCCCTGGGACTGCTCTTTTCCAGGGAGAAGAGACTTCATTCCTTCAGTTGAAGGAGACCCAACTCCCTTGGTTCTTAAGGATTTTTCAAATATGTATCATCCTGAAGGAAGACTTTCATCCTGTTCACCAGTGATGGTTCTTAGCTGGAGTGATAGTCGTGTCCGTGTGCTGCTGTTATGGTGCTGGCTTTAGAAAGGATCTGTGATTATGTGAAGTAAATTCATTGGGTATAATTCAACATACCAGCTGTTTCAAATTGTAGAATGAAAGGGTTAAATTAAAACATGCCAGAAATTTAGATTTTCTCTTTCTCATTTGTTTTTGGTGCGTTTTTTAATACTCCTTGTCTCTTCCTTGCTTGCTCTAATGTATGATGTGTCCTGCTCATCTCAGTGTAATAAACCTTTAGGAGTGTGGAGCTGGTCAGCAGGGCCAAGGCAGACATGACTGAAAACTACACTGTCTATTGGAATTAAGAATCAGTATTAAGCACAGGGAGTAGCAGGCTAATCTTCCATTCTGTGCATAAAATGCCTTCCATCCCCAAATGATAGATTTGGTCTGCATTGCCTGTACTCCTTGTCTAGAGTGCAGGAGCTGAGTTAAGGAACCTCATGTTTGGCACAGGTGAGAGACAGTGGCAAGGAGCAAGTGGTGTTTGGTCGTGGTGAGGAGCAGCCAAGGGTGTATGGTCTGAGCGTGTACATTCCAGTTCTCATTCTGGTTCTTCCAACACTCTTCTGTTGCTATTTAACCCAACTGTTCAGAGCAAATCTTGCAAGGATTTGCCTGCTGGGTTGTGGTGTAATATGCCTTTAATCACAACAATGGTAATTATTTTGAATTCAAAACTAAATCCAACTCCTACTCTAAGTCTTGCTTTCACCTCATGTGGGTTTTTTTGCTGTTTTGTTAGGCAGCACCTGATCAAAGCCGAGACATCATTGCTTCTGTTCAGTGCATCTTGGACAGAGAAAATTTTGTGAGGGTAAGAAGTGTCACGTCTTTTCTCATATGCTGTGTGCTTTCCTGAATGCCAATATGCATTATAGTTTCCAATCAGTGATTCATGAGAAAGTGTTAATTGTCTGTGTTCTTGGAAAACTAATCTGGAGGTATGAGCTTCTGATCTTTTCAGTCTCCTCTGGATAGGACTGAAGCAGTAACCCTAAAAGTGAATCACAGGTAACTTGAACTGCCTGTTTGCACCTAATATTTGTTCTGTGGGTGTGGTTAATTGGTGACAGTGGTGCTTTGAGCGAAGGGTAGGAGGGCTGCTCTGATCTGATCCAGCAGATTGCCAGTGCTGCAGGGAAGGTCCTTCTCCTGCTGCCTGTCCTGCACAGTTTGGTGCTTGCAGTCCCTTGCTCTGCAGTGATTTCAGCTCAATAACCTGATGGGGAAAAGTGAGTCATTTTCTGCCAGTCTTGCATCACAGAAAGGTCTGAATGCCAGTTCTCTTGAAAATTAAAGGTCTGAATGCCAGATCTCTTGAAAGGGCAAGCTTGGAAGCAAGTGGTGGGAAGTGGAGAGAGGGAGCAGCAGAAGGAAGGGCTGGAAAACTGCCTTGGAGCAGTGAGCAGTCAGATCAGCCAAGCTGCAGACCTTCATCTGTGGAATCTTTTATGTCATCGGCCAATAGTTTATATGGTTTTTATTTTCCATTACTTAGGAGGTGGACAGGTATTTGAGGCACAGTGATTTCCTAGATCTGAGAAAGACAGAGATCCTCTACCGAAAATATCTTGAGGACGTTTCACAGCCATTTCTGCAGAAAATGAAGGACCAAATGGACAGCCAGTCAGAGGAAGAAGTGCGGAAAAGGAGACAAGAACAATTCTCTCAATATTTAAACTACTGTACAAAGAAGGTATCAATGGGAAACACATTTCTGTCAAGGAGAGGGTTGCATACAGAGGGTTGTGGACAAGATCAGTGGTTTAGCTGTTATTTCCTGTCCGTTGACTAACCTGGAGTTCAGATATACCTTGCCTGTAACTTACTTTTCCCAAGGACTTCTGTAATGGTGATGTTACAACTGCGTACGTTCACCATGAGGTATGAACAGCAGCATTGCTTGGTGCAGTGAACACGTGCTGGGGTCTGAATATGATGAGACATCATATTGAGGTGTATTTCCTTCTGTGGGCTGGACCATTTAGTGAGAAAACCTTGAGCTGTCAGCTGAAACCAAAGGCTGAGTGAGCAGGGAGTGGGCTGCACTCTCATGGCTTAGGAGTTCAGCTACAGCAGTACTGCACTCTCTTGGCAGAACACGAGTGAAATGATTTTTTGGTCTTGGGTGCTACTGTTCAAGCTTCATAAAAGAAAAAAATATGGGAACAGGGAGATACAAACAATTTTCTTAAGTCTGCATGCAGGTAACAGACCCAACCCATGGATTTTGTAGGTCCATGTGTTTCTGTCTTCACAAAAATTGAAGTCACTGTAGGAAATACTTGTTAGTTTTCTTTGTTTTGCTCTTAATTTCACACCACTCTTGAGTATTGGATCCCATGACTAAACTTTCTGCATTTCAGGAATGAAAAAAAGAGAAAAATAAAAGCGGTTATGTAATCTGCCACAAAAATAATGGTATTTTATCAAGCACAGGCATTTGTTGTCAGTGGAAACCACTGCACAGTGGAGTTGTGAAACTGTACACAAGCTACTCATCCAGAAATGACAATGTCACGGGAGCTGTGTTGTTTTAATAAGACCAAATGATCTCTTTTTCAAAGGCCTGATGTGACAGACCCATGCATTTAAACTGCATGGAATGACAACTGAACCAGTCCTACTGCTGAAATCCTGGGATTTAGGATATGTTGGGTGTACTGTACCTATCTGGGTCAGTTCACCTTGCAAGCTGCTGTGTCAGGTCAGGAATTTGCTGGGTGTTCTCCAGAAGCAATGGCTGATGTACTGGGATGTGTCCTTCTGCCTGAAGGGGAGCACCATCACCAGTGATCAGCTTCTACCTTTTCTCCTTGCTCTGTGGTGTCACGTCTGTCACCAGCAAGTCTGAAAAGCAGGCTGAGGCCCTTCATAGTTACAGGACAACTTACTCGCATAAGTTTGCATTAACTATGGCAGCATATGATAAATTTTGCAAAACTTGAGACACTTGTGTAGGTTAGTTAATATGGTTAATTCTGGATATGGTTTTCTTTCCTTCCCTTCTTTTTGTCCATTTTCTCTTGTTTTCTTCCATGTTACCAGGCTTCTCCTTATCCTGTTGCAGGGTTGTTGATAAGAGGGAGCTGTGGTCTGGATCATGAGGTGTGGGGTCAGGTCTTTATTCCAATGTAGAGGTGGAAAAGCCAGCTCATGAACCCAGACTTGGAGCTGGCATCTTGCAGACCAGTGACCTGCCTAAGGCTGTGGCTAATGAGGGCTCACTTGATCCTGTTTTTTCTTTTCTTTTTACTATCTGTTTTGCTGAAATCACAGAATATTTTGAGTTGGAAGAGACCCAGAAGGATCATCAAGTGCAGCTCTTAAGTGAGTGGCCCATTCTGGGGTCAAACCTACAACCTTGGTGTAATCAGCACCATGCTCTGACCAAGTGAGCCAATCTCAGGGCTTCCTTCTCTGGAAAAACATTTTCCAATAAACAAAATATCCATTGTCTTGACTGTTCTAGTTAAGGTTAGAATTTTAGCCTGTAATTATTTCTGGATGCTTCATGAGATCATTTATTATATATTTATGCCTGTGATAAATTAAAATGAATAGAGGAATTTTCCTGTTACACTTCAGCCACCTTCTTTCTGAGGTGCAGTGTATGAAAATTTGGGAATCCTTTTTCCAACCACCTCTGGTACTGTGTTCATGCCATGCCTGGCTGTGTCCCACCCAGGCTGGCTGCTCTCACTGTTGTACCACCAATAGCTTCTGAGACCTGACCCAGTACCTGCTTCTCCTACAGGGCTATTTGTTTTTGGACCATTACGACCCATCAGAGTACGATCCATTCTTCCAGAAGACATGCAGAGACTGCTGGAAGGTGTGAGGAGGTTTGGAGTCCCACTTTGACCAGCAGGAAGTTAATAGAGTGTGTTACTGATGTGCTGCTGGGGGGCTACTGTAGAGGAGCACATTCTGGTTTTACTAACTAGCTCCTACTGCATTTAAGCCCAAGAGTGTTTGAGCATGGTTTTCACCAGGAACACAGTCTGGATCTATACTAAGCCCAGTTTTTCAGGCACATTAGCAAAGGCAGGGGGGAGGTTTGTTTTCCTCATTTCAAATCCATTGTGGCAGCATGGGGGGCATCCTGTCTAAGGAGGGTTGGAGAGTTCCCAGGCAAGCTCAGTGTGTGCTCTGTAAAAGGAAATAATCTGACAGCTCAGCTGATCTTTACAGAAGCATGGCAACAGTTTGTTCTTCTCTTTTAAGGATGAAAGTCATCAACCAGCACAATGACAGAGCCAGTGATGTCACCTGTTCTCCAGCTGACCAGAGCAGCAAGCACAGCCATCAAAGGTACCCTTTACAAAATAGGTTACATGCACTGCCAAAGCAAATGAGAACAGGCCAGATCTTTGGGCAAACTGCAATAAACTAATTGTCTCAAACACGTAGTTCTGAAATGTTGTTACCCAGCAGCCAAAGAAATGTCTGAGATGCTGCTCCTCTTCTTGCCAGCTCCAGTTCAATACTCTACAGGCCAAAACCTGCTTTTTAGGAGGTTTAACTTAGGCTGAGCTCAATAAAGACAGTGCTAGTGTTCTCTCCAAACTTTTAACATACACTGGCATTTTGAGAAGGCAGGAAATAAGTAGGGGAGAGGAGAGGGGAAGTGGTGCTGTACAAAACATCTGGTGCTTTTTGGGGAGTCGGTGCTGAGCAGCAGCTGCTGCCAGTGCCTTCAAACCAGTCCCTCTCCTGTGCCAGTGCAGTCCTGTCTCCCTGCTGGTGTGGCTCTCTGGGCTCAAAGCCTGGAAACAGAATTTTCTCTGTCCTCCAAACTCCCACTGTACAGACACAGTCTCTCAAGAGTTGCCAAGATTTGAGTTTTATTTAGGATTAGAAATACTGAACCACAGAAAACTGTTAAAAGTAACAGAGGTTGACTCAGTAACAGGAGGGTGCACAGATGGTGACTGGGTGGGAAACTGCCAGACTTCAGGAAGAATTTCTGCACCCGTGGAAAACAAGGGCACAGGCTGCTCAGAACTGCATGCTGTGCTTCTGCAACAAAGCAGTTTAAGGAGGCAGTAAAATGCTTACAATGTATCAAATATTTATAAACAAACCTTTTTTTTTTTTTTAAAACTATCCCTGATTTGGTGCCAAGAGAAAGTTTTTGCTTTCAACCAGTTCGTTTTACAGATTTTTATTGGGATGACAGTTCCCCAGAGCAAACCTTTTAAACTTTAATAAACTTTTCTTGAACAAATCCTATAAGTTTTTCTCATTATTTCACATTCCCCTGTACAATAAAATACACTTTTTTAAAATCACTATGCAGCAATAAACATCTGTAGACAAATTAATAAACTTATATTTTACTCTCTATATACATGTTGGCAATGTCAAAGCTTCAAGATTCACATGGAGGTCTGCAAGACCAAGGAAATGTACACAAATAACTTATATTTAGGAAAAAACCCGAAGAGCTGAAGAGGATTTTGCCACATTGTTGTGGGTCACAGTATTTAAAATATTTTTTTTCTAGTTATTCTTCACAACCACATTGTCTCAGCAGAGAATGATAAACTGAAGCAGAAAGAAAAATCAAGTAGCAGTTACTGATTCCAGTGCAGAACTAAAGTCAAGTAAAGAACTACACTTGATTCTTAAAGAATATACAATATATCGGAGACTTCTCCAGTGCTAAGGCTTCTTCAGCATTTAACTGTTAAAACTATCATCCTGAGATGGGAAAATTCCAGTGGATATCACTTTTAAGATTTCAAATGGAATGATTCTAGTGCTGAGCTTAAACCATTCCTCAGTCTGTCTGTCAGACTAAGTGGTAAAATATACAAACAGCTTGGTGCCACATTTCTACATAATACTTTTTTATGGCCCTGAAAATGGAAACATTGGCATCCAAACCCAAGATATTCCAACATAATAAAAAGGCACTGAGCTATAGTACTGTATTTACAGTAACATTTGTGTTTGCATAGATCAACAATAACTTGGAACACTGCAAGGAACTAAGCGCAACGAGGAACTAAGAGGAAATATGGAAGCAGCAGGAACTCTTGCTTAATAACCAGCGTGGGGCAAGGAGCCTTTTATCAAAAGATGTTCAGGCTGTCAGCTTCAATTGTCCTTCATAAATTAAAAAAAAAGTGTTCTTAGAGGAGTGTTTTCTGATCGAAGAGCTGCAGGTCAAAGCGCACCCACACTTCTCCTGTTGGAACTTCATGCAGCAATAAGTGTTTAGTTGTGGGGCCTTTACTCTCTTGTTCTGTTCTGATTTTTGCTACTGGAACTTCAGTGCGACCCAAAAAATCTGTTGGGCAAAAGAATAAGAAATTTCATTAGGCAAAGACATTAACCTTAGAAAATCTGAGTGAGTCAGGTTAACACAATGCTGTGTGGTACACGCTTAGTTCCAGAGCACTGCTCCCAGGCTTCTGGTTTGATTGGACCCCAGCCCTGGGTAAACCAGCCAGCAATGACAAAAAAGGACCTTTTTAGAAGAGAAAAATGTCATGGAACTAGGATGTCACAGTTTGAGCTAAGGGCTTTAAAAACACTGAGAAAATACCCTTTGGGAAACACAATTTCAAGTGTTCTTCAGTTTCAGAGCTGGCAGGTCAGAGTTAGGTGATGGAACCTGTTTACAAATCAGCTGAGGTGCTCAAAGACAATAAAAAAACAACTATTTTGGCTCAGCCAATTTTCAATTATGCTTACATATCATGCTTTTCACAAGAACAACAACCATCAACCATTACGGCTACTAGTAGGTTTACAGTCCCATTCAGAAATCATATACCCTCTGTGTGGCTATTTCTTATACGACATCTTTGTGTGTGTGTGCATTAAAAGGTTCACCATGGACTGAAAAACAAGACTCAGCTGTCCAGTTGGAAGAAGCAGCCAGTCATACTCATGTTAGCTCCCAGGAGAAAAGCCTGAGCTGTAGTTACACACATGGCATCTCAGGTCAAGGCAGTTCCCTGCAAATTTGCAATAATTGACTGTGTGTCAGAGCCCTGAAAAAGCACTTAACCTTTTAGAGAATATGAGAAGCAACTGACTGCCAAAAATGTGCTCTGTTTCCAAGCAACAAAAAAGCTGATCAAGCAGTTGCTGTGCAAATAAAACCCAGGACCTTACTTTTGAGCACTTATTGTGAGTAGAACTTACGCTTTCAACTTGTCTGTCTCTTCAGTCTGACAAGAAAGTAATTCTGTGTCTGATACAAAAGCCAGACTGGGATAAAATCTGACTGCCTGGAGTTACTGGCTCTGGAAGGCTATTGAACCTCCTGAGTAATGAGGCATTGTTTTTACCCAACATTCTCAGGCAGCAGTCAGACCTACAGGCTCTTCAAACTGCTGCTGAGGAACTGGCTACCCCAGCTCACAAAAAACCATTCTTTTCCTAAATATTCACACTTACCATCAGGTGAGAACTGATCCCTGTCAAACATGGTGATACACAGGACATCCTGATAAAGATCCTTGATGAAGAACTGGCAGTTGAAGTTCCACTTTGGGTTCAGGGTGTCCTGCAGGGTCCTGGTAGTGTAGCTCTGTGAGCCCATGCTGATCTCACAGTATGGGTTGCTCTTCCCTAAATACAGAACAGGGAGTGAAACCCCTCTGCATTGCAGAAACGCCCCCTCCATCTGAAGCCTGCTTGGATACACATCAATACTGCTGCCAGATGTGGATCAGGCAAGCCCTACATCCCAGAGCAGCACAGAGCTGGTTCTTCACTTGGTCCTCTGAAGCTAAAGAATGGTGATTTCATACAGAAATTGTAGACAAACCACAGTGTTTCCCAAATGACCAACTCCTCTCAGCAAGCCTTTCCAAATGTTACAGGAATAAAAGTGATCTGAGACTTTCCCTCACTTACCATTGGGCTTACAGGCCTTTAGTTCCGTTGCTTCAATCACGTGCACCATCAAGCGTCCTATTCCTGAGGTTTTCTGTGAACGAGCTGGGGACAAAGAGGTCAGAAATAAATGGATTGGTTGGAACTGTACGAACTGGCAATAGATATGAAGAGGGAGATCCTACACAGATGCTGGCATTCTCCAGGAAATGCCCCGCCCCTGTATCCAGGTGAATGAGAGGAAAATACCGAACTCGGTGGGTACCTTGATAAGCCTTTTCACGTTTTTTCTTCTCCGTTTCAATGTACTGTTCTGATGCTGCCTTGATTTTCTGGACCCAGGCAGTCCTGCAAAGAGCAATCCGTACAGTCAGGGTCATCCCACAGGCAGCAAAGTCTTCAGTATCAGTGATTTTGCCCCACTCTCTTTCCTCATTCCCCCCTCCCTAGGTTTTAGAGGCACCACAAATCAAGTCAGTTCACGGACTAAAGGGATGGAGTTTTTTGATTTAATCTTATGCCACATTCCAAATCAGCCTAAATAAATGGACGTGGAGCTGCTGTTTTATTAAAGACTGCTGGGTCACATTAAAGACTGCCCAGGACTGGGGAAGAGTCCTATGGGATGCTGGATTTTGCAGCCCATAACTATTCTTCTATATAACTGTAACATCAAGGAGCAGCAGATGTGTCTGGATTCCGCTGCAAGAGCTGCCACACAGGCAGAACAAAATCAGAGAAAACTTTTCATTCAAATGAGAGTCGAGTGAGTTTATTTCCTGACCAAGAGACAGCTGTGTTCCTGAGCTCAGAGCCTCTGTGTCTGCTCACTGGAAACACAGCCTGCAGCATCAATCAACAAGTTTAAGCTCAGATTTGCATTTCCACTACTCACCGCTCATTAATGTTGTCAGTTTTAAGTGTGTGAACTCTGTCGATGTGTGATATGTGGAAAACTGGCTCATCACTTGAAGGGTCTGTGGGCAGCTTCACAAGGACTTCATTAAGGAAAACGGGCTGAAAGAAAAGCAAATGTCACTGTGGCAGCATCAACCTTTGACAATGGGCAGAAACTCTACAAGGATGTTTAAATGCATGGTTTACTGTAGGGAAAATGAAAGTAGGACACAGGACAATGAGATCACCGTGTAAAGGATGCAAGAAAGGGCTGAGAGGAAAACTACTCTGGCAATTCACCCCATTCTGTTTTCCTAGGCAAAGAGCTTTGTGAAAGAGGCAGGACTGTGCAAGCACAGCTGCAGTGTGGAGCTTGGGAATCCTGGGAATCTCTCAGGTTGTCTGTGGGAAAGCAGCCCTGATACTTAAACTTGTATCTCCACTTTCAGAATCTTGAGAATACACACTGTCTGGGAACAGAGACTAAAATTTTGCACCTTCTACTGTTTTCTGAAGAAGGACAGGAATTTTCTTGTGGATGCAGGAACCTGTGCAAACTGAAGTCAAGGCTCCTGCTTCTGAACATCCCACTCAGCTGTTCAGGCATGATGCTACTTCTGCCCTTTCCCCCCAGAGCGGATGGAAGTGTTTGTTAAACCAAGACACAAAAGTCTGTCCTTTTCTGGACACTAGGCCAATGGTATTCATTCAAGTTGTCTGCCAGAATGTGCCCATGTGACAGCAGAAGGGGCCACACAGCTAATCCCAGTGGGAGAACAGCATTCCTTATCAGAAGCCAGGACCCACTGTACCAACATGACCATGGAGCACCTTGACTCACCATTTTGTACATTTTGAATTGGGAGTTGGATTTGGGGCTGAACAGTTTATCGGATCCAGAAGACACAAACTGTTTAACCATGTAGGTGAGCAGCAGGAAGTCATTGAAAAGGAATCCATACAGCTCCTTACTGCTCTTGGCCTTGTACAACTTGCCACTGTGCAGGAGCTTCCGTGGTCCCAGGCAGTTTGTGAGGGAGTTGAACACAGGTTGCTGGGAAGAGACAAAACCTATTAGCAGCAGCAAGTCTGTGCAGACATCAGCTCCTGCTCCTCTTCACCGTGGAGACTGATCAAGCTGCTCAAAATGCTCTTCTCTTTTGTTTAATGAATTCCATTATAAATGAAGAGAAGGGAGCTGTTACGTGATCAGCCATGGCAACAGCACAAGTCCCACCTCAGAGCAGATTTAAGCTTTACCAAAAACACACAGAGGGATGACCAGATGGAGGCATTTACTGCGTGGCCACTTCTGTGTTGTCCAGAAGCTCTGTTTGAGAGGAGGCTGCACAGGCTACAGTCAGGTCACCTCTTACAGATGATTAGGTGATGGAACCAGGACAGACCATGCCCTGTCAAGCCCTGGTTCCTTATGCAGACAGAGGAGAACTGTCACACACACCTCAGTCTGAAGGCTGTCCTGAAAGGTACAGGAGCCTGAACACCACATATCCTTGAGGATCTAGCACTGAGGGCTTCTGTTCCCTTCCTGCTTGAAGAAAACCCTGGGAAACACACACTAAGTGAAGTCCTCCATAGTAACACCTGACTTAGCCTAGTGGCAGCATGATCAGGAGTTCACAGAGAAGAGTTATTTCTGTCCCTTTAATGGTCCAAATGGTATCAGTTTTTATGCTGATAAATCAAGATTTTTCTGCCACTAAAATCATGCAAAAACAATGGTTCATCGTGTTACGGCTGTGAGTAGAATTCAATAAAAGCTTCCCTGCCTAGAGTTCAGCAGTGGGTCACGTTCCAATACGGGATGTGAGCAAGGACTCCCATTCCCTCCCCAGCCTTTCTGAAATGACACTGAAAAGTCCCAGCCCTGCAGAGCATCAGTGCGGGTACCTCAGCAAGGCCTTCACACTGGACATGGGCCTGGATCCATTCCAGCCTGTCCGAATTCTCCTTCTCACGCACGCCCTCGTTCACCTGGGAGCACAACTCCTCCGCACGCTCCAGCGCGAGCCGGAGGTTACTGTGATCCGGGTGGTTCTCCAGAGTGTTCTCTAGAATCTGGTGTGGGTCAAGAAGGGAGAAAACAAAATAAAGCAGAGGTAAGCACAGGTGCTTGTCAGAGAAATTCTCATAAAGGGACAAGCCTTTATCTTGGCTTTTGCTATGGAGATCAAACTCGAAGCATTCAGCTACAAAACTTCCCTTAGGGTACTCACACTCTTTATGAGCAGAGGGTAGCGCGTTATCCTTTGCATGGGTTTCAAGAGGAAGCTGGAGAGGGGCATTCCTTTGCAGCGAGGGTCCAGGGCAAGTTTCTGTGGTGCAACCCAGAGATTTAACAGAGACATTGCATTAGTCATCAGAAAACAGTTATATCACTGGCACTGAATACTGAAAATTCTGTGATCAGATTCATTTTTTCCAGGCATTCCAAGAGATCCTGGATTTTTTCAGTAAGCAAACACTACTTGTATCTAGAAAAAGCAGGAAAGCTGGCAGTGTCATTGCACCCAGACGCTTTGCCAGCATAAATCGCAGGGTCATTGTTCATGCAGAATCCTTACATTCAAAACTGTTCCAGCTTTTATTTTGACATCACAAGCTCCATTCAGGTTGAAAAAGAACAAAGCAATGAAAGAAACCAATGCCTGATGTCAGCTGTTCTGGCAATTCTCTTTTTATGGCCTAAGTAAATTAGCCAGAGAGAAAGACAGTGTTGTAAATAAAGAGCACACATAGTGTTAGGCATGGTCACCATATAAATACATGTTAGAAGCTTCTTAGCTATTTTTGCAGGATTTTACTCTTCTGGATTATTTTGATCTGGTCGATGCTGGTTAGACGGGCTCCTGGCATTGAGGAAAGGAGAAGGCACAAAAGCTACTAAATCTGATACCTTTAAGTAGTCTTTGAAATCAGCATCTTCATCAGTTTTCTGCTGCAGCAGGGACGCTCCGTTGAGCTGGCAGCTGCAGAACCGAATGTAGGCCTGCATGTGGGACAGCTCTGCTGCCAGGATGTCCCCAATCATCTGCACCGGCATCTTCTCACCTCCGGTTTTCTTACGCACCCGCAAGGCTCTGCGGATGAGGAAAGCAATCACCATCGAGCTTTGCTGCCAAGTCTGCGAGGCCTAAATCACAACCCTTACAGATCCACCTCTGAAAGGACACAGATCTGGGAGGTGAATTTCCTTACATAGCACAGGCACTTCCAGGAGGTGCTGGGGTCCTGCCTGAAACCCCAGGAAGTCACTGAACACCCTGAGCTGAACAATCTGCCTGGTAGGGTCTGGGGGATTGGGACTCTCCTTTGATGTTTCTGGGACAATCAGCATCAATCTCTACATTTAACCAGCATCCCATTCAGTGAATTATTAGCCACTTTATCCTTCTAAAGATTATTTTTAGAGAATAAAAGGTTGCTTTGCAGGAAACTGGGAAGAAAACCTCCTATGCACATGCTTTTGTGTAGGGTCTATTTCTAAGGTATTACAGCAAATGTGCATCTGTTCTCACTGTTTATTTCTCCCTCTCTCTTATTACAACGCCTTTTGAAGCAGTCCGACTGCGTTTAGGTGTTCTGAATGCAAGCATGCACAGGAAATAACCAGCAAGGACAGAATATTGACTGTAAACCCAGAAAACTTCCTGGGGAAAGGAACGACAGAATAATGAAAAGGAAAATGTAAGACTGCAGGTAAGTACTTACTTCAGTAACTTCGTATTTGACATGATGAGTTCCTTCCAGTTAACAAAGATTAGCCCCATTTCTCCTTCTGTGAGACAGCCTGAATCAGCCATTGGTTTTTGGAAAACCTGCAGCCAAAAAACGAGCAATTCTTCAGAGAACAGAAACAGCTCAGTCTCCAGTTTAGCCCAGCAGTGACTTTTTTTGAATGCTCAGTGTCTAATTTCTCAGCAGTTAAAAGCAATTCCTTACTAGCACTTCTGACAGCTGTTTCCCCTGAGCGTGTGACCCCATTCTGACACCGGCATCAGCACTTGCAAAACGAGGACAAGCACTGGGACCTGCCGGCTGAGAGCTCAGCAGAAGAGCATTCCCATGATTTCAGAGTCAATCACTGCACAAACTATACTCAGGCACTGCTCCTCTCCCCTGACCCAGAGCACTCAGGGTCACCCTGTGTGCAGAACCACAGCTGCTCTCAGGGGCCCTCAGCACCTCATCTCTGGGGAGCAGAGCACCTGTGTGACTTGACTACTTAACATCTGCCACACTTCACCACACCACTGTTCTACACAGAGAGGGCAAGCTGGATGCCCAAGAGCACTTAATGCTGGCCTGTCCCTGCCCTGCCGAGGGAGGTGGTCTTGCTTCCAGAAGTAAAACTGGAGAGAAAGCACGTGATAAGCTTTTATGGTGTGTCTACAGCTCTATGCAGCTCTGTTCGACACCTGGCCCCAGCCCATCATCTTTTTACTGAGCCCCAACACCTACGAACAGGATTTGGAAAACAGGAAGGTCTTTGTAAGCTGATGGGTTTCACAAAGTGGTGCTTTTGCCTGGAGAGCAACCACATAACATTTGCTGGAAAGGGAGGTGCCCACACACCTTTCTTCCTCCATCATCTCACACTTCATAAGAATCCCTTTATTGTTATTATTCAGGACAGAGGTGTTCTTTCTCCAAATGCCTTTTCACATCCAAGACATCTCACCTCTACGACGAGCTGCAGATCATCCATATACCTTTCTTCTGTCTGAATGAGCTCGTGAATGTAGCCCTGCCTTTTCCTTTCCATGGGCTGCATGGTGTCAAGGCTCTGGAGATCAGCACACCCTGCAGGAAGTACATCAGGAGTTTAGATCCCACTCAAGGCATCAAATCTGACAAATTAACAAAATTGCACCAGCATTCAGCCGTCTATGGCTCAGACTATAAAGACACTGGTAAACCCTCTCTGCAGCAGCAGCGGGTTTCAAGATCAAGTGATGCAGCAATTGACCTCCTCCCTTCTTTGTGTCACTTTTTAGTCTGCACCTTTTTATTTCTTTGAACACCCCTTGTACTGCGATGCAGAATAGGAGTTCCTGACTTCTTGCCACTCCATTTGTCTCATGACTTTTCTCATCTCTTCTGCTACACTGATTTGAAACTGTGATTTTCTCTTACCTTGCGCAATGTCTTTTTGGACTTGATGATCTTAAAGGCTTTTTCCAACCTTAATGATTCTATGATTCTAAGTTGTCTTTTGTGAGATGAAGTTATTGAAAATGTGGCTGGTCCTGATTTAGGACATTACACGTTTAATCCCCACCTCATTTTTGAAGTTTTCTGCCTTAGTTATTAATTTATGATACAAACCTCCACCACCAATTTGTAAAGCTGTAACATAACATTGTAGTTGTGTAACTTCACAGCTGCACAACTTTTTTTTTTTTTCACAATAAGCTGGAAATATTTTTATGGAATTATTTTTATGCATCAAGGATGAAGAATCAAAATCATGCACAGGAACACACCAACAGTCAATGACACAAACCCCAGGTTTCTGTCAGAACATGCAGACCCTGCAGCTTCACACAGCTCTGTCTCTACTGCATGTTAGTAAACAAGACAACAGCGTATAAACCTTAGTAACCAAACCAAAAACTGGTAAAACCAGAGTGGTGCATGTGTTTAGCTGGGTAAAGGAGAGCACCGAAAGTAAATCTGATCCCTCTGTCAGCCATCACACAGCAGAGTATTGCAAAGCAGCAAGGTGGGGGAAAAGGAAAAAAAAGGAACGATTACAGAGCGTTTGAGAACATCCATCTATCGCTGGGCATGATGGCATCGGACTGCAATACAGGTGAAGTGTGGGTTTTGCAGGATAGCAGAAATGACATCGCAGGGACTCACTGAGATCCAGCAGTTCTAGAGGAACAATGCTTTATGAAGGTTTACAGGAGTTGTGAAAGGCAGAACAACCTACAGCAGGAAGGGCTGCATCTCCCTTCTCACCCTGACACTCCTGGCACACAAGGATGTGACTATTCACGACCAAGGTATAGATCTGCTCATAGGAAGGCAACTTAGTAATAATTTTGAGGGGAAAAAACAAAGAAACACTAAACATTAGGCTGAACTTGATGTGACAGTGGCCTAATGAGAACCTCACAGGCTCCTTAGCTTCCTGCTGCACTGGCATCAAGGTGCTCTGAAAGAGCAACCGTCAGCAAGAGAAACTCTTGCCAACTGAAATTTTAGGACACCATGCCAAGTATCCTAACAAGGATACCCTTTGAACAACACAAAGCAGTAAAACAGCAAAGACAACAGCTAGATTGAAAATCAGGACTTTTCAGTTCTTTTTTGCACCCTAAGGAGGATCACAGATCTTAAGCTTTCTGACAAGATTTGAAAAAACACCACTTTTTAAGAAGAGATGAGGGATTGCAGTTCTTTTGATCACACAGAATGCTCCTTCTGGCCTTAGTTATCCCCAAAGCTACAACAAGGCCAAAATTAGATGAGAAAAAGGAGTAAAGTTACAGATAAAAATGATTCCTGCAAAGTTTGGTGTCTTAGTCCATTGAGACAGTCTGTGGCCAATGTGCTACTTCTGGATTCTTGTGTCACTCTTCAGTCTGTACAGGACTGAGTTTAAGCCTACCTGGTTACTAAGACATGAAATTTTAGGTTAATCAAGGGCTTGCACAGTAACCAGGTGTTAATTGTCCAGATCTGGAAGTCTCAGCTTTGGCCAGTGGCTCCCTTTGCTACTGCAAGGTGCACTCCTGTGACAGAAGCAGGGATGGACTGAAGCTCCTGTTTGCTTGTGTCCCAGCTGCTGGAACAACCCACATGCTGGGCTTTGAGTCTGTCTCATGCTGACCACTGAAAGTTGGGGCAAAGCCTGGGAGAGAAATGGGCTTTTTTTATGCATTAAAGTAGATTGGGTTTATAAATTCATTATCAGGTGCAAAAATGCAGTTACATTTACTGGCTCCTGTGCTAACTTTGTATTTTGATTGTCAGCTTCTGGGATGAAGGGACAAGTGCTGTTTTGTATTTAGTATTTTATATAATTTTATGTAAACACTGCTGTTTACTAGTGAAAACACTCTCAATTTTGATAGGTCTGATGATACTGGCATAAAAACACATTATGCAATCTCCACATTTGATTTTAGAGGGTGAATTCAGGCATTTGAGTCTGAAGGGAAAAAAACTAAAAAGAGAATGAACCAGCCTAACAAGTGCATTTGCCAATGCTTTTCCTAAGTGGCCATAGCCATCCATGGGCTCACTGGTACAGAAAGGGTGGACCTGCATCTCTACCCCTTCTCTTCCCACACTGCTCTTCCCTCCTTTCCTTGCATCAATTCTGGCACATTATGTGACTCCCTGCTCACATGCTGGCAACAAACAAATCCCAAGGGGGGCAAAAGAAAACAGCAGTTTTCTGCTGGTTTAACAGCCAGGAATGTGCATGGAAGCAGTAAAACTGCCTTGTTTGGCAGCAGAAGGCTCTTGGCTTGGCTTCCCTCTGGTGAAGCTTCATCCCAAGCTCCCGAGGCAGCTCAGGAGAGGAGTGGGATTTCTGGGAGTGTCTGCAGCAGAGAACTGCAGCTACTCACCTGCTCTGCTGACCAAGAGGGATACCTGACCTCTGGAGGGGAAGCCAGCCTGCCTCTCCCACCAAGAGCAGGCAGTGCCAGGCTTTCAGCCAGCCTGGGGCACAGCCTGCCCAGCTCCCTCTCCAGAACATTCATCAGAACAAGCAGGGGGTGTCTGGAACCTTGGAAACCTGGGGCACAGCAACAGAGAGATGCCTATACTGACTGTGGTGCCCTTTGGGCTAAAGCCTGCTCTCTGAGCTGAGGAAGCAGCTGCCTCACCAGGCCAGGGTAAAACAACCTAGAGAGTTTATAAATAGGAAATCCCAGTCTCCGAAGTTGCATTTAAAATTATACTTTCCAAATATACCTGAACAAGGAATATTTTTTCCTACTAATGTAACTACCCCTGACTGAGTTCTGCAGTCAAAAGATGTTCTCCTCTGCAGGAGATTCAAATCCCTGAAAAATATGGGGGGCTGGGGGAGAAAACCTTTCCAATTACTGACATATTTTGAATATAAGCACGTTCAAGGGGAAGAGGGACAGTTTCTGAAGAAAGGAAATCCTCCAATGAAAGACAGATATCAAATAACACCTATCACTATTCCCCCAAAGACTTCCCCACTCAATGGACAGGGGAAAAAAGCCATTAAAAGTGACAGCTCTGAAAAGACATCTTAACCCTCCAACAGGAGCTCAGGCACTTGTGCAGAAGAATCTAGCTACACCAGAGGCACCAACTGCTTTGGGTCACCAATGAAGACTATTTAGGAGTAGAAAGGAGGTTTATATTAGATATTAGGAAAAAACTTCATGTTATAAAGCATTGGAACAGGCTGCCCAGGGAAGTGGTGGAGTCACCATCCCTGAAAGTGTTCAAAAAACATATGGATATGGCACTTTAGGATGTGGTTTAGTGGTGCAGAGTTAATGACTGGACTCGATAATCTTAGAGGTCTTTTCTAACCTTAATGATCCTGTGATTCTATATAAACTGCTTTTTTAAGGGTTGGGGGGGTGGTTGGTTTTTTTTGGAGGGGGTTATTTGTTTGTTTTAATTGTTTGTTTAACTCTGAAGCCAGCTGACATGGCTGGGAAAAGCAGGTAGGAGTTGGGGTTTTCCTGCCTCTATTTTGCCATGCTGCACAGAAACGCTGCATCTCCCCTTAAGGACTACAGGCTGGCATTAGAACAGCCCCTTCAGTACAGCCAGAGAGCAGCTGATGGCATCAGGGGGCACCACCATGGCCAGGTACCGGCTCTGCTGGCACACACAAGGCCAGTGCACTTGGGACACACTCCTGTCACTCCTGGAGCCGTCAGCAGCCTCTGAAACCTACAAAAGGAACTAGTCCAAGAAATCTGCTACTGTGGAAAAGGCAGTTTCCATTAGGCCCTGAGAGAAATAATAAAAACTTTTATCCAGTCTCCTCTAATCAGTAAACACAGGATACTCTGCTACAACAGAGGAAATTTATGAATCAGTTTTCAAGAGGTAAAAAGCAAAATCAAGTCACTCCATTGCAGGTAACACAATGCCCATTCCAAGCTATGCAGCTGGGAAAAAAATCCTCCCCAGATGGACAAAAAAACCACAACAGACAAACTAGATCCTTTTATGTGTCCCTTTAATAAAATACATTTGCATAGTTATCTTACAACTTTGTTCAAAACCAAAGGTGAACAATTGCCTCATGCTAAGCACAGCCTGCATTTGCGTGTCTTAACAACCATCCCCACACGTGGACACTCAAGCTTGGGAAGGACAACAAGGGGTTTTAAGGCAGCACACACCAGAACACAGCAGTTTTATTGGTTCATTACACTGAAGTAGCATAACCCTGCAGCAGCTCCCGCCACTGCTGCAGGCCAAGGATTGTCAGCATTCCTACGAGCAGACTTATTTACAGGTGTTTCCAACCTGGCCCAGGAGAATCACACAGGGACATGATCTGACAAAGCCTCGAGATGGCAGAAATGTTCAGTGACCAGAGGGAGACATTTCAGTTATTAGTGTGTAACTTTCTGAAGGATTTTTGTGCCTTCTGCTCTCCTGACTGCACCATTAACCATGTGGAGAAAGCGCTTTGGATGCTCCCAGCCCTCACCACCACGAACTCCTCACACACCCAGTCCTGCCACTGGTTCCAGTGGTGGCACAAGAACTTCCTACTTGGATCCACCTCTGGATCAAGAACTAAGCTTGTGTTGAACTAGGCTTTGTAGGTTGTTAGTCCATTATGCAAACCAGACAGTTACAGAAATAGAAAGTGTTTTGGTACCTGTTCTTGTGCATTTACAGCACTGTTTGGTTCTCACCCCCAGTGACACCAGGGCCCCTGTTCTCTGCTGGCCCACAGGAAACAACATTTAGCAAGTACCACACTGAAAGCAACAGCAAACAGCATATTTTGCTTTCCATGTTGGCTTCAGTTTTACTTTTTAACCTTGTATGGTTCTGAGCAACATTTAGACTCTCAGCTCTTGCCTGGGAACCATGAATTCAGCAAAGAACTATTTTCCACCTTGTCCTTAGTTCCACAGCCAACCCTTTCCACCCAAATAAGGGTGATTTTACTTGACTGGCTGGGATGACCAGCTGAATTCACCTCTATGGGCTTTTATCAACAAAGTGGTGGATTGCAAACAACCAGAGAAAAAGTAGCATTTTTAAAAGCAAAAGTCTGATTTAAACCCAGCTTCCAATAGCCACACTGCTTCATTGATACAGAATATTATTTTAAAATAATCTTGCTGTAAATACATCCTTGGCATAGTCTTTCCTTCGGATAATCTGATGTGTGTATCCTACTCTTTCTGCACCACTGTGCAGGACAGCAGAGCACTCAGGCAGCTGTGCTAGGCAGACTTTTGCAGTAGAGATAAATACTGAAGGCAGGGACTAAGTCTCTCTCAATCAGCATTATTAAGGTATGTTTTTATTATTATTATATTTATTATTACACTTAGCGAATTTAGAGCATACTCAGGTAATACTGAAACATGAAAAGGTAGCTGTGAAAGCACAAAATGCTTCACTTCAATACTCTTCAGGTCAGACTTAGTGGCAGCTTTTTCAATAATTATCACTGCTCACACCTACACAGCCAACACAAAGCTACCTGGGTGAAACTTTGCCAACAGTACCTGAAACCTTGCCAACAGTACCATCATCTCCAAATGTATCAGTAAAAAACAAAAAAAAATTAAGAAAAGAAATCAGTAGAATGCCAGTTGATTTTGGAAAACTCCACATAACTATGTCCTCAAATACCCCAGTGAGGATGTGAAGTTGTTTTTAATTTTTCTAAGACACTTAGTAGTAATCTGGCATTCAAGGAAAACTGACTGAACATTGATTGTCAGTGTGGCTCAAATCCCACAGGTTAACAGTGCCTTTTTGCCTTTTAGAAATTACATAATTTAGAAGATCACCTAATTCTTAGACTACAGTAAGTGACTGCTTGATGCCACTGGTGCAGCATAACTCATTTCAGCCTGTATTAAACAGGCTTTCCAAGACAGAAATTCAGAGAAGGCAATGCTGGGTGAGTAGTGTATTTTAGTAGAAACACTTAAAACGTGGTTTCAGAAGGAAATCAAGTCATCTGGAATACTCAAAGGATTATCTAGCACATTATTTGCCTACAACATGATTTCATTCTATAACAAAATACTGGTTCAGCCAAAATACGTGCAGAATAAAAATCCATTTGTAGTTTTCTGTAGGCACATTGCGTAGTCCATATTGCACAGAAGATACATCTCTGAACTAAAGGGCACATATACATTATTTGATCAAGGATATTAAATACATAACATTGGATTTTGGAGAAAGGCTTTTAAATCTCTGCAATTGGATTAACCTTTTCCTGATAGTACCTTCACAACATTCATCTATATATATATATATGTCTATATAGTAAACAAGCGGTTTGTTTTGTAAACATTTCTGATTGCATAAGTGACCTTTGCTGTTTCATAATCAAGTTCAGGAAACCAACTAAATTAAATACTGTGTCTACAAGATCTCTATAGTTGTTACAAGAGCACAGAACTATTTAATCAGAGAAGTAGTCGGGAATCAAATTAATTGTTTTATTTAAAAGGGAATCAAGGTTTCAAGTCCCTCCTTCCCTCCAAACATTATAATAAGGCATGGGCAGCCCATACTGCACCATATTTCCAACAGGCCAGGACTGTGGACAGAGGAGCCATCCTAAACCCAAATTCTTTGCCCTCACTCCAGGTGTCTCTCAGCGTCTCTCTCCTGGCAACACCTCTTTAGCGAGGTTACCTCTGCATTAGGCTGCTGCTCTATTTACCAGGAGGAAGAGCAGCAGCTTTCAGACAGTACTTTAAAAGTCACTGCAGACCACAGCCAGAGACAAACAATTCAGTACCATGAACTATTTAATGAAGAGAACGGGCAGGGGAAGGGCCTGGTCACACAGAGGCTGTGCAAGTACTTACTGCAGCAACTAAGCACGTTTGCCAAAACTGAAAGCAAATATGAATGATCAGAATTTAAAGGAAGGAGGTTGTTTAGGGATAGGACATATTGAGCCAAAACAACTTGAATTCCTGCCATAGTACTACTGTGAAGGAAGAAAAAAATTAAAATATCCTCCACTCTATGCTTAATAGTTCTTTCCCCCATTAAAAAGGGTATTAAAAGGCTGGATGGACTACACCAGATCTAACCCTTAGATCTTGTAGCATGTTTGTAATCACAGTGACTATCAGCAGCAGACAGGTAGGGTTTGTTTCTGGATGAGCCAAGAAGGCTGCCAATTTTAAAAGCTCAGTATGGAAGAGACTAAATCAAGTCCATTAGGACAATAATCAATGAGCATTTTAATTCTGCAAAATATGTACATTACAACATCAAAAGAACACAAGTGCCCGTTCAAAACAGCTCAGATAAACTGTGCAAATAGTGGGTCTTTGTGTGTCTGCAATCCCACCATGCAAACGATAGCTTGATATGCATGCTAATGACTACGGTTATCAATCCCAAAGGAAATACTAAAGGAAACAAGAATGAACAGCAGTGAAAGCCACACAAAGACCCACTATCCTTTCTGCTTTTACAATCAACTGAAAATGTAGATTAGAAGAAAACCCACAAAAACCTAATTTCTTGATTGTATCTAACATTCAAACGAAGCAAAAGGATTGTGTCAGACACGTGAGCAGGGCTGGCCACCCTGCCTCCACACTAGTCAAACTTGGATAGTGGGTCTCTGAGGTGCTTTCACACTGGAAGACAACATTGGGTCCTAAAAAAAACAAAAAAAAAAAAATGAAGGATAAAATGAACATAAATTTGAAGAGTGAAACATATGAATTCTATGGACAAAGACAGAACAACACCAAAAAGGTCAGAAAGGAATGATGAACATTCAACTTTCTGAAAACAGACATCACAAGCTTCCACCCTTGCAGTTTCATATTTATAAACATACAGATTTAAGTACTTGTGACCAGCCATTGCTGACTCTGGAAACCCCTGCAGCTCATTCATTTGAAGAAGTTTCTTCCCAAGGAAAACGTCTGTCATGTAGACTCAACATAAGGTCAAGCCCTAAGGGTTTTTTTAAAAGCAATGGCAAAATTCCCTGATATGTCAACAAAATCAGAATTTCTCCTGAGAAACTTCTAATGGGACATTAGAAAATCAGATAAAAACTAAACTTGTAAAGAAAAATCTCACTGGAATTTATTCATATTAGCACATAAAAATTAACCTGTTCAATTCTGTTTGAGCCTGAAAGAAATTAATACCTTGCCTCTAGTCTTATGTGTCCATGGAGAGGACATCCCTCAGATGTCCCTCAGAATCCAAGGGCTATGTGGTCTGAAGAGGGACACACCTTGTGGGCAATCCAGAGACTATTCCAGACCCCAGGATTACAACCTGGGAAGTGTTATCAAGCCTGACTGACATTCACCAAATAATTTTAGAAATACAAAGTCACTATGTCACGAAGAACTAAGGGATTGATTTCATATTTGATCTTTGGTAAAAGAGGTAAAATTCTGGAGCTGTTGAGTAAAATCGTAGAATAAATCATTAATCTTTGTGTGTTATCAATGTGGAACTGCAACAGGCAACACCTCAAAGCCACTACTACCATGAACTGTACTCCACAAAGAGAAGAACTAGAGAACTTCAAAATGTGTTGTCCATAAACAGACACAGAAGTGCACTGGCCACGAGCACATCAGTTCCGAAGTTGTTTCTTCACTGTGAACACCCCTGAAAGTCAGTCAGCTTCATCCACCAAACAGTGTGGACAGGAGTTACTAAAGATCTTTTGCGCACGGAAATAAACTTCTGGAAATACAGACTCTTGATGCAGGACTTGCCTTATGTCTCCAACATGTCACATCGACAAGTAAGGTTTGGGGAAGACAAAAATGAGGTAGCTCTAGAGATACTACTACAAACAACAGCCTGGAGCTCAGGCCCGAGCACCTGAGGGAGTAACTCTGATGTGTGAGAACTGCAGCAGTGCAGTTATGGAAAGCAGAAAGAGTGAACAGAAAAGGGTCACTACATGTACATCAGAGTAGAAAGAACTGGCACAACATTCAGCTCGTGAGTCTCACAGAGATGAGACACCTCAGGATGAACCAGAAGCCTCTCTGCACACTGAGCACAGGCTGAGCTGTCCAACTCTCAGCAAGAACATCTCTGAGGGATGAACTGATCTCTAACACTAGAAGACATCCAGCAACCAAGTGTGCAGACATAGCTGGAACGGTTGTTTTCCCTCCTTACCTTTCCCTCCTGCCTATTCCACCTTTAATATCCCTTGGGAAGAATGGGAAGACAATCTGGTAGATGTGTCCTTGTTAGATCCTGGTAACACACAAAAGACCTGACCCTTGAGCAATGGTTGAGATTTACTTAAGGGGAGAAAATCTCACCTAAAGAAAATAAAAGGACAAGACTCACACTGGTCCCATGGATAAGATGACAAACTTTAAAAGGTACCTCACTGAAAAAGCCAACAAATAATAAGAGAACAAGTTTCCAAGTGCAAAGCAGATGAAGACTGGCCAAAAAACCAAAATTATCTCCAGACCAGGCCACTGGGAAGAACTGTGAAGTGGTAAGTGCAAGATGCCTACCCTCCTTACACATGCCTTGGAAAGAACGGGAAGAGAACCTGGCACTAGACAGGTACTGGCAGCACACAAGATCTGACCCTGAATGGTTGTGCAAGCACTTGAAGAACAGAAGACTGATTCTTTATTTTAAATCTGTATTTTGAAGCCTGCCGCGTATCATATTTATTATTTATGACGGCTTTTGTGCAAACATTAGAAAAAGGGCTATTAAAATGTCATTAAAACAGCAGCAAGTCTAACCACCACCACAGTCCCCAGAAGTACAGAACAGCTGTTCTGTGTTCTGCTACCACCACGTGTCTAAGAGACAAACACTCAAACACACTGAAGTAATTTTATTTTCCTTTTTCTTTCCCTGCAGGGGCCCTATGCCAGGACGTGCAGCTACCCCAAGAGGGAAAGTGACCTTTTTTTGCTCACAGAGCTATGTCAGCAGCTTAAGAGAAGGGACATTACAGCTGTAACTAGTGATTCCCAGAAAAGACTCTGGATATGAAAGTGTTTAAATTTGAGAGAAAACCAGAATTTTCCTAAGCCACAAACCTATTTGAGTAAACCAAATCTATCTTTCCAACATCATTATACTTGATCTAGAAAAAACAGTGCGAAAAGCTGCTATTATTCAACAGACGCATTATAGATCAGCAGTTCTTCAAAATGCAACAATGCATTTTAAAAATTATATTCTGTCATATGTCAAAGCTGTTCTGGGCCACAGCAACATTTCTGTGGGACAATTCCTTAGTGATTTCTCAAGAATGCTCATGATAGTTTCTTTAATATGTTTAATCAAGAGCCAAAAATATTGTAAGGAAACCCAAGGAAGTTTGAAAGTTCATTCAGGACATGTTTAAACATTCCTCTGGTTACAGAAGAGGTACAGAGCAGTGGCTTAGTGCTCACCCAACTGACCACCAGCAGCAGCCCAGCTGAAATCTGTGAAATGGTATTTGCACAGTGCTGTGCTGGAGCTACTGAGCCATGCTGGGTTTGTGCAGGCTCTGGGCTTGAGGCAGGATTTTTCCTCAAGTTTCCAAATGCACGTGTTTTAACAGCACAACAGAACGGGAAAGCCCAGCACAAAACTGGTGTGTAACTTAGCTTATTTGAAATACTCAGAGAATTAAAAAATAAAGATAATAAATTCAATGTACTCTTCATTCACCAATAGGTGGATTTTGTAGATCTGCTTCATAGAGTAGTTCTTAGACAAAAGTTTAATGGCCAGGTACAGATGACCTGGTGCACATCTGCTCACTTGATAACCAAAAGCCAGCTTGATGTGGATGGAAATATTCCATATCACTGAAATCTGAGAGAAAGCCAAACAATGAGAAAAACTTACTCATCATCCAGAAAGTTTCCAGTTACTATGTGGTCTTATGGCTTTTGCTGAAAATCAGTGGTTTATGTGATCACCTTGTGCTTCTCACATTCAACCATGTAACTTGAAATGGCAACACACCTGGTGTGACAAGCGGTTACCTCTATAATTTTTGAAAATTCTTAAGTTTTAATACTCATCCAGAATCTTAATTTTATAGCCCATCTGGTGTAGTCTATACTGTTTCTTCAAAAGTGAGATTTGCAAACAAATTAAACCTTTCAAAGGACCATTTTAATGATTTAGCTATGGCTAAATTCAATCTAAATGCAGAAGTTTTTGACATCTCAACCACATTGGCCAGAGGCATTAAAAAAAAAAAAAAAAAGACCAGAACAACGTGCTACCAAAAATGTGAGCTCAGAAGTAATTTAGCTAAAAAGTAAACCTCAAGAATGGTGCAAACTCTCTTTTGCCCAGGAACCATAACAAGCTACCCAGGGAAAATATTTTAACTTTCCAATCCAAGCTGTACCTTCAATATGAGTGTGAGTTTTTCTGTAAGAACACGACTATGTTGATCAAATCTTAAGTGCAAACTGATCCTACACAGTAGCTATAGGCTAGTAAGAGTGAGGCTCAGCCAGGCTTCCAGATGGGTGTCTTTATCCCAAGAGAACTCCAAACGATGCCTAGAGAAAACCAGCAAGTGAAGGGACAAGGCCTGTCGTGTCAAAGGAGCAACTCTGGCATCATGGTATGCTCCCAAACCCACTGGGCTGATGCAAAAGATGGCTTAATCACAGGATAAAAAGCTGAGGGATAAATTTCTCTGGGAGAAGGATTTTCTCTGGGGAGAGGCACCAAAAAACAGGGGACATCAGAAACCTTTACCATGTTTATGTGCAAAAAAGGCAGAGAAGATGTTGACTGTCAGGTGTACAGTTTAGCACTCAATTCTAAGCCTGCTGCTGGTAATTTTCACCTCAACCTCTGTCCTGATATATATCCTGTTTCTCAGGACTGGATGACAGCTGGAATGCTGGGAGGCAGGACAAGCATATTTAAGACAGACCACTTGCTAATGCCACAATCTTTTTCCTGTCCTTTTAATGGTTATTTTTACTTAACTGGTAAGTGTGTTAAAATTACTACAGCAGACACTTTTCCTTATTTTACAAAACTCAAGCAAGTCCTATAATTGCAATGTGCCTGCACTGCTTCCCAGTCCATGTTAGCTATCAGCATCTTATTGGAAGGAGAACTCCTACCAAATCCAGTATTTTTAGCCCACCCTACAGCACTCTTGCTATCCCACACTGGCTGGTTGGCAACGTGCTGGTTGTTTGTAAGTTAACTAGAAAAGGGTTCAAAGTACCTTGTGCTATAATGAAGTATTTAAAGAAAGAGTATTTAATGAACTAATCAATTCAGCTGATGCCTGGAACTCCAAATTCCAAACACAAAGCAGAAGAACAGCAATGCACCTTTGAAATGACATAACAAAATTAATCAAAAATAGAGGTTGCTTACACTGCTGACTTGGATCGGAATCTGTGGTCATCTTCACATAGTTTGAGGGGAAGAGACCTGTCACACCATTGATTTCTCCTTGCCACCAGTCAGCATCATCTTTGTTCAGCACATTAATCAGCTGCCCCTTGGAGAAACTGAGCTCATCCTCATTGTTCGCCGTGTAATCGTACATGGCTATCACTTGACACACTGTGAAGGAAAAAAAAGAGTAGAATGGAGTTATACAAGTATTAAAACTGTTTTCTCAGTGTTTTACAAAACCACAGGAAAGAAACAACCATTTCACACACACTGTTGCATAAGAAAAATGCCACATGGTTTTATCTTGATATAGAATTGTCTTCCTGTTTCTTTTACTTTTTAACAAATTGAGCCAGCCAGTAATTCCTATTTCCACTTTGTGTATCTGTGAACTTTTATAATGAATGGACTGCATCTATTGGCCTTCTAAACACTTTAAAATATAATCAAGTATGCTTCTCTCTTTTACTGGTTGAAAAGAGAGTGAGCTTGATTATCTTATTGCAGACACTTGTGGGGAAAATGTGGCAGAGGAAGAGGAAACGTGCATTAGCTAATCATGGGCTGCTGCTTTAGTCACAGGAAGTTTTGTCCAGTAAAATCCAGGAAACGGTTGTATAAGCAACTCATAGCTGTGGAGAACAGCATAATTTAAGCATGCAGAAGCAAAAAAGCTCCTTTTCTGGGAAATAACCTCATTTGTACCCAACCATTCAAATGGAAAAACCTAGAAATAACCTGAAAATTTGCTTAGTCTCCTTCTTTGTAAGGAGCAGTGCATGTAATTCCACGTGGTTTGACAATGTTTGCTAGCTCTCTCTAAGATTTTTGCTAGCACTTGGAAACATGGAGTTTCCAGATGAGAGGAGCGTGGCTCTTTGGGGCATTCAGCAAAATTAAAAAGCCATAGAAGATGGATGCTGACCCTCACAGATACGTGAACAATTGAAATAGTTACATAAAATAATCTAAGTGAAATAGGCTTTTTTTTTTTCACCTGAGGGAGCAGCTGATGTGGTTCTTTCACTGCTCGGACCCAGTAGCTTCACATGGCTGGCAGGGAACCATCCCTTCTGTCTCTTTTTCCCTCTTGCCTGTAAATGTTTAAAATGGTTATTAAACAATTGAAAAACTAAATAGTCTGTAGATTGGAAAAAATGCAACAAATATGTCATAGAGTTTTGCCAACAAAAGACAAGAAATCAGGCTTCCAAACACCTTCTAAGTGAATCTCAAGAGATACAAAAATCTGACTAAAGGATAAAACAAAACCCAGTTGAAATAAAGCTGCACCCTAATATGTTCTGGCAAACATGTTCATCCAGTATTTTTAAGTGAGATTTCAGAGTACAACTCAGTTGTAGGGCTGAAAATTTGTTCTATGAATATTCCACCTATGCATCATATCCAGAGTCTCTAATGAGGTTAAGGGTACTTTTACAGCACATTCTTCTCAAATCTAAGTAGGGAAAGGAGAAAAGTGGGAACAGCCACCTTTGCATTAAACAAGCTTCCACGTCCAGCTTCCAAACCCACCTGTTCTTTCATTAGAATAACTCTACAGTTATGTTTCACCAATTAAATCCTAACCAATTAAGTAACTGTCAACTTGCCTCTTCCTCCGCCCATGCACATGTTAATTGAGAGTTTTACTATTTTATGTGACCAAGAAAATCCACTCCAAAAAAACCAAAATCCCCAGCAACCCAAGGTTTAAAAAAACCAACCAACCAATCAAACAAAAAACCCCCACCACACAACTTTTTTCCCCTTTGGTTTATACAAGATGAAAATAACTTTCTGGCCATCTTTTATGTAACTCTATACTTAGATGGTTTTTTAAATTAAACCCGAGAGCACCTCCTTGCCATTCATGAAGTCACAATTATTTCTCCTTGAATCACTACCTGCAACTCTCCTTGCCACCATCCACTGGCATTTTTCTTCAGAATAAGTATCAGCTGTCCTGGAGCGAGACTGAGCTGTTCGATTCCTGATGCAGTGTAGGCAGTAGTAACCTGAGCAATTTCTGGAAAGGAAACAGTAATTGCATTCGTTATTTTTTCACTGCAGTAAGAACTGGATCCACATAAATATCCTGGTACACGACTTCCAGCTAAGAACATCACCCACCATTAAACACTGCTATGAACCTAAATGCTCAGAGTTACTTAAGAAACAGCCTTAAATGTCAAAAAGTTATCACAAACTTACCGGGTTTCTTATTTATTGTTCCAGTTTTGCCAGCATAGCTAGAAGCCTACAATGACACAACAACAGCCATCTTTAATGTGCAATAAAACCAGTGCAGTTTATGCTAAACACATGGAGATTTTAACTTTAAACCCATATTTAACAAAAACCCGTCCTGTACAGACAGAGAGGCAGTGTGACACTGGCTACTGCTCTGATTTAGCACTCAAGCTACTGAAGATTTTCTTTTCTGTCAAGCACATTAACCTCTGCTCACTATCTAAAGCCGGGTGCCAACAGAATAAATTTGAGAGAAAATATGGCGTGTTAATTGTCAGAATATGAACTCACGTCTGGATCTTTTGGTCTGACGTAATTGGAGGGGAAGATTCCAGTTCTGTTATCGATGCTCCCAGTCCACCATTCCCCTTCCTTCTGGGTCACCAGGATCTCCTCACCCTCCGTGAACGTCAAGTCACCGGGCTCAGAGCTTGAGTACGAATAGAGGGCAACGTACTCTGTGCAAAGAGCACACAGAGGAGACAGCAGCTTCAGATGGGGATAAAGGAACATCAGATGCAGATAAAGGGGTATCAGCATTCACCAGTGTGTTCATAACAGGGACCGTACCTTCACACGTCTGTGAACTGACCTGCCTACCTGACTGTAATCCCATTTACTCTTACAGGTACTCTTTTTTGTAATGAAAAAACACAGATGCAATTAAAGTATAATCGGGGAAGCATGGAGATACTGGAGAAAAATTTCTAGGGTAATTTTTGTTTTCCTTACTCCTTACTGATTATAAGAGAATGATCCACACTCAAGAGAGTACAAATCCTTTCTCATGTCTTTACAGAACAGCACAGCACTCTGCTTTATGGGTTATCAGAAATATATTCATGCTCAAGCAAAAGTCTTAAAAAACCCCAGGCCTATGCTCAACCTGAATTACTCATAACCTTAAGTTCCTGTTTTAGAACTCTTGTATTAACAGCTCAACATTTGGACTGTGTCTTTTGGACAAGCACTTGAAGTGCTGCTCAGAAGCTCCTCACAAATTAAGTATATTTACATGTCATTAAGCAGAACCAGACTGTAGCATTGTTGGCATTTTTCACACTGTCTTACCCTCTCCTGCTGTGTAACTCTGGGTACTAGGCCTTTTGTTTACAGCTGCATAAATAGCTTCTGGTCTGCAGAAAGAAGGAAAAAAACACAAGGTTTGTGTAACTAAGACGTTGTTCAAGAACAAATCTCTCACTCCACATGAGAATAAGCTCACTTTGGTTATATCAAAGCTGGTATTGACTCTGAATTAACTGCAAAGACTTCCCTGACTATCATACAGTGCCATATATTACTGATATTTAATATGTTTATGGCACTCAAGAGCACATCACTTAAAAAAAGAAACGTGATGAAAGGCAAGAGATAAATCCACAAATTATGTTATTCAAAAGAAGTAAATTAAAAATTTTGACTATATTCTCTTATTCTAAAGAATTTCTAAGAACTTTGAGCGGAATGCATGAATAGAACAATTCACACACAATGGTGCAGCCACCCCAGCAGTAACCAGACTTTGGGTTGTTGCCTGAACACTTACTTACCCTGGAGGATTAGAGTAGACATAATGATCTTTTCAAGTGAAGAAAAACACACTACTTCTGTCAGAAGTGCAGAGCTCACAATTAGTTCTGGGTCACTTAAAAATTGACACCTTTAGAGGTAGAATGCAACTGCACTGCAAGAGAGGTGACTTGGTAATGAACAAAAAGTCTGCCACTTGATGAATAATCAAACACCACTGATGTTTCCCAGCACTCAGCCTAGCAAGACTGTCTGGAGCTACACAGCAGTGAGCCCAACATTACTTGGCTTGCCAGAATGAAATAATAAAAACCTAAAATGACAGTGTAAATTGTAAATGGCATTTATATTCTGCACACTAAAGCACTGCAAGAATTTTGCACTCTAAACCAGCTTTTTTTTGCAAACAGCTGAATAAACAACAAAAGTCACACTTACTCCTCTTTCTTGGTTTCACTCCCAGGTAAGAGCTTGACATAGGACTTTGGAAACCAACCCCTTCCTCCATGTGCCTCTCCGAACCACCAGTTCTCCTGCTGCTCCAGGACAGTGATGATGTCATTCTTTGAAAAATTCAAGTGGTTATCTTTTTTTGCAGTCCAAGAGCAAAGTGCTTGTGCTTTTAGGTTCTCTACAGGCTGCCCCTGTAAGACAGAAGTGATATTGGTTGACCACACTGCCCCAAACTGGTGCAACTTACTGTTTTTAACTTGGTGTTAAAAACAAACACTGGTGCATCCTTTATTGAAGTTTAAGCAACTTCATTCCTAAATGATGGCTGAATTACTTTGTTTACATTAACGCATGCATGCAACTCAGTTTCTTATTTGTTAGAATTATCTTCTGTGTCTAATTATAGGTAAAAATTATTTTAGAATTATGAAAGATGAGTCTTCTTGCTCAGTGTTCCCTGGAAATATATGGAATTATATCAATGGACACTAGAGTGGAACATTTAGATGAGCTTCTTTATCCTCCAGCCCGTTCAGTGCACCCAGCATTAGCAAAGTTGTGTGGTGTTCTGGTTTTTCTTTAAATTATTTTCATTAACATGAATCTGCAAGTTCTGCACAAGGTACCTGTCCATGAACGGGTGAAACAGATCCAGGGGACACAGTGCGAGTAAAAGCTGATTTCTGCTGCCAGGCTGTGTTAACATTCAGGCTGGAAAAGGGGATATTTTGGTAATCAGATTCTTCTGCAGATTTACTTGGTGAAAGTGGTCTGCAAATTGAACACAAGGCACATTTATCAAATTACAACTTTTATTTAGAAAGTACCCCAATCAGAGAATTTTTTTTTAAACATCTCTAAAACTGATGTTCTATACAATGCAAAGCACACTATCAAATACTTAAAATATCCAAGCTACGACTTTAAAGAAGGTTCTTCAATAAATTTTCTGCCTTTATATTTTAAAAACAAACACCAAGTGAAACTATATAGCATATTGTGCACTAGCTAAATTTAGAAAAAGCAATTTAAACACAAACGTAACAAAAACTCACTCTGAAGCAGCTGAGGTAGTAGATAAAGATACTGTAGGAGGAAGTAAGGCTTTCTTAGGAGATAAAGCTTTTTCTCCTTCTGGTATTTTTTCTACATAATTGCACGGAAACCAACCAAAATGTCCTTGAAAACTCCCATAAAGCCAACCAGGCTCTCCCACAGTTTTTTCATCAACCTATGGAGAGGAGGGGAAATACAAAGAAAACAGAATTAGCAGCATGAAACGAGCAGGGTACCTGGTGTGTCAGCACCTGCTGGCTCTCTGACCTGAACAGGGGGCACTACCCACAGCAGCATCAGCATTTTCACTCTGCCCTGGCAGAACTGAGATGGTTTTGCCCTGTGATGATGCACTGGTTTCAGGTACAGACAAACCTCAGGGACCCTGCACCCCTTCAAACAGGCCCCAGACATGCACGTGGGGACCATGCAGTGCATCTGAACCACTCTGTCCTGCCAAAAAATGACAGTGCTTTGTGCTGGATTCTGCTGAATGTGCAGCCAAGATGCAAGGGCTGGTGAGCCCAGCAGAGCAGGAAACAACTGCTGCTGTTCTGCTCAGAGATATAATTAACTCTGTCAGCTGACTGCATCCAAAACACATCTAAAAATTCTGTTATTTACTAAATGATTAAGTATAGAGCATCTTAAACATTCACAGCAATACTGAAGCTTCCATTATGCTGCAAATTAGCCAGTTAATGAAAATTGGCTAAAAATTAGCAGCCCATCAAATACTATCAGCTAGGTAGCTTAGCTGGGGTTTGGGGTGTAAGAGGAGGAGGAGGTGGCAGCTGTTAGCCTATTTCTAAAATCAGTTATCAGCATTTAAATGATACAATTATAGCTGAGAAGGAAGTCAAAGCAAAACCTACTTCTCTTGTTCCCTCCTCCATGGTTCCTTGGTATGAAAATGCAAATAAATGTTTTAACACTGTCAAACTGAAAGCTAATTTAGTCAAGTGCTTTATTATTTTGTACCACATTGCTTTATAAATTCTCCCTTATCACCTACTTGTATCACTTACAGTCTGAATGAGGAGAAACCATACATACTTATACATTAGAAACTGTATTACCACGGTTGTAAATCACTTTTCACACATTCAGCTGCAGGCAAAGACTTTCAAACAAGTGCTAATAACTAATATACATTAAATAACTCAGGTTTCAAATGAGATGCCACAAGGCATTTCCAATCTTATGGTCCTGCTGTAATATTATAGACAGCAAATTCAGCTGAATTCAGAAAAGTGCTACAATGAATGGACACAGAATAAATTACTCTAAGTATCTGCCTGAGGGCAGATACTTCTGATAGAAGAGCAGTCAGAAAGAGAATCACACATTCATAGGATGGTTTGGGTTGAAAGGGATCTTAAAGATCACCTGGTTCCACTCCCTCTGCCAGGGGCAGGGACACCTTCCACTAGACCAGGTTGCTCAGAGAGGCAGAAATCTGGGTTAAGAATACACTGGAAAACAGTATTACGATTCAAAAGAACCTTACACTTGTTAAATAACTAATTTGATTTTAATGCAAATGTCATTAATTAATAATTCATTTCCCTATTTACTATGCTCATCTTTCAAGCAAACACTTACAAGCCAACTTGTACATGTTCAGTGAACTGCAACACCTACATCGTTTCTGATCTACTAATTTTGGAAAGTTTATGTTTAGCATTCACTGTTCTTACTTTTAAAGAGATTTTCAACTTATCTAGGATGTGTAAAATTCAGAGAAATATTTTGGCTGAACTAATCCTAATTTCACCTGTTAAAAAAAATAAATAAAGAAAGCAGCAATCCAATTTAAATTTTGAGTAAACCTTTAAATATATCAACATAATGCTTTTGACCCTTAAGACTTTGTGCTTCTCAAGGCTAGAGAAAAGGGTTAATTTTTGCAAGTTAAATGTGAATGGCAACTCTTACCTGAATTACATCTCCAGTATTAAAGCTCATCTCATCGTGGTTCCTTGCCTCAAATGGATACAAAGCTCTGTAATTTACCAAGGCAATGGAATTCCTCGACTCTGCAGGACCAACTGCATTGCCTGGAAGGTGAGAAAACCAGTTACCACTCTGACACAGCTGAGAGACAAGCACTCAGCTGGAGCCCCATCATTCTAAGCAACTGGTAGGAATATCAGTTCTTGCCTCAGACACTGTGCAGGTATCAGAGGAGATCACCAGGGCAGCAGTTTAACATGCCAATCATGGAAATGTAAAAAGACAACAAAATGCATTGATTTCTACAGTGAAAACATCACAGAAACATCGAATGAGTTTGGTTGGAAGGGACCTTAATGGTTCTAATTCCAAACCCCACCATAAGCAGGCACACCTTCCGCTAGACATCCTTAAAAATGACATTTTTATCTTCTCCTCTTTCCTTGCCACACTGCTGTGGCTAAGCCAGTGCTTTAATAAAGCCTCATTTAACACCACTATAATATTCCAAGTTGAGAAGATCCCACTGTTGCAACAATAAGTGTTCAGCAGCATGTGTGAAGATTTTATTTAGAAACCTAAAACAGCAAAATATCACGATTTCTATTTTCTTTGCATCTCTGTTCTCCAAGTCAGTGACTGATGCTGCTAACAGGGAATATTTTACACGATTTAGCTGAGGTGTGCAAATATCTTTCAGCCCTGTTCTAATTTGATCCTTGCTGAACTCAGTGAGAAAAGTGGCTAATAAAAACTGACAAGAACTAATGAAGGATGAAACTAAATGTGCCTTTAGTGAAAATATTGTTAAGGCGCTATTTTTCCAAGTCCCACAGCTAGAGTTAGGTCTTGTCATTCAGTTCTTTGTTTTTTTCATCTGAGGCATCGAGCGATCCAGAAATAAACCACATTTCACTGTTAATACACTACTTTGCTGAGCATTACCTGCCCACCTCTCATCAATGAACAAACCCCCTCCATATGAGCATTCTATTTTAATGAAAGAAAGTGCAAGCCTTAGGAAAAACCTAAAATATTACAGTTTCCAGCAACTGCTATTTGTTGACCATGATCACTGGAAGATTTGTCATCAGAGTCATAGGTGCTGAAAACTGACAGAGGTAACTTAAATTAATAGGATCATTTATAACTAACAAAAGACATGAAACTGCTGTTTTTTTCTTTTTTTAATTCTATCTTAGGCAATAATTCTGCCATTGTGTCACATTAATAATCGTACACTTGAAGAGTGAAATAACACTCAGGAAAATAAAAGTCCCAAAATCTAACAGACTGAGGTTACCTTCATTTTTCCAGGGTGGCTTAAGACTTTTCCCCTCTGTTGGTTTCAACATATCTGCAAACTTTTCATTTATATTTATTTTAGAAGTGTGTTTCTCCACCTCTTGAGAGTTGGTTGCTTCTTTTATCCTTTTTATCTCCTCATTCTGCTTGCGCCTCTCCTCAGCTTCTTTTGCTATTTGTTCTTGCTTTCTTTTATCTTCTTCCAGTTGCCTCTGCCTTTGCTGTTCCACCTCCCTCATGATAGTAGCTTGCCTATTTTTCTCCTCCTCTGCAAGAAGCTGTTTGTTTTCCCTTTCTCTCATCATGGCAGCTGCTTCTTCAGCTTTCAGCTTTTCTTGAACTTTTTCCTGCATTCGTTCTTCCTCCAGTCGCTTCTTTTTCTCTTCCTCTTCCCTTCGGATATTTTCCTGCCATCGGTTCTCCTTCTCTCGTTTAGCTTTCCTGGAAGAAAGGAAAGAGAGAGGAACATTGATATAAAAATGAATGAGATTATGTTCCTATAGTAATCAGTGACACTTGTCAGCAAAACTGAGTTTATGACATTGATCGCTCTGCTCTCAGGGTCATCAGCTCTTCCACAGACCATGTATTAACATAAGTGCCAGTATATTCCCCATAAAGATAACACATGGATTAAAATTCTTGAATTTTAATCCATCACCTGTGCAGCACCCTTCACGAGCACTTCTGCCCACCAGCATCCTGATGAACAAGAACTGATCTGATAATTGAACCAAGCTGGATTTAAGCTCTCCAGCAAGGCAGTATCCAAATCTCCTGACTGGAAACAATAACTTCCAAACAGATTAATTTCACTCAGGTACATAGATAAAAATAGCCTTTGCATAAGATCTTGGCAGCTTGGTATTTTTGCCTTCAGCAGTTGTAGTCTATCCAATGTGCTTATCCCTGCCAGGACCACGCTGCAGCAGACAGGATCTGGAAACCTGACTGTATTTTCTGATATTATTCAGATGTTATCCCGTGCCTCAGCTGTCCAAAGAAGTCAGAATCCAATTCAACACACTTAATATTTTAGCTGTCAAGAAGAGAGAAGACCTAACCCTTTGGGCCATCTTCTCAGGAGGGACCATGTCTAGATGAGACCTTTTCACACATTCCCTGTGGGACATCCACTCCTCTCTGTTGGGCATTTTGCTGCTTCCAAGCACATGGCAGGATCCAGTAGGAGCTGTGCAGTGATGCTGTTACACCATCACACAACTGTGTCCAATCAAAAAATTAACAGGCTATCACCACACATATGGCACATGGTTCTCTTAAACAGACTGTCACAAATGTTATGAAACTTCATCACACGCAGAAAAATTCTGTCATGAGCAAAGCCCAGGAATCAACCACACTGCAAGGTCACTAGCTCAGTTTCTTTAGTCAAATCAAATAGAAATCATTGAAAATCTCAAATTCAAACCCTCTTACATGAGTGGTACTCCACATAAAATGCTTCGTCTAAGGCAACCAATGTTGTATTTTTACATTAAAAATTACATCTTATCTTAAAAGTCATCACAGCATTATTTTGTTTTAAGAACTGCAACACTGATACACTCAGCCATGGTTACCTTGCAGCCTCATCTTCCAGTCGCTTCTTCTGTGCAAGTTCAGTTCTTCTTTTTTGTACCTCTCTTATTTTGTCCTGTTTGATCCTGTGGAGCTGCTCCAAGGCTAATTGCTGTGTGCTGTAACTTTCCCTCAGGTCCTATGGAGGGAACAATGGAATACATCAAAGGGAACAAAGCCAGGCTTTGAGAAAAGCATCCAGGCATCTAATGCTCTTTGAACCAAGTTTTAATACAAATGGTCTAAGTAGTAATAAGTTATTAACAGTCCTTGGAGGTCACTGCAAAGAAAGTGAAATCAATGGAAGTATAAAAGGAGATGGCAGGTTTGCAAAGTCAGTGATGTAATTTGGGCTTTCAAAGAGCCCTTCCAGTCCTACACCTGCTGGAAATGCCAAATACGACAGAGGAGAGGGGAAGATACAAAACTGAGTGTTCAAACACAACATTACTGGGGGCACTGAAGGTGGTTAATTGTATTTTAAATAATTACAAGGAGGCAGATTTCAGCTGGAAGCCAACACTGTACCATAACCTGAGAATGATCCTGCAGATGGGTGCTCACCCTTGATGCTTCCTGAGTGATCAGTCCCATGTTTAAATCAGAAAATCTTCATAAAAATACCTAGCAGGCTTACCACTGTGGGAAGCCACAGCTTAAAGACACTAACTCTGACTGGAGTTTTCCTGTACTTGTAAACTTCACAATTTTAGTCTTTTTCTTTTTTAACACATCCTTCAATTCCTATTCCATCTCCCTCTGATAATAACCTTTTTATCACAGCAAAAAATCAGCATGAATCTTTCAGGTAATTAAATTTACAGAACAAAAAAATCAACAATAATAGAATTACTTTAGATTGTACTTCACCATGTTGCAAAACACCTCTGGGATACTTCAGTCTTTTTTCTTAGGAATCCTGCTGACATACGTTGAGCAATGCAACAGGTAAACCCTGACTTTTTGTATCGGATCTCACAAATACAAATAAAACAATTAAGAATGAATCATTCCCACTACAATATGCACCTCTACCAATAATCGTGTTGCCTAAGAGATATGGTGCAATTTATATGACAAAGGCAAGATAATAAGATTGCTGTGTCACTGAACGTGTCTGTAGCAACAAACTAAATCAAGCAATTGACTACAATTTTTCCTCATTTATATTCAGCTGGGAATATTTTTCCTTCTTATTTTGCACAGAATTTCAGGAGCACTATGGAAGCAAACTTACATTAGAAAAATTCTTTAAGGACAGAAAAACCTTCATGCAAAGCAAAATAAAAAGCTCTGGTAATTCTGATTTTTTTTTTCCCCTCATAAATTATTCTAAAAGTATTTCTGACCTCAGCAGACAAAAGCAGTGTTGAGGAAAGACAGCAGGTAGGTTTTAGTACTGGGTTAATCTGGAGGTTTAACAGCACTGTGTTTGCCATACCATATTCTGCACTCTGATGCTACTTCTAGACTTTTAAACTTAGACAAGAACTCATATACCTGACTCATAGCTTAGGATGTATGGATACAGGTACAGAGCAACAGATGGAAAAGTGAGAGAAGACACTGTTTCCACCTGAGACTTCTTTCTTGGTTCATGTTAACTAACAAGAAAAACATTTGGGTGAAACAACTTAGAAAACAGTCCATTAAAAAATGAGAAGTCAGTTTTTTGCTCTCAGTATTCTGCAGTTTGGAATTCTAAGCAGGTAAGAAAATGTTAAGTCTTTAAGAGGATGTAAAAGCTCGCAGAAAGCTTATCCGTTTTCTTTTAGGAAAATGTATTTAATAGAAGTTGTACATCCAAACAGAAAGGGTAAGCAGAGAAAAATTGCGAAATAATTAAAAATCAAAAAAGCCAAAGATTAGAAAATAACCTTAAGTAAGAGGAAGAGGTTGTTGAGACAGCTTAGCAGAGACAAAAGGCACTGAAGAACAGAATCATCCATATTCTCACACTGTAAGATAAGGTAGATAAAAAGCCAATTAATCTTTGCACTGTATTTTGAAAAACATATTTTAGGGAAGACTGAACTGTGGATGCAGCCACTGAACACAGCAAGCCATGCAATAAACAAGTAACTGAAAATGGCCGTTGCATGAAGCCACTTTTAAATTCCTTACATGTTTACAAATTTTTGTGGCTTTTTTTATTGGAGAGTGCAGAGCCCTCATGCTGGCCCAGCATCAATCCAATACTTAAGGAAAAAGTTCCCATCAGTGCCACTTGGAGCAAGCTGGCAAATAAAGTTAAATGGTTGCCTGCTACCCTGTGAGAGCTACGCTGTTTTTGTCAAGCCAAGAGTTGACTCAGAAACAAAAATTCAGGGCGAGTGGTCAACAACTCTTAACTTACAATAAATTAACAAATATTAACAAATAAGTGGCCTGCACTTACTTTTAGGATCATACCCAAATCTGCTACCAGACCTTGCACAGTGTACTATGAAACTATGTAGGTCTATCAATTAAAGTCAAGTGTTCAGTACACAATTCAAAAATAGCAGCAGATATGACCTCATACTCTAAGAACAGAATGTGCAAGGGCCTGAAAAACTTTAATTCTAAATCAAAATGAGTTCTAGAAGGCAAAAGGTGAGAGTGAGCAATAGCTGAGTCATGCAAAGCAATAGTTAGCAAGAGACTCATATTTTAGTACATTAGCAATAGGTTTAAGTGCATTTTTATTGTATTATTTACTCCAAGACACCTGGTAATTCTTATTTAACACTGGAAGTTGGGAAAAACTTTTTGGAAGCCTGGTGAAAGTGGCACCAATCTTTATGACTGGATGAAGAAATAAAATACAGTGCTTACAGCTGTAGGGTATTTAGATATCACAAGTACCTTAAGCTGACTGTTAAATTCATCCATTTCAGCAAGTTTAGAAGCAGTTTCTTTCTCAAGGGCATCTAGTTGTTCCTTAAGTCTTTGGCATAATTCTTCCTTTTCTTGGGACTTCTTCTGCACTGAATTGACTCCTGTACCTGCATAAGGAAAGACAAGTGATTTTACAAAGGTTTCTGGGTTTCTTTTCAAATTTTTTTTCCCAGTTTTTAATCATTGTTTGTTATTTTCCTATTATATACACAATCCAACCTCTTTCCTTAGAAAAATTCCTTGATTTACCTTTCTATTCATATACAAGAGGAAGAAATGTCCCCAACACGGAACTGAGGCACACAGGCATTCCATGTAATACAGACAGAATAATTTGCAAGTTTGGGTTTTTTTTATATCAGACCAATTCATACCAAGCTTCTCTGGTATGAATTTGGAATTCTCTGGAGACTTCCAGCGTAATTTGAAGCAAAGACCAATCTAAACTTTACATAAATGAACTACCTTGAGTTTACGCTACAGCTACAAGCTGTAGTAGTATCTGTGAGCTACATAGTCTGTATAAATAAAGTTTTAAGCAAAATCTGTGCTTTCTTGCCAAAATGTGTTTGTTTGCCCCTTATCTGGAACATGAAGGAGACAATGGAATGCAGATGAGACAATGGCTCTAACTGGAAAGATGTAAAAGTGAAGATGTTATTAACACCTCTGTACCCTTCAGCCTTGATTACAAGGGATGAGAAATCAGCAACGCAATCAAGAACAGAACTCATGTGCAGGCACTTACTCTCAGTGTTTTCAAGTTGAGCATTTTTTATCCTTTCACTTAACAACTGCTTTTCAGGAACCAAATAGATCAGTTTATTCTGATAATCCTGTAGATGTTGAAGAGAAAGTAACAAATTTTAAATATTGTTTATGAATAATTAAGTAAAACTGGGTGAATTTTCAAACATAATTTCAGCTCATGTTAATGAAACAGGGATGCAAGTTATCATAAATGACTGGTTACTACATAAGATAACAAGTTACTACATAACTGGATAAAAAAAATATTACTTCTATACTCTTAATAGAAATAATATTACAGTTGAAAGCTTTTGACCCCAAACCATTAACATAGCTGGAAAAATACTTAACAAGCATGCTAAAAGTGTCAATATTATCACAAGACCATTTAAGGTGACTGTCCCAAGCCTAAAACAAAACAGTAACAACATGAAAAGAAGTTTCCCTGGTGAGCAGAAGCATCACATAAAAACACAGCAGAGGATAATTTATGGTAGTCAACTGATTCAAAATAATGCATGCCTTGTTACTCAAATAGGGAAAAAAAAGATAAAAGAGCAGCAAGGTGATTCAACCTGAACACCAACTCGATCTGAACACAGGACAACATTCCTCTTAAAAATGTGAGTCTGGAGCCATAAAAGAATTCAAAATTAAAGCGAAGTCACCATTATTGTTTCACAAAAGAATAGCTGAGGTTTCCACAGCTGTTCTCATTCAACTATCAGCTCATTTCAGTACCTATAATCATTTCTTTAACACCACACAAAACTAAAAGCCTCTGCAATGTTGACAGTCTTGCCTATTTCCCCTCTCCACTGCAATCCAACTGACTCCATATTCCTCTCTATGGGGATGCACTATCAACAGCATTATGGAAACACAGAATATGGTAAGGGAAAACCACAATCTTAAAAGAAAGTTACACACCTCAAGCTGTTGCTGTAGTTGCTTGACTTCCATGATTCCTTGGTCATATTTCCTATCCAAAGTCTCCAGCTCAGTTTTTCGCATTTGCTTTTTGCTACGAATATCCTGCAACCTGCCTGAGATCTGCTGATGTTTGTCAGTCTGGAAAGAAAGCAGAGACAGATCACACCACATATGGCAAAAATCCCTTTGCTAAGCCTGTGGGCAGGTTAGTTCACAATCAGTTCTCTAGAACAACCCAAAATACCTGCTTTAGATTCGTCATCCAAAACAGAGTGGAACTCCTAGTGGGCCATTAATGCAGACATTAAGATTTGAATAATTTAAGATACTGTATTTCAGCATGTGTAGTGAAATTCCTGTCTTACCAGGGCTTCTAATTCAAGATTAAGGCTCTTCTTTTTAGAGGTCAACTTGACAATTTCTTCTTGCTCCCTGTTACGCTGATTAAGAAGTTCTTGGCGACGGATTCTCTCCCATTCCAGTCGTCGCTGGCGCTCGAGCTCCTGCTTTGCTGCCTGAGGAAAAGTTACATTACCTTAAGTTACAGTGGAGACGCAGAACTCAGAGACCATGATTTGATATAATCTGCTCTATTTCTAAACAGCACAACAGCAACACAACATAATGTCTTCCCTAAAGCGCTCTTATACACTTCAGCATCAAAGAATGCAGGAAGGGATCCTACAAGATTCTTCGTGCCGCACACCTGACGCTGGATGAAAAAAAGCTTCATAATTCAGAAAGCCTCTGCAGCTTGGAATAGTGCCCATAAAACAGCACATTGACAGATACTGCTCATAACCTCCTTTGAGTATTTCACAGAACTACATAAAATATGGAAGTGTGATGCATGCACTGAGACACCAAGTAGAAGCAAATTTGTCTCGAGTTCGGCTGTCAAAATGTTATCAATTATGAATTCAGTACAGTCATGTTGAAATACAAATTTTTGCAAAAATGCAAGAAATATGCCCAAGAAAATCTCATCTATCCTATGAAGTATCTGAAAATCTTTAACCTGTACCAACATTGACAACAGACACAAAGGATGTTCTCTCTCCAGACAACCTGACATCAGCCAGGCCAGGAGACAGAACCAAAGCCAGCACTCAAATCCTGGATGCTGCATGCACATACACATTCCTTAGAGCATTAAAAAATAATGTTAAGAGAACAACCTCCCGCCTTTCTATTTCTTTCCTCCTTTCTTCTTCCCTTTGTCTCTCCAGCTCTCGTTGTCTCTCCAGCTGCCTTTCCATTTCCAGTTGCCTCTTCCGTTCCTGCTCCTGGCGTTCCCTCTCTCTTCGCTCCTGTTCTTCTCGTTCTTTCTGAGCCTTCCTTTCAGCCTCTCTCTGCTGCTGCTCCAGCAGTACCTGTCGGCGTTTTTCCAGCTCCATATTTCCCCTCTCATAGTTGGCTTTCCTTTTGTCCTCAAATGTCACTAAAATAAGGAAAGGTTGTTATTTCTGCCCTGTGCAAAACACTGCTCTCAAACAAGGACCTCAGTTATGCCACTAAAGATAGATACTTCTTGGCAAGCTCAGGTTGTTTAGTCATGGATGATGTAAGCATCTTGCATTTGTTCAAGTATTATTTTTCTGTTCAAAAATACCTCTAAGTTTTCCTAAGCATATTCCAACTAGGGGAAGAAAAAAAAAAAAAGAAGAAGAAAAATTCCAGTTTAAAAATGACCACAAAAATGACTTGAATGTTACAGGAAAGCCTCTAACTTTAAAGAATGAAAGAGGAAAGATTGGTAGAGGAAAACATAAAAGAACAGCTTTTATAATCTGGGAGAAGACTGACTGCTGTTAAAAAGGTTTTCCAATGTGCAGGAAACATTAGCATGTGGATAATGAGCTTAGTTTCTAAGGGTGTTCCCTGTAAGAGTTCCTGGAGTTAAAACTATCAGATACCAAAACAGGATCAAGTTCAATTACTACACACGAGGATAAAAAGAGACACAAAGGAATGGTTTAGGCCCCCAGCAGCCACCCTTCCAAAGAGAGAGGCAAGTCCTGTCTTGCAGTGTTGCCTGTAACATTGTCAGTAATAGAATTTATGTTATGTTCAAATTGCTTCCAGTTTTCAGAGAACTGAACTACACTGGGCTCCCCCGCTTTCAGAATGTCCAGTAATGCCAGGAACTTTCAGCTGAAAAAAAATTTGCAGTAGCATGACAGTGTCTGGCCATGAAGGGTTTGTTTTCCAGAATACATTATTAATCAGCACATTTTTCCCTTCCTACAGCTAAAAATAGATCCTGATCCTGCCTCCTCAATTCTATTAGATGTAACAGGCTGACTATATCCACTTAACAACCTTCCTACCATCCAAGTTAAAAGGGATCTATCTCCTGAAATGAAATACTCCATGGATTTGATTATTTCTTCCACTTTCCAAAGGTTTCAGTGCCCTTCAAAAACAGTCCCACACATTAAGAACATGAACCCTGTTTTTTACCTGGCTGTTTTTTCTGTGGCTCCTCCTCTTGCACAGGTTGGTAAGATGGCAGAGTTCCATTGATATTTTCAGTATATTTTCCACTCCTGGAGGGAAAAAATCCCACCCCACCATTGTTAGAGAAATAGCACAGTTGTGTTAAATATATTACATTTCACTGTCCTCAGTGATTACCTGAAAGAAGGTGGCACCAGCTCGAGGGGCAGAGTCAGGGGCAGTGGCTGCCCGGCTTTGGCCATGTCTGTGAGGTGCATGGCCAACACAAACTCATCAGCCTTCAGCTGCCCATCTCCATCTATATCAGACAGGGACCTGCAGGGGTTCAACAGCAGCACCAATTAGAACCAGACATCTCAATCACTCACGAATTACAGCTGAAACAATGCACTGTGGGAAAACAATTTTTAAAACTGACGGTTCCTGTGAAATGCTTTGGTAAAAATACTTACAGTTAATAACATAAATAATTGATGAAGGGAGATATTATTTTGTTTAATCATGTACTGTTATTCAGATCAGAATCATGGAATGGTTTATGTTGAAGGGACCTTAAAGATCATCCAGTTCCAATCCCCCTGCCATGGGCAGGGACACCTTCCACTAGACCAGGCTGCTCAGAGCCCCGTCCAACCTGGCCTTGAACACTTCCAGGGATGGAGCAGCCACAGCTTCTCTAGACAACCTATACCACCACCCTCACCACAAAGAATTTCTTCCTATTATCCAATCTAAACCTACTCTCAGTTTGAAGCCGTTCCCCCTTGTCCTGTCTCTACAAGCTTTTGTAAATAGTCTATCTCCATCTTTCTTCTAGGCTCCTTTCAGGTGAAGCTTTCTTTGCAGCTTCACTGAAACTCTCTTCTCTAGCCTGAACAATCTCAGTTCTCTTATATTTCCATAAAATACTGAAAAATGGACAGGAAATGGTTGATTTATTGCATCACCAACAGAAGAGCTGGAAAACGAATCCAGGACTATTCTTAACCAGCTCAAAATGCTAGAAACCACTTTTTCAATTATTTTTTTAAAGCACAAGAAAACATTACATAAAATGACATCAAATTCTACAAGAGGAAGCTTTGCATAGAATTCTTTTATCCCCTTGTGTCTCCTTGACAGTGCAGGGAAGACATCAGCTGGCCCAGAGCACCTCACAGTGGGTAGGAAAAGGATCACCTACCCCCTCTAAGGAGGAGAAGATCATATCAGCCTACAAAATGTTTCCCACACGCTGGGGGGTGGTGGGGTGGGTGTTCGTTTGTGTGAAACCAGTGAAATGCAAGAAAGGAGCCTCTCTCAAAGAACTATCTATAGAGACAGAATTGCTGAAATGTGTCCTTAGACTGCACGTGAAATGCTGGATAAAATCACAGTTCATTAAATAAGCAGTTAAAAAAAAACCCTGTGAAAAACAAAAAGGAAACAACAAAACAACCACAAAAACCCCCATCACACACAGAGTGAAAAACAAAAGCAGGAGATGATGAAGTAAGATTTTTGTTACGTTCACACACCAGCACTATTCACACATAAACAGCACTATTATTACAGTAATTACCATGCATAAGCACTCAGTAGAAATACTGGTAATTTCTTAGGGCAAAACTGAAATTTGGGCTGTTATTTCTCTCTACAGGGGCACACAGAGCTCCCTGCACTGGCCCCTGATACTGTAAGGATACACACCCAGAAGGGAAAGAGCCACTGCCTGATTTATGCCCCCAGTACTCCAGAGACGAGCAATACAACACCACACTCCACGTTTATCTTCACAGCATGAAACCACAAGCTGAGCTTTGCTACTGCTAAAGACACAAATGACTGTCCTGGGATAGAGGAAGAAGAAACGGAACTCAAGAGGAGATGTAAAGCTGTTGTGAATTCTGCTGGGCCACTAAATCTGATGTATAACATCTGAATTATGTCTGAAGATGTAACCTAAACTACCCTATCTAGCAGGGCAGATCATTCAAGCTTTCAGACAACTCTCACCACTTTCATCAGCACAATGAAGGCAAGTCTTAACAAACATGTAATATGCAGATATCTTCAGGGAAACTGCAGTAACACTCAAAAAAGCTGAAGGGTTACTTAATTTTTAATCTTCCTCCATACTTTAAAACTAACAACCTAGATTTCAGAATCCTACTTCTGAAAGGAACAAGCCCTCAGCTCAGCTCAGCTCAGCGAGTGCATCCCTGGATCAGAAACTGAAGTTAGCATCTCTTCTATTATATGGAGTTTAACAAACATACACAAAGAGCGAAAAACTATATTGTCTCAAGGTGTCTTTTAGAAATGTAACCAGTGAACAAAATTTAACTAGCAGCTCAGTTTCTGTTTATGATTTTAGATCGATGGTGTCTCTTCATCATTTCTTATTTAATAAAGTACATTTCCTCTCTTAACACCATAAACACATTGAGTCAGTAACTAAACTCACCAAATAGTAGCCAGCTGAGTCTGTGAAAGATTTGATTGCAGAAGGGCATTCCTTGCTTGAAATCCTTAGTGAAAGCATAGAAGATTTTTATTAAAATAAACACTTTGTTCAAAGATTCACATGAGGCAAAAAATAGGTCACCAACTGGGGCATGTTTATTTTTAATATTAATCTAATCCATTTTCATCAGTAGGTTTTACTTCCAGGCTTAACAACAGGCATTACAACCTGAACACAATGAAGATGTAAGTATTCTCTTGTACCTTTTTTCACTCAGAGCACCTAACAGAAAAGCTGACATGAAAAATGGGTATTTATGGTAATCCCCACAGCTGTCACAAAAGCACAGCTGACTGTTTGCCTAAACCTTGAGCTATCACCTGGAGAGCTTTCCTTGATAGCAAAGAACCATACACATTTCTAGGCAGGTCGAGGAAACCTTCAGCCCAAAACTGACTGAACAAAACCAGCATTTGAGTCCATTTCTTGAAAGAAAGAATTGTCCCCCTTTTTTTGTAGGCAAGGGAACTGAGGCAGAGTGCTTATTCAAAATGGGAAATCTAACTAAGACACACAGGACACACATGCTGACTTTACACCTACCGACTGCTTGGCCAGCGCTCTACTCTCTGCATCACACTGAGAGATTCAGTTTTGTAAGAACCTTTGTAAAACTCTCCTCTTGTATTAACTTTGTGTGAAGTCTTTTGAAGCCACCATAATGCCATGGCACAGCACAGATGCCACTGGAAGCAAACAAGGAACAACTCTCCTAAAATACTTTGGAAAGATTCCAAGCAATGGCTGCAGTTCTGCAGTGTCTTTCCCAAACCGCTTTCTTTCAAAAGGTGAAGCCCAGGTATCTGAGCATTGTCTAATACAGGAGCACATGGCACAAAAATGATGGTGAATGTCCCCCATTTTCACAAGAAAGAGGGTCAGTTCAAAGAGTGATGCTTGGAAAACGCCTGCTGACTTTACAGAGCTGAACTCCACTGCCTTGTGGTTCTCAGGCTCCTCTAGTCAGATCCCACCACTGCCAGGCTTCTCCTCTTCCTTGCAGCAGCTGCTGTAGCTTCCCCAGTGTATTTGGCTCCTCCAGGTCTAACACAAAGCCCAAGCCAATGAACTGATGGTTATCTCCATTTCTTGGCTGGCTGAAACCCACTCTCTCCTGCACAGGTCTGAACACCAACATTTCAGCTTTTATTTCACATGCAAGGCAAATCTCAAGCTGGGATTCCATCCGTCAACCTGTGATGTTCAGAGGCAGGAAACACTCTGGTTTTCCCAGACCATATCAAATGTCATACTCACCTGATAAATATCCACTCATACTTTTATCAAGACTGTTAAATTTCTGTCTGTATTTCAATCTGGAGGCCTGAGGAACTGCCCAGTCTGAGGACATAATCTTTGGTGAATTCCCAGCTAGTGATGCACTAGAGGAAGAATTTGAACTGAAATATAATTTCAGAACAAAACAGAACAAAAACAAAGCAAAAAACCAAACCAAACCAACCAACCAAATATTGAAAGAGAACCAAAAGAGAAAAAGAGATAAAGAAATAACTCTAAATCACTTGGTTTAATAAACAGGCATTGGAACAGAAGATACATAGCATCTTCCAGTAACATGAAACAACTTCCACACAGTTTTACTTCTAATAACTTGCTTAACTTGCTATAAATAATTTCATCATAAATACGGAATTTTACAGTGAAAGTAGGGACATCTATCTACAGGGAAACAACATGTTGAATTGAAAATCCTGTTCCTTTGGTATCACAGGCACTTATGCACATAATTGATTGTTCTACCACTGCAAAATAATAGTACAGGAAACCACAAGAAAACACCTCAACTTTCCTAAAAGTGTTTACAAGGGCTGTGAAGTGTTGGGCCATTATCTAAGTAACTTTAAGAGGCATGTAAATGAATAACCATGAGAATAAAAATGGATCTGATGAACTCATAACCAAAAGCAGCTTCTAAATCTGTTTTAGCCACCATATTCCAGCTCTACCTCTTCTTTCTGTTAGTGACAATGACACACTGAATGGAGCTTTTCCAACTCATTTTCTGCAGAATAGTGCTGATGGAGGGTTTAAATGTGCCCATAAAACTTCCATCTAAACTCCCAGCATTTTCAGTGTCTCATCTCTGAAAATAAGACAAACTCAGGTGAATCCAGCCTTCCTTGTTTAAAGGTAATTCCCTGCTCTGTCAAGTAAAAAAAACTATTTGAAGTGTTATCCAAGGCAACACAGAATGCTGATAGAAACAAAGCCTCTCCAGCACAATGCTGGATTGACATCCTCTGCATGAAATGAAACAACATGATGGTGAAAATGCTGCCAGCAATAACACTGGAGAAGGGCTCCTTTGTAAAGCTACAGCACCAGCAGAAGAAAGCTTTCCAATTAAAAAAAAACAAACAAAAAACCCCCAAAAAAAGATGATTCCAGGCACATGCCAAGCCTACAGTCATCTTACAGGACATCTGCTGACATCAGGAGTGAGGAGCCCAGATCATGCACCCCACATGGCCTGAACAGGCAGCAGGGAGGTGCAAGAGCTGCCGAGTCACTTATGGAACTGAGCTGGGGCAGAGGTGCCCTCAGGACTATCTTTTGGGAGATGCCCCTGGATGCCCAATTGGATAGATAAACCCAGTCCCTCGCTTTAGTCTATGGCAAAGCTCTAAAATCAGTGAAACAGAGCAGCTGATTACAAGGATTCATAATCTTCTATTATTCATAAAAAAAATTCACACATAAATATTGATAACAAATCCTATTCTTACATGCCTGCTGATTACATGGTGACTTCTATAATGAATGAGCACATAATGCATAAACATTGCTTTTAGAACCACTTGGTAAGGTTTGTTCCTATTTAGTAATGAGGTACATTCCCTTCTTTTTGGCACTGCCCATCTGACCTCCTCACCTACTTAGGATACTTTGTCAGTTTACTAACAATATTACTTATTGTGCACATAAAAACAAAATCTGTTTTCAGACTTGATAGGTCATATTAGATAGACTAATTTTTAATAAATGTACTTTGAAAAGAGAAATGCTCCGTAAGTTTTGGAAAGTATACTACTTAAGTGTAAGATACAGCCATTTTAAACTTAACTTCCATACCTGCTAGATCCTAAATCAATTAGTGACTGTGCCTTCTGCATACTGGAACCACCAAACCCTCCTGCCATGGGGCCTAAAGAACCAGTATGAGGCAGTGCTGGAACAAACAGAAACAAGAAATTAACCCCAGAACTGTAAAGCAACCAGGTACAAGATAATGCTTCATAATCAACATTCACTTTGATAGAAGTAAGAAAAGCTAATCAGTGTCTTGTTGTTATGATTAACTAGTTAGAAAAGAATTAACAAATGCGAACTTTGGAGAAAAACCATTTGTAGGGTTTTCTGTTGGGGTTTTTTTGTTGGGTTTTTTCTGTTTGTTTGTTTTTTTAACTCTCATGCATGTGTAAGCATTCCTGTCTGAAATTAGCCACAGGGAAAATAAGATTCACAATTCTGAAAGCAAGTACTGCACTGTGCTATACTTACTTGAGGAGAAAGGTACGGACAAAGGCTGCAGAAGGCTGGATGTTCCATTTGGCAACGAGGAGGTACTGACAGAAGGCACCAGGGGAGCAGAGATAACCAAAGGAGGAATGGAAGTCATGGAGGTCAGAGACATGGGAGCTAATGGTGTGATCGCAGACATGGACGTTGGCATGGACAGATTTGGCATACTACCCATTCCTAGAGCAAAACCCAATAATTCATGGTTTAACATCGCAGAGGCTTCAGCAAGCAACTGGGTCTCTTATGGGAGGCAGAAACTACACAAAGCAACTGGTGTCTGGAATGCAATGAGTTAAAATAGATGCTCATGTACAATATTTACTTTTTCTCTAAATTCAGGGAAGATAGCTCACAGGAGAAAATATGCTGAAAAACAGGAATTTAGAAAAAAAAATCTTGACAAGCAAATTCATTCTCAAGGTAGGTTTAGCTACTATTTCACAACCAAGTAAGATCTGGTTTTCTATAATTGCAGCTATACCTAGTTCTTCAACAAGCCGGGCCCCTGAGAGAGAATTACAACCTCAAAAGCTGTGACAATCCTCTACAGGGAAAAGCTGATGCTGTTTCTGAAGTAAGTCTCTTGCAAGTATCAGCCCTGGAAGAATCCATAGGGGTGAAAAGTCCCTATTAGGCACCCATGCTTAGCAAAGGGTTTCCAGAGGCAGCTGCCTGAGGCAAATTAGGGCACTTGAATTACTGGCTGCATCTTGGGAAAGACAACAGTGCTGGTGAGATGATGGAAAATTAATAGAGGTAACTGTGTGCCAACCACAGCTCCCTGTAAATGCATGCCCTTGTATCCAAACACATGAGATTTGGTGATGGGCAGACATTTTAAATCATGTATGTAATTAATATATGCATACATTTAATTTCAGCATAGAAGTGTGCACTCATTTTGTAATCCAGCTGAAGTCATTGTGGATATTTTGTGCTACAAAACAACACAATAACAAGCATGCATTGAATCCCCAGACAGCATCAGAAAAAAAAAAGGTCAAAGTAATTCTATTCAGTTAATCATATAACCAAAATAGACAATCTGATTCATTTTGAAAAAATATGTAAAATAGCTGTTCTACCAAAACTCTGACCTTTGATTAAATTTAACTTTAAAACTCCCAAGTATAAATAGGTGACTGAGTAGGAGGGAGACAAAAAAAGACCATCAGTACAAAATGAGAGCCTGCAAGTCAGATGTGAATTGCCTTCTTGTCAAAATTCAATAAATGTTTTTCTTTATTAAAAGTCTTCAAGTAATCAAATTATCAAAAATATCAAGAAAATGACTGGGTGAACTTCCTAAATCAGAATATACTTTTTTCTTTTTTCACACTGATTCACTAAACTTTCATGGTCAGATTAATGCTTTTATTTGGCTGCAATTAACTGTGGCTTTTTACCTCTGAACACTAAGTAATTATATATTCATAAGTACCAAAGCGAGCTGACATTAGTGGTGAAAATACTGGAGTTTGTTTCATGACAGGAGGGAGAACGGAAGGCAAGTGCTGTCCTTGCAATTTCAGCTTGATGAGTTTCATGGCTATAGAGAACTCCAGTTGATCCATTTTTCCATCCTTGTTCAGGTCCGAGAGTGTCCTTAAAACAAAACAAGATTAGAGAAGAAATGGAAATTTAACTTTTTTAACTACTGAGAAGCTTTCCTATGGGATTTATTTACTGGTTTTGCACAGGAAAACAAGAAATTCATTGCAAAGTAAATTTTCTTCTTTTGACAACAGTCATATGATCAGAAGTTTGAGTACCCACTTTGTCATCTGCAGAATTCAGTTTTGAATTTGCTGTATATTAAATACTTAACTCCTGATGAAGCAGGAAAACATCTGGGAAAGCAGAAGTCTCCTGCCCAGTGGATACATTTGTTGCCTCTGCTATGCTTTTCTCTAAGCTCCTAGCCAGAATAATTATTTTAAATTAAGCCTTGGTAAGGCAAGGAATTAATGCAAGAATATGGAACAGGATGCAGGAGGATGCAGAAACTTCCTTAAGGCACTATACACTGCTATGAAAACTTCATTAATTCACAGTGTGGTGAGGTTTTCTAAGCCTGATACACACACTGTCTTCTTTTGACACTTCTCCAAATAAACTTAAATACAACAGGAAATATATGCAACAGCGCATACATAACCGCAAAATTTCTGGTCTGACAGAAAATACAAAATTTTATTAATATTTACACTTGCAAGGACCAAGCACTAGAATGTAAATAAAATTGGGAGGAAAAAAAAATCAGACTAATGATAAGCTACATTTTTCCTTTGATTCTGTTACTGTTTAGTATAAAACTCCAAGGCCCCACAGAAGAATCTCTTTGCCCCTCTTTCCCAGCCACCGAAGTGTCTGGTTTAGGGGCGAACATGGTGGTGGTGCTGGTGGGACTTGATAATCCTAGGAGTCTTTTCTAACCTTAACAATTCTGTGATTCTATGTGGCTGAAGGAAAAACTAACTTGCATTTAGTTATTTTCTTTAATACTTTTACATAGGTGAGTTCTTAATTATTACAAGCCTCAACATGTCTTTTAGCACATGTAAGTCTTGGTAACAGCCAAGGACCCAAAACTGAGCACAGGATTCTAGTGAGGACTGAGGGGTTACAGAGAAGAAAATGTGCCAAGTGTTGCACTTACCACACATCTGCTGCAAGGAACAGCACTTTTTCCAGTTCCTGTATTACAGCACTGCTTGGTATCTCATATATCGTAACTGTCCTTCTAAATTTTTCTGTGACTTCAGATTTTTTTCTTGTCTTCTACTTTCAGTGTATTTCAAGAACTTAATATAGTTTAAAAAGGCTGCATTCAGCATGATCCAATTTGAAATAACAATGTAAAAATTACAGGTTTTTATTTAATTGTTAGTACACATATGGGCTGAATCCTTCCTCTAAATTTAGTAAAATTAAAACAATGATTCAGACAACACTTTCCACCTTGACTGCTGAAAGCCTCTTCAAAGCAACACAACACACCAAAGATAGTATTTGAATGCTACGCATCTCCCATCTTAAAAAAGAAAAACAAACAGTAAAGAATACCTTACCATATTTCAGCAAGGATTGAAGATGGTAGACCTGACTGCAAAAAAAAGGTACGTGCTTGATCACCTGTGATAAACAATGGAAAAAAAGACAGACTTACACACCAGAGACAGATTTTTGAAGAAATCAGCACTCTCTTGGGGAATCAGGTTTTTGAAAGAAATCCCCATGCTCGATGCCAACCTGTCCAGGGCTTTTTGTCCAGCTTTTAATGCTAGTGACAGTGATTGTCAGATATGCATGTATTCCATAACTCCCAATCTTTGCTCTGAGAAGAAATGTATAGCTATAAAAACTTTAACAGGTCACAAATCAATGGCTGCCAACATCTTAAAAAATGTAAGAATTAAAGAATGAATGAAAATTTAGTCCTGCCCCAATTACTTATGAGGAAAGGATGAGCATGCTATTTCTTTCCTTCTCCTCCATCCCATCTAACTTGAGCCAGTATTGTGTCTCTAGAAAAACTAGGAAAACACCATGTTCTAAATAACATTCTGTTCTTTTAGAGAACACCACTATTTCAGTATTTCAGTGAGGGAATGGGAACTGTTGAGCAATCCCATACCAAGTCCCACATCAATTGGTACACATAACAAAACAGGGACAATGACGTTTATGCTTACATCTGAGTGGATTACAGATGCTTAAGGCTAAGACTTCAGGTTACTCTTTCAGCTCTACCTTCCCTTATATTCATACACAACCTTTTATTTTCAGCATTTGCCAAATAAATAACAAGGCCTGCAGATGTAGGTGCAGGTAAGAGCCCAGATGTGGCCTATGGGTAGTTTCTGGGACTGCATATTTTTCAGCTGGAGGTAAAGTAAACACCAACTTCCCAGTGCTGTTTGGCCAAAGCAGGAGTTAGGTGCCACTTAGCCAGAAGACGTGCATGTTCCAAACAGACAACTTCCCCCTCTCTCCTCAGTCCTTTCCAGCCCCGAAAGAGGAAAAGCAGGGCCAGTGGAGCAACTAGACAGGGCATTAATGGATAGCTGTGTAGGCAGGAGCCATCAGGGCTGGTCTTTAGTGCCCACCCACCTACAAAGAATTCTTAAATGAAGACATGTTTGCCAATTAACTTGAATCTTCATGATATCACAGGCAGATTTTAAATTTAAAGCCTGCAGATTCTGAGGTGCATAGCAACGTGACCCAATTGTTTCAGAGGAGAAGCAGCTGAATGCAACTGGAACTGACAGCAGGCCCCTGCAAAATGCCATTAGTCCACTCAGAACCTGCTGAAGGCCCAATGGGTAATAAATTTCAAGCAGCTGCTAACAAGGACAAGCTGTCAGCATCTCCCTCCCTGCCTCCTCCTCCCAAAGATATCTAACAACACAGCATTCTCTCATCAGACTGAGGAGAGCCACTTCTGCTGTGTCTGGTGTCAATTGCCACAACAGCTACTGTAAGAGCTCCCTGGCAGCCTCCCATCTGAGCATGGATTTTGCCTGATATTCTCTGGTTTTTGAAACTAGACAGAACAGCAGCACACAGCTGGTGGCTGCAGAAGTGACAGAGTTAAACACCAGCCTTCCCGTGCCAGTCTTTTTTAAAGCTTGTTAAGTTTACTAATAACCTGTGGCTGTTTGGCTGAAGAATGTGGTTATTAGTCACACAGTAAAGGGCTAGAAATAGGATGCAGTTCTCAAACTAGAGATATGTGTACACAGAAGTTAATATGTAACGCAGAGCCTCAGACCAACCTGTAATATAACCTCCTGTGGGTTTAAGGCTATCAAACTGCTTGTCATGCTTGGCCCGCTCTTCGGAGGTGATGGCCCATATGTTTGGCCCTCCTGGAAAAAAAAATCCAAAACAAACCAATAAAAAACCAGTGAACAACCAAACGAATTGAAAACTTTCAAAAATAAAGCACATCACTTGCAAAATAAAAGCCTGGCTTTCTCAAGAGACAAAGTTAGATGAGGACACACCCAGCTCCTACCAGTTCGGCAAGGACCTTATGCAACACAAACCTGCTTCCCAGATGTGCAAGCCGAGCTGAGACAATCCCCCAGCCAGACTGCTTCACCCTCAGCTTTCAAACAAGCTCTGTCGTCCTTCAGAGCTGGTGCAGAGCAGCTTCCTGTCGCTGCTGATTGTTTGCAGCCCGGGCAGGATGTGTCTCACCATCCCCTGTGTGAGCCAAACACTCCCCCGGCCCACTGATGAACAAATGGCATTCGGTGGCACCCAGGTTCTCAGGCTCAGGGTTAACACCCTTCAGCTGCCAAAAAGACTTACACTTGTCTTGCCAACACCTAAAAGCAAAACTGGGACTGCTAACAACAATAATTTGGTTTTGTCTGACAAAGGAGTGACATTTTGGGCTGTTTTTTTTATTTTTTAAACAGCATGCAATTTCCACTTCACATTTTTCAATACTTTATGGAGTATAAAATATTACAGCCTGAGAGTAGGAACGAGAAATTACAGGGAATAACTGTGTTTACAGAGCTGTGCTGGTAATACCAGGCAGAACCAGATGGACTTTCAGAAATCCTCCAACCTGCTGCATAAAGGTCAGGGTGTGTGTTCCTCGCAGGAAAAGCAGCTTGCCAGAAATAATTTGGTTTGTTTTTTAAGTAGGAGGAAGTTTTAGTCGGGAAGTTCTTGACAAATACTTAATTTTTCAAATCAATGAATGCAAGAAATAGCCAAAATTCTGAATGGAACCATTTTAAAAAGCATTAAAAGGTTATTACATGAAAAACACTTCTAAAATTACATTCTGCTGAGCATTACTACTTCCAAAGAACTGTTAATCTGTTCAAGTGTTTGTATTGCTCACTAAAAGACAGTCAAGGGAATAAATAATTCTTCTAATAACATATTAACAACTTGCTTTAAAAGCTACAGCACTTTGAAATAAAGTTACTATAAAATGTTTCCTCTTCCTACATGAACCTTACTTCAAAGCTTTGAACCTCCAAAATTTCAAGAGGTTTTTACACTGTTTTTCAAAGAATAACAGCAAAGTGAAGGGACTGTGAGCTGATGTACTGGCCAATATAGACACAGTAATGATGTTAATCATCTCTCATCTGTGTTTATCTACATAAACAAATACGTTTTCCAAAAAAGACTTAATGTCTCCTCTTAAGAAGGTCCTCCTGAAACTGTATTTCTCCTTGCATGTGTACAGATTTAATTCTTCACCTTTGCCCCTTTAGAAGAGAAATAAAATAGTTAAAAAGACCAAAACAAAACAGAACTCACTGGGGGGGATGCATGACAGAAAAGATGTGAGGGCATTAGGATACAACCTCTACACACCTAAATTTGGAGTTTTGCTTCCCTCTCTTGATAGACCAATTTTTGTTTTAGTGTGGCCTCAATGAAAGGCTCTTCCTGTAGGTTACATGTGAAATTGCACTTCGACACCCTCCCACCTCATTTTTTTTCTTCTGATTAAATGAGTATAAATAAATCTATATTAGATACTGATACTAAAGTGAAGTAAATCTAAATCAGATGCCTAGAAGTCAATGGGCACTGTGAGTATTACTGTAAGACACAAATCAGGACAACTTACGCCCAATGGCAAAAATTAGAGCAGCACTTAGATTTCTTTAAAGTGCTAATTTTAAGATACAAACTGGAAGACCATAAGGTAGTTATGATTATAGAAATTATCTCGACAAGATGAAGAAATGCTCCTAAAGCTGCCAGGAGCAACTTCAGAAAACTTGACCGCTTTTTTCATTTATGGAAAACAAAATATTAACAACATTACATTTTCCTTCTATTTAATACTCCTCTTTGAACATCTTTTGAAACAGGTAGCGGCAAAACTCCTTGCCTTTTTAAAATCAACAACAGAAGCATTAAGACCACCACAATATATTCACATGGTCAGTAGCTGCAAAGTGATAAAAACACAGTAACAATTGCTTGACCGGAGTTATGACCATCACCACAGCCCCTCTAGAGAATCCAATATACATTGTAAGGCAACTTTTGTTTATATATGCACAGTTTCTTATTTCTATGTCACAAATTAAGCAAGAAGATAGTAATCAATCTTGAAAATCTAATATATTTCTGTAGTCAAAGAGCTGTTTTACTATCTGGCAAATTATGTTTCCTCTCCAACTACGAAAGCCACAGTTTACACAGAATTGTCTCAAATGTGTTGAAACCTTGCAGGTCAGCAAATCACCATATTCACAAATTCATACACTCATAGCTGGATGATGATTAAAATCTCATTCAAAAAGTGATTCAAAATCCACATTCACCCTTCATTGTCATTTTTGCCTTCCTTAACACACCCAAGAACATCACCATTTTTTGCACACTTGATACTTTGCACACTTTTACCTCTGGAACTACATCTTTAAGGTCCTTTCTGATCTGTGCCTGTGACTCTGTGATTTAGTCCAACACCCCTGCAATGAGCAGGAATGTCTTCAACTAGACCAGGCTGCTCATAGTCCCATCCAAGCTGGCCTTGAACACTTCCAGGGATGAGGCAGCCACAGCTTCTCTGGGCAACCTGTGCCAGAGCCGTACCACCCTCATAAAAAAGTTTTATCTTACATCTATTTTAAATCCACAATCTTTTAATTTAAAGCCACCACCCCTCCTCCTATCTCAACAGGTCCTGCTAGAGTGTTTGTCCCCACCTTTCTTACAGGCTCCCTACCAAAAAACCACAAAAAGGTCTCCCTGGAACCTTCTCCAGGTTGAACAACCCCAAGTTTCTTGCAAGTATACATTTCATTTAAAAAAATAAATCTTTAACTAAAACCACATAATTATATCAACAAGTGCTTCTGCAGCCTTCCACAGTCCGAGTGAGTCAGTGCAAGCAGCTGACATGGAATAGTGATAACTACAAACACACATTATCAAAAGTACATTGTGGGAATGTTTCAGGGAACTGAATATATACCTAGAAAACACCAACCTGCTAATAATTTATTTTCAACTGTAAGAACAATTTCAGATTCTCCCTTTCTCTAAGGACAGAGACTGAAAATCTTATTTTTCTGGTGATTAATTCCATGAAGATATGGTCTCTGCTGGTTTCTTTATAGGCATGGAAGAAAATGTAGCAAGTCTTAAAATCCAATATATAAAAATACAGATTAAAAGATATAAATACTCATAGCAGGAATTAGGATCTAGAGAACAGCACACCTTTAGGTCAGTGCAGCTCTCCCAGTGAAATTTTAGTGCTTGACTGTAACTGAACAAGAAAATGAAGTTTTACCCTAACATCACTTGAGAGAGTGTCTGCCATCTGCAGCCTGAACTAGAACAGGGCATTGTTTTCTGAATAGAGGTTAATAACTGTTGGACAATGAAAGTATTTGTGTAAAATGAAAAAAAAAACAAAAACCACCAATGCTTCTGGTAGGGATCCACAGTGAAGGCAGTCAAACCCCACCCACACTTATTATTTAAAGGACTCACTGTTTTTTTCAACTCCCACCCCATATGCCACAGAAACAAGATACAGAGCACAGCACAAGAGGGAAGGCTGAACCTCTGTGAGTGTTTATATTTAGCTTAACAAGGTGCTCACAGCTCTTTTGATGCTACCACTTGGTGATACCATTAAGAAAAGTAAAATCTGTGTACAGAAAAGCTCATATTAAGATTCCTCAAAATACCATGTGAAAATACCATACCAGTCTATCTGAAATAAACACTTTGAACAATGGGACTCACAAAGCACATCACAACACCATTCTCCAAAATAACTGTTGTTTACCCACAGTACAACCAAGACCATCACAAAAACACAGCCAAAATTAGTCTGAAACTCGGTTCTCCTGTGCCAGCACCATCAAATCATGCTACAATCCTCACAAATATTGTGACTGCTTCCCAAAACTACCACAGGTGGTAAAAATGGACACTCAGTGCAACTGCTGAGAAGAGTTACACTGCCTGGTTTACATACAACTAATTTCTGGCCATGCTGAACTGTGATGAAGGGAAGATACTCCTTTTCTGGGAAGGGCAAAACTGCAGGAAGAGTCAAACATCTGCCATCCAAGATGCATCATCTAAACTTACTTGGCTTAGCTCAGCCATTTTTTGCACTAACACGCCTTCAGTTCCAGGGATGAGAAACATCTTGCCAGTAAACCAGATCAAATGAATTTTGCATAGAGACATTGCTGTTCTCCTTCCTTCCTCACGGTCCCAGTCCTCACTCATGGCAAGTCATGCATGAATCACAAACCAAACTGCAGGTGTCTGCTCTTCACGACACTCTCTGACCACAGCATGGGCAAGAGGGAGGAATCTCCTTGATGGAGCAGTGCTGAACCTCTGGCTCTCCAAGCAGCAGTGAACTACAATACTTTTACAGATCAGTTCCCCACCAGAAATCAAAATACAGTTGCTACTACATGCTCTCACTAAAGGCATTGCTGAGGACAATGAATAGTACATTACTACTTTTCTGACTCAGCTTAAATTTCCTGGACATTTTTGAGACATAAGTAATTTTTCCCAACTGTAGCCAGTAAAATTTTGGAGGGGAAAAACACTACAATCTCTCTGACAAGAAGGTATCTCATTAAATCATTATCCTTCAAAATAGGTTACTTTAGACTGTTACAACTTCATACATGAAGCAAGACCCACCTGGATGAAGCCAACATTGTATTTGACTACCCTGCATTTTCAGGAATCCAAACTCAAGAGATTTTCCCCACAAAGACCTTCCCTAGAACAGAGTAACTACTGTCTTCACCTGCTTTTTTTTTGCTTATGAAAACCCACATGTCTATATTAGTAAGACTTTTGGAAGACAAAGGTCAAACTTTCTTTCTTTCCCAGAGAAGGCTGGTACTTTCAGAGAAGACTGAATAAATGTCAGCACTGGCATTTGCTCTCGATATCCAATATTGGAAACCTGGACTTGAGGTCCAGAAATGTCTTCGCAGATTCCCTATTCCAAAACAGAAAAACAGCAGTGAAAGCTCCTCTACTTGCCCACTCCAAAACTCCACAACACATCCAAGAGTTCAATGTCACATGTGGAGTCTGCCCATGTAGAAAGTCCATGTGGAATGACAAAGACCCAAACACCTGAAGCTAAACGTGATTTTAACCTACTCTCAAGACTTCTCTAAGGATGAAAACATACATGCTGACCTCACCTTCATGAAAGAGGTATTTCTGTAATTCAATGCGGCAGCACTCACAATTTTCTAGTGTTGGAAATAAGCAACTATACTGGTGATTAAACATCTTCAGTTCCTTCAAGTTCATTTTAAATAAAAGACACCTCTCTAGGTGAGAGTAGGGGGGTCTGCTTGTGGCAGGATCACAGCATTTCAGGAAAGCTCCAGAAATGTCTTTACAACACTGCATCAGACAGATAACCTTCTGAATAAAATAAAGGACTTGCTTTGACAGGCTGCCAACATCAAAAGGGAAACAAACACTGTTCTTAGAACGGTAAATTACCATTGAAAAAGAGGGGAGAAAAGAAAGTGCAGTCCCAGAAGAAAAGTAAATACACTTGGAAATACTCTGTAAGACCTCTGCCACTGGTTAGTACTGCCCACAGGCAAAGGGTAGCTGTAGAGAGAACAGCAGGATTACTGATAAGGAAAAAACATAAGACATTTCTCACATTCTCCAAAGAACTGTCTTTGTTTCTCATTCACAGGCGTTGCTTGTTTTTCTTTAATAAAAACCATAGTCCTATGACCTACAAAGTTAATTAACTCCACAGAGATAATAAACGTAAATTGTACCTATAAGTCATGAGGATTATACCACCATCTCTTTAACTATCAAAAAACCCAGCATAATGCTTCATAATGACCCTAAATAAATATTTATCCCTATGCTTAAAGACGGGGAAATTTCAGCACAGACATGCAGCAACGTGCCTCAAGCTGTATAACAAGGGGTTTTCCTTAATGCAACCAGCAATCACATTACAGTCTCCTATTAGGAGCCTCCAGAGAATTGTCTGGTCTAGGACATATTGGGATAAATCTAATAATTCTAGTCTTTCTGTGTTTGCAGATGAGTTTACCACAGAAGTATTTATTACAGACTGGATTTAATGCTCCCAATTGAGATGTTGAATCAGACTTCTAATTTTTCCTCAGTGGTAAGTAAACACTCCTGGAGTCTGAAAACACACAGAACGTTTTACAATTAGTCTGAATTTGAGATTCCTTATCAGTGTTACTGCTATTTTCAATATTTGCTTCCCTCCTTCGTTGTTGATTCTATATATCAAACACAGAAGAAAAATGACTAATAATCAGCACTTATCCTTATTTAGGTGTGCTAATGTGTTATGAACTACTACTGTGGTGGCTTTGGGTCCATCTCAAAGCATCACCTGCTCTTCCTTGAGGATTGCACCTGCTCTTCCCAGCTCCCACAGTCTGAGGCCATGGCAGGAGCCACATGCAATCTCCTTTCACAATACATACATTAATCCCCCCACTACTTGTGCTACCAGAAATGCTCCGTGGAGGCTCTCAGTTTTATTAAGCAACACCACGGCAGCTGCCAGAGGAAAAGGGTATCTATCTCTGTGCTTAACTGTAACCTCAGCAACTTCTTTTAGTGTGCACACAGTTAAAAGGAAAAACTTGTAGCTACAGCATGTTAAACACAGGGAAACATGATTCTCCTTCAATTTTGCATTTTCACTAAATTTACAAGAATTGTGCCCATTGAAGCCAAGAGAATTTTTAAAGATTTTTCAAGCATCTCTGGTGCGTTACCCAAAAATAACTGGTACCTGCAGACAGGTTGTTAAATAGTGACAGGCACATGCAAAGCTACAAGATTTGGCCAAGAAAAGCTTGTTTAATTGAAAAGCAAACTTACAGAAATGTGGACAAAGCAACAGCAGCCACATTGCATTTTAGGGTGCAATTCATATTCTTTACATCATGTACAGAGTTACCAGATATTTGGTATACTGGGAACCCTCAGGTTGAGCGGGTCACTAAAATAAAATATTGAGCTTGCTTATACTATCCACCTGCTCCAGTGAGATGTGGTACAGAACTCTGCCTGGTGATCTTGTGACTGGCAGCCCCCACTTTGATAGACAAAATCCACCCATAAAGAAGGAACATTAGAACACAGAACACTCCATGCCATGCAATGATCTCAATGTAGAAACATAATCCTTGCTTTTAGAAGGAGTATAATCCCTAAAACAATTTAGAGATACATAATAGTGTAATCCATGCCAACGGTATAGATCCAGTTCTTTTCTGAACTCTACAGCACACTTGACTATTCCAAAGCACTTAAACTATCCGTTTATAACAGCAGGATAGTATTTCTACACTTTGTAAATATCACAGAATCTTTTAGCTTAATAAGGCTATCCATTTTCAGAAGACCATTTTAAATTAAATTATTGCCAATTCCACTGAAGCACTAAAAAAAAACCCCACAACAAGGAAGCAAAATACTGAAAAAAACCCAAACAAACAAACAAAAAAAGGGGTTTAAAGTTTTGTTAGAGCTCCACTAATGTAAAAGTACATTAGGAAATGTGCACAAGAAATGTGTATAAACTTAACAGTACTCTGAACTGCAAATTAACATGATACCTTCTACACTAGTTTTCTGTAAAATTATTGACAATTCAGTCAATAAGGTTTTTATAAGTTTTAATGAAGCAAGTTTTCTACTTCTCATCAAAAAGTGCAATCACTGTAACATGCAATGTTGGTAAACTCAAGCTTTATTCTTAGAAGTTAATTAACTTTGCCTTTTCTTACACGAAGAAGTTGGCACAAAGAGTTGGGCTTAACCTAAGTTTTTGCCAGATCCAGAATCAATACCAGCAATTAATATAAAATTATTTTCTGCCTAATTCTGGAGAAACAGTGACACTGAAATCAGCTGTAGTTGCTGAGTTACACTGAGTTACACTGAGCACATCAACCAAGCCCATTCTTCTATCCAGTGACAGCTCTGTCTGTGCCCAGAATCACAGAACCACAGAATCATTTAGGCTGGAAAAGACCTAAAGATCATCAAGTCCAACCATTAACCCAGCACTGCCAAGCCCACCACTAAACCATGTCCGTCAGTGCCACGTTTACACATCTTTTAAACACCTCCAGGGATGGTGACTCCACCACTGCCCTGGACAGCCTGTTCTAATGCTTCATAACCCTTTCAGTAAAAAAATTTTTTCCAATTCAATGTGAACCTCCCCTGGTACAACTTGAAGCCATTACCCTTTGTCCCGTCATTTGTTACTTGTGAAAAGAGCCCGACCCCCACCTGGCTGCACCCTCCTGTCAGGGAGTTGTGCAGAGCCAGAGGGTCCCCCTGAGCCTCCTTTTCTCCAGGCTGAGCCCCCCCAGCTCCCTCAGCTGCTCCTTACCAGACTTGTGCTCCAGACCCTTCCCCAGCTCCGTTCCCTTCTCTGGACACGCGCCAGCCCCTCAATGTTCTTCCTGAACTGAGGGCCCCAGAACTGGACAAAGGATTTGAGGTACATCCTCTCTGGCGCCCAGCACAGGGGGAATGGTCATTTCCCTAAACCTGCAATTAATACTTCTGGATGGATTTTAGAAATGGAAAGAAGAGAAGAAAAAGTCACACCAACAAGAGTCTTTCCAATGGAAGGTATGAAAATGTCAAGTAAGCAATATTATCACGGCATAATATAATCATACTTCGCCAAATTCTCCAGCTTTAAGACCTGCCTCTATTTGCTTTTAAGGTGAGCAAACTTTCAGCTGACAGACTCCAGTGCCTTCCTTCCCAGCCTGACCCAGAAGATGGAAGAGATGCTTATCCTTCAGTTAATGACAAGTCAAAAGCTTTTTTGAGTAAACTCATCAACCTGTATAGTATGAAAGCCTTCCATGAGGAAAATAAGAATTTTTAGTCACCATGTTTGTGGAAAAAGACCACCAGAGCTTAGACAAAAGACTTCTAATCCTGGAAATGGATGTTTTATGCTCACCAGCATTCACAAAACACCCTTATGATTTAATTAAAAATTTACAAAAGGACAATTTGTTTAATTATTGTCTAGCAAATCTCTGTGGAGTGTAGCAAAACTAATAAGATTCAGGTGAGTTTCCATCTGTGGCAGCCAATAAATCTTTCTGCACCAGGAGAAATGCAGGCAGTAAAAATACCAGGCAAGAGGATGCAAAATGAACCTTGAAATTAGGTGCAGTAAAGGAAATTATTCTCCCATGAAGACATACACTGACAAAATTAGAACAGGATTCTGTTTCAGGAATATCAGGTCCTTTCTAGTAATTTTTGTAGTTCTCATAGCTATCTGGCCTTTAGAGTAAAAACCACATTTCTGGGTTCTCAGACTTGAGGATAAAGTCTGGGACCAAGAGGAAGGCTGATGGGTTACATTTAAAATGGAGAACTTGGATACAGACCTGAAAGAGAAGAGGAAAAGAGATGAACAAAAAAAAAAACCCAAAAAATTACACAGGAAGGGTGGGAGAGAAGAAAAAATGAAGAGGCATTTCCTGAACGATCTTGGAATAAAATGAAATTAGGAGACAATTCAGGAAACTAAATACAGTAACAGTCCTTCCAGCAGAGACTGGATATTCCCCTAGCTGAGATCCCAGCACAGAGCGACAGTCTGAGCCAACCATGTGGTGGTACTGCTCCAGGATGTCTCCTCAGCCCCAGTGCAGCTCCTGAACCACAGGTAGTACCTTACTACTGGAAGGAAAATCCACATATCTCTAATCATTTAAGGAATCCAAGACCTTTGGTCATCCACAGCTTCCTACAGCTTTCATTGTTTATTTGACACTGTGCAAAGTGCTCTGTATGATTGATATTTGCCAATGGTACTTTCACCTGATACTGGTTAATCCTTGTGTTATCAGAAAGTAATCACCATTCCCTTGCCTACAAAATAATGGATGACCTTGGGAAGGTGACATCTGCTGTTTCCACCATCCCCACCCCTTCCTTTCCAAGCTGAAATGTCTTAGTCAATGCAATTAATTCACATATGGAAGCTGTTCTGTATCTTCACTCACTCTTGTTACCCTCCTCTTTGTAACTTCTAGTCCTGGCAGAAAGAAAAAATGGAGGGAAAACTGCAAGAAAAGACAAAAGAAACAGAAGTAAGAATAAGAGTTAGCTTAAATAGTACTCCTTAGAAGGTTAAATTACTTATTAACAGAACCTGCCAACTATATCCAGCACATACACAATATTACTTTCCTAGCACGCATGGGGGTTTGATTTGAAATATAATAAATTAAAAACTGTTTACGTTCATACAATTAGTGGTAGCAGTTTATATCACAATCACCAATCCTGCCTCCCCAGTGGCTCATAGGGATGTCTGGGGGCTAGAATTTGGAACAGAGTTCTTCCTTGGGTGTTACTGTTTTACAACTGCCAGAAACCACCAATTTGGCAAGCTTCTTGAGCCAAAAAAGCCTCCAAAGGGGAAAAAAAAAAAAGAAGAAAAGAAAAAGGGAAAAAAAAAAAAGGGCATTTAATAGTCATGGCATAGCTCTTTCCTCCTCAAGTTTTGATTCCATGTACTGTTCCCAAAACATCTTAAAACCAGTGAGTCCTAAAAATGAGTTGTGAGCTGTTCATTGTGTGAAACAAACAACCCAACTAACGAACAAACCCATTTTCTTCTGCTAGCCTTAAACTCAATCATTTCACTAGGTATTGTGTTGCTTTTCAACTGTGAAAAAAACCGGTGAATATTCCTTCCCTTGTTAACATTTTCTATACAGTAATGGCTTTATAGGTTTTTAGTTGTCTCTAAAAAAACCCTTAACTATCTTTAGCTGTCTCTAAACTAAACTAAACAACTCTCATCCATTTAGTCTCCCTTAGCACAGGAGCCACAACCTCTCTCTGGCCACCTTTTTCACAGGTATCCTTACTTCATGTATAACTCCAGATCTTTTTGCGTAACAGATTCTGGCAACTACAGAGTGGATCATTTCCAGAAAAGGGAGCTTAGTGAATGTTATCTTCAGGTCAGGTTAAAAAGGACTGTCTGTGTATTTCTTAATCCAGTCTGAATACAGAGAAGTAGAAGGAGGAGTAGAATAACTCTGCTGGCCTTCCAACCCACATCATCTCCATCAGAAAGTTTATACATTAACTCACACCTGCACATTTTATTTCCCCAAGCCTGAAGATTTCCTGTGAAACAAAGCGCTATGGAAGCACTTTCATTTGTTGCACAACAAATTTCACTTGTAGCTGGTAAAAAAATGTAAGTGTATCCTTTTCCGTAGTGTTACACAAGAATCAACACACGCTGTAACAGTTGCAGAGTTCCATGACAGTGAAACCAGGACTTTTCAGGAAAGATGTGTTTCCTAAAGAAACAACTGTGCTGCAGAGATCACAGGTCAATGCTAAATCATGTTTATGAAAAGAAATGCAGGGAAAAATGTTGGTGCGCAATTTAAAGTATACCACCTATTATTTATATATACATATATAAAAAACTTTTAAGCAAATTACTTCACTTAGAAGAAGTAAAAGAGCAGTAAAAGTTCTTGATGTTCAGTTAATCTTACCTGTTCTTGAGACGCGCATACAGAGAACTTGACATCCAACTAAAGCACAAATGCTTTTAGCTTAGTAAAATATCTTCTCTGAAGGTACCCAGTATGAATGCTAGTCCCATGGACACTGACATTCTTCCAGCTTTCCAGGGTTTCACCCCTTCCAGCTCTCTCAGTGATGATTTAAGGCTACTGCCCCATTGTCGGAAAAACAACAGATGTCCGAAAGAACTGATGCAGTGGAAAGCCTGAACACACAAGATTCCTAATTAAAGTAATAAGGCATTATATAAATATATTTGACAGACCACAATGCCTGAAAAATGTGTTTATTCTTGCCATTGTAATTAGTGGGCTAAACCTGAACTCATTCTGCCAATACTGATTAGTATCATCTATGGCCTGTTCAAAGTGATGACCATAGATGATTTGGAATTTAGTAGATGTTAAGATGGTGCCACTTCACACAATGCTCATCAACTCTAAATTGCAACAATCACAAGAAGTGGCTTATCAGAGTAGTGTATTTCCCAAACTTTGGAGTTAAACCTTCAAGAAATTAACATTTTAACAGTCAGAGCCCTTCGAAACTTGGCCATGTGGTAGATTTAAGTTTCTGAGTATTTTCAGCTAAGCCTTCAGCCCTCTGCTCCATTTTGGGGAAGTATGCAGATCTTCCTGTATTTTTTGTTTAGGTTTTTGTAGGCTTTGAAGAAAAAACACCAGGAAGTCTCTCTGACATCCAAAATGAATAAAACAGCTTGCATTATAGTATTATAGCATTCCAGATAAAACCTGTCCTGGGTTTCCCACTCAGCGTAAACTTACCTTATAAAACCTAACACATGATACTAACAAAATAAAATCTTAGCAAGTCAAAGCTATAGGCTTAGAGTAAGTTAACAGCTCAAGACCTAACACTAATCTTCATTATTATCTAATTCTTCATTACATTTTAGGAGCATAGGATTGGAAGGGACTTCCAAGGTCACCATGTACAGACTGCTGCTTCTCCAAGGAACTCTAATACATTAATTCCTTCCTAAAATGCAAGTTCTGCCTTAAGGCAATCAGATTTCCTCCTTGATCATGGTCCAGAATGTCACTGCTGACAGAACCATTCCCATTTCCAGACCAACTGCATCAACAGCTGGTTCATCTCTATTTACCCTTTTGCTAACACTGCACTCAGAGACAAGTTAGTTTCCTTCCTTAATGCTGTTCTGCCCAATAAGAAAAAAATAAAGAGCAAATTTATTTACTGAATAGGAAATGCAACGAAATTGAAATTAAAACCCAAAACAAAACAGTAAGCTTTTATCTGGGCAGGTTAACAAAGGCAATCCCTTTATTCTTTGTCAGCACTTAATTAATTACACTAAAGCCCAGCTCTGTATCTATTTCACTTCCTGGGTTTTTTTCCCCCCTCTTAAACAGATAACCCAAATTCTACCCTATAACCCACAAGATGTCTCACCAGTGCCTGAAGCAATAGCACACAGCACTCCTTATTTCATCCACCACATTTTAGGATGCATTTCCTCTCCCTCAAATCACGTAATTACTACATGATCCTCCAACACATCCGGTTGTCTTCCTTGTTAGTCACAGCCAACTGCTGAGTTCCCAGCATACAGCAAAAATTCTTCTAGCCCATAATGGTATGGCTAAAAAGACACTTTAAGTCAGCACTGCAGAAATGTGATGAAATTTAACCAATGATATGCAGCCCATACTGTGTAATTCTGGCTGGACAATTACTCTAGAGTTTGTTATCTTCCAATTTAACCAGCATACATTTGCTTTTTACTGATGATATTGCCATAAATAATCATTAAGACTGGCATCATGATAAAATCTATGACGAATAACACGATTACAACATTCTGGTCTAGAACTTGCATTTTCTTTCCCTTTTAGCCAGTTATTTCTCTAATGAAGTCCAACCATGGGATCTGTCACCTTTTGTCTACAAAACCCAGTTATTGAAGAAGGCACAAAGTGCAACTTCCCCTTGTTAAAACCTAAGTCCATTTAACATATACGTCCATGCCTAACTATTTTTTTCCTTCTAAGATTTTCTCTTACATCTTCCGTGAGAATCATATTATCCTCACAATTAAATATAAGTAAGATACCTTGTATTCTGCAACCCTACAGTGCTATTTCTGACTTGCTAGATTAAAAAAAAAAAAACAACATATAATATGGCAAATATGGTGGAAATCTAATTTTCTGCAGGGTGTGATAGTGGAAGATAAACACCCCTCTGACTTGAGCATATGAATTTTGCTCCATATCAACTGACACCACTGCCCTCACTAAAAGGAAGGATTAATTCATAAATAAAGACAGAGAAAATATTTGCTCTTGGCTTATAATTTCTTTCCTCTTCCTACTTTTAGATGGGAGAACAAGTTCTGAGAGTTGTTTTGCAAGGTCTAATTCAGCTTTGTATCTTTATCTACACTTGTTGATATTCAAGTCTACAGTTTCCGTATCTACGGTGCACACAAGGTGAAGAGTCAGGTTGCACTCAAGCAACTTTTAATTGAACTCTGATGACCAGGGTTGCTCCTAATTAAAAAAAAAAAAAAATCAGACTGCAAAGCTTGAGACTACCTTTTTTTAAAGAGAAGGTGCAGCAGAACCTGTTGGTGAGTGTTTTACCCATGACATCAGTGGAACCAGGACCTCACAGAACCCCTTGATGTCTACTTTAGTCTCCAACACAGCTAAGTGTGAGGATACAAAACTCAATTCTATTCAGAGCAGCACAAAATCCAGTTTTACTAACGAAGGTTTAGAATCACGTGAAATGAGTTACAATGATTACTTTCTACACCTCAGTTTATCAGAGGTATTTTCCTGCTGTACCACAGAAAATTTATATCGAAAGGAAACAGGTGGTAGAAGGGAAGAGAAATGACAAATAAAAACATAAACAAAAAAAAAGTACAGCCCAAAAATTCCAATGGTACTTAAGTAAACAATGTGAAAGATACTGATTGGCAAATACTGCTTTCCTTGTTCCAGCTGGTCCTTTAAGATTAAATCTCCCCAAACCAAAATCCATCAGCACGGATATCAAACCCTGAACAAATCTAGCCTACAGAAGAAGGAAGGGGACTAGGAAAAGAAACATCTTGCAACTCCTCTCCAGCTGGAAAGAATACATCCCAAGGCAGTGAAGGCTACTTTTTCCTGTGACAAAGGCAGCAATCACTGTGACAAGTTAGATGGAAGTACATTTTAACCTATTAAAGCCTTTATCCTATTAAGTGTCTTTTGCAGTTAGTATATTAACTTGTTCTTTAGAAACACAGTTGCTGAAGATACTTATTATTTAGTGTAACTAAATGCCATTTCCAAAAGCTTTTGCAAGACTTAGGATGAATTCCTAAGCAAGCTTTGTCCAGATGAAGAACTGTAAGAATCCACTACCATAAACTGGGTTTGTATTATCATTCACAGGAATAATCACAGAATGACTAGGTTGGAAGAGACCTTCAAGATCATCTAGTCCAACCCACGCCCTAACACCTCAACTAAACCATGGCACTAAGCGCCACATCCAATCTCTTTTTAAACACATAATGATCAATATTCAGGCAGTTACGGGATAGAACTAAACTCTCAGCAGGGAATCCTCAATCTTGTTTGCAGGCTGGGGAGAAGGATATGCCTGGAATGGCTCTTTGATAAAACTGGACACCACACAGATAAATGCCTGTTATCCATCTGGTGCTGTAATTGGCAGACTTCATATATAAGAAACATGTTGCTCAGCCTTGCCTGTTCATATAAAATGTCACCACAACCTTTACATTTTGTATGGGATATAAGTTTGTAAAAACCAGCAGGTCTACCCTGAGTTCCAGAAAAATCAACATGCACTCTTTAGTCCTGCTTTTCCTCTTTGAATTTCAGCTTGTTAGTAAGGCACCCACAAAAGTCACCTTGGACAGCAATGGAGAGTCAAAGGGAGCTCCTTTCTGAGCATTGTGTCCTTTCATGACTTTAAAGAGAGGTCTATCAACAGCAGGTGCCCGTAGAGCACACACTGTTTACACATGGCCACAGAAGAACACGCCAGCTCCCAGTACAGCACAGTTTGGCCATCAGCCACATGCTGAGGCTGGACAGTCTCAGGACCCTGCTCGGCCAAGGTACATTCTGAAGGTGCCTCAATAAAGCTGAGTCTCTCCACTGGAACTACACACACAGCTCAGTTCCCCTTCCTTCTCAGGATCCTGTGCAGAGTTGCTTTCTCTGCTTAGGCTGGTAAATAAAGTGCTGTAGCATCTCCCACTTGTATTTGTTTGAGGCTGAGTATCACACTTTGTCATTCCAACCCTGCAGTTCTCAGACTCATTGTCACCCCGTGTCACATAATCACATACTTGTACACACATCTGCTCCATGCCATCCACTCGCTTTTCAGTAACACTGAATGCCAAAAATAACCCTGAAATGGAAACTACTTCATGCATTACACTACGCATGAACTAAAAGCAAAGTATATTGTACCTTGATAAGAATAAGAGGTTTTTTCCCACAGAAGCAACCCACTATTTCCTCCAGTAGGATACAAAAGGGAAGGGTCAATGCTGTGCTAATACAAAGGTGAGGCAGGCAGCCAGTGCTCCCAGGCTGCAGCAGTGCCTAATGGCTCGGTTGCCTCATACATAACCTCATTCTTCATCTCATGCTTCAAGTCACTACCAAGGTCTAACAACATAATTAGAGGTTTCCTGCAGTGAGTGGCAAATGCAGGTGAACTACTTTGAGTGCAACCACTACAGCAGTGCTTGTAAGTGGTTAAGTAGTAGGGAAGAGGAACAAATATTAGAGAACAACAACTTCCAACAGCAAAGGTTGCTCAGTATTTACCTAGAAATCACATTAAAACTTCTGTTTAAAATACCTGACTTGTTTGAAATTTCATCAATTCTGGTAAGAAATATGACTGCAAGACTACATACACACAGAGTTAACACAGAGACATCCAAACTACTCTGTGAGGAGCAGTAGTTTAACTCTTGCCTGGTGTCTCTCTTCCTCCTGCTCTCTCTCTTACTATGCCTTCCAACACAGTAAAATTCTGAGGGGAAAGGCAGCATCCTCTGGCAGCACTCCTTTTGAGAGTGGCAGACAGTACTGCCCAAGGGATTTCAGATCAAGCATCACTCTTCCAAACTAAGGCTTGTGAGAGCAATGTATGTGGTCAGCACTGACAACACACTTGCAATCCTCCAACAGAACCAAGGAGAAAAAAGCCAAAACAAAAAGACATCAAATAACTCATGCATATATCAACCACAGAGACAGCCAAGAACATACACCTGTATCTTCCCCAAAGAGAGCTTCTGACTGTTTATTTTAAATTGAGAAGCAAAAAATCATGTGGCAATAATACAAAAAAAATTCCATTATGTTCAATTAAGTGAAAAAATGATCTGGCATATAGATTTCCCCCACTATATATTGACTCTCTTTACTTGGCTTTTATTCTAAGGTCTGTGAAACAAAGTCTGGAACAAACTGCAGCTGGCTGTATAAAAAAAAAGGGTTCATTACACAGAATTATTTTTTTTACAAAATGTCTTATGCTCCAATGAAACAGGTATGTAAAACAGAGGTTTAATTTGACATCTGAATGTTGTTCTGCGAAAAAAACAAAAAAAAAAAACCCAACCCAAAAACCCTTTCCCAGTTTATCTCAGCGGTGACAATTTTCTAAATTAAAGACCTCCCAGTCCTGCAGTAACCTTCACAGATAACTGAGATAAATACTTATTCCTGTATCTAGTTTTCTATTTTTATCAGGAGAAATACTCCTTATCAGGAGTATCTGAAGTACAAAACAATACTTCTATACTTGTATTTTCATTTTGGCCAGCTCTGTAAATAACAACATGCAAATGTGAAATTTCTTAGCAGATCTTTGCAAATTGTGCCTTCACAAATAAGCCTCCTCTAAAAATAAAGAGCTCCATCCCATACACACACACAAAAACAATTTTAAGATTCCAGCTCTCATATGTCTTTGAAAGGAAATCACCAAGAAACAAATTCAAAAGTTTCTGTAGTGGAAGGAGCACAATCAAAAAGAAAATTCTTTTTCTCTCTCTTTTTTTTTTTTTCTGAGAAGGACTGATGGTTTTCATCAATGTCACAAACTGCTCGATACATTCAAATATTTTGGCTAAAATAAACAGCGTAATGGACTATAATGGAACACGTTTTGTGCTGAATTACGTAACAGAGAAGGTATGCAAGTTTAATCAACTATTACTTAGCATATTCCCTGCTCGAAGTCAGGCAGTGTTCGCACTACAACTCACACATTCCTCAGCCCTGTAAATGATCAGAGATTGTCAGCCACTCCAGGCGTCACTGTACCCAAATTACACTGCAGTGATGCTGTTCCCTCCCAGCCTCGCAGCTCCGGCTTCGGCTACGGGCAGCGATCTGCAGCAAAGTGACCCAAACGCTGTTGCGGGCACGAAAAAACACAAACGAACGAAAAAATCCAAACCTCCCAGCCCTACCTGAGCAACCCGGAGCTACTCACCATTCACGGCTGCGGGAAACTGAGCCATCATGGTCCCGAGTGCGCCCCGCTAGCCCTCAGCCATCTGCAACATGAAAACATCGTGCATTAATAATGCAACAAGGGCAGAGCCGAGCGGGGCACGTCCGTCCCCGGCCCCCACTTCCGACAGCAAACAATGCCCGGCCCGGGGCTGCTGCTGAACCAGCGGCATTTACACGGCGGAGGGGGTGGGGGATTTTTTTTTATTTGTCCTTTTTT
>VZTE01006313.1:591069-603118 GCA_013397775.1 Eulacestoma nigropectus | reverse complement strand
AAAAAAAAAGAAAAAAGTTCAGTGCTCAGCTCCGTAAGCAAAAGCTGCTGCTGAGCAAAGTGGAAAACCAATTATTAGTCAAATTCATCCATTCCACCACTCCACGCACTATTAACAAAGAAAACATTCTTACATGATGTATTCTGAAGAAAGGGCTTAGGGCTTGTCCCAATAAAAATCTGTCATCAGCCAGTTTTGCAGAAGCAACACAATGAAGTTACTTCTCCTGAGCTACTGCATAAAGACTCAAAAGCAGCATTTAAACGGCTTCTCAATAGAATTTACTTTTATAATAAATACCAGAGTACTAAGATTTTGTTTTTCTAGTATGCGTCCCTTCAAGAGTACCTGTATAAAGAATTCTTTAGAATTGCAAAATATTCACTAATACTTATCTGAGGGAAAAGCACGAATGATTCACTGCTTTACAAATGTAGAACTAAGACAATGAAGTGAGCTTGTGCTTTGGATGAGATAATTTTACTTAAATGCTCAAATCTATACATCAAAATTGTTGTGCTCTGTGTGGAGGAACTATTGTACAGGATGAAGGTACAAAAATGAAATATTTATTTTAATTTAAAAATACATGAATCACATCTCGCTCACACCCTTTTCAGACACCAAACCTCCTACCCACACACGCACAAAAACCCTTCACCTCTCAAAACAGCCACATATTTTAATATTAAGTACAGAAATACCACATCCCCCATATTCCCTTGCTGCAAAGAAACTTCTGCACATTGCAGCACAAAAATCACACAACTGGAAAGCAATTCTAATTCCACCTGAGGACAGGAAAGCATTTTATGTATATATTGCACATTTCTTCATTAAAATTAAAAATGTCTGGGATCATTTGTTAACAATTCTCTATGTATAGTTCACATCATCATTATTATATATATATACATTTGTGGCTACACACACATGTATACATATCTACTTAAAGAAAGTAAATGGAGTGGTTGGTGAGTCCAAATGATCTCTCACAATGACACTAGATATCAACCACAGAAAGATGAAAAAAGGAAGCATGGACCTGTTCTAGGACACAGACCTACCAAGCAGCCTACCAAGAGACACTTGAGATCTATAAAGAGCCTTCCTGAAAAATGCTGCCAATGTTGTTAAACATTTCTGCAGCACATTTCTCTGCAAAAGCTGTTCTGTCAAGGAGGTCTAAAAGAGAACCTGAAACCATGACACAGAAGCAGGATGCTGGAGAACACCCCCAGAATCAGCAGATTTCCACATGCACGTGACTTTTTCCAGATTTAGTCTTACTGGTTAAGGGCTACACATTTGATCTTTCCTTCAACTCACTTTATTCTTTTAATTTCAGGCAGGTTTTAGGTTGGTTTTGGTTTTGTTTCATTTTTTTTTTTAAATGAGTAATTACAAAAACAGAATATCCCAAGCTGGAAGGGACACAAGAGGATCATTGAGTCCAACTTCAGACTCCACGCAGGACACTAAAAGCTAACCTGTGTATCTGAAGAGCACTTGGCCAAACACTTCAGGAACACCAACTGGCTTGGGACCATGACTCCTTCTCTGGGGAGCTTCTTGTGCGTGACTGCCCTCTCTGTGGAGAACTTTTCCTTATATCCAATCTCAATGTGCTCTGATACAGCTTCAAGCCATTCCCTCATGTCCTGTCACCAGAAGAAGAGACCAGCACTACCCTTGCTGCTCCCATCATAAGGAAGATGTAGACAGCAATGAGGAGACCCCCTCAGTCTCTTCTCTGAACTGGACAAACCTCATATCCTCAGCTGTTCTTCGAAAGTCTTGCCCTCTAGTTCTTTCACCATCCCTTTTTCCCCTCCTTTAGACATGTTCTGATATTTTTATATGCTTCTTACACTGTGGGGCCCGAAACTGGACACAGTACTCGAGGGAAGGCCTCACAAGACAAGTCAGATAATTATCAGACAACACAGTTCTGATAGTAAACTGATTAACTCTTAAAACCCCAAATCTTAAGATATACTTTTAAAATACTTTATACGACTCATGTAGAGAAAGTCGCATTTTGCCTTGGTTTTGCTGAAATGGCTTCTGTAGACGGAGCTTTAAAACTCCTAACTGCTGAGCAGGTGAGTGGGAGAAGTAACCCAGGCAGCTTCATGCACACAAAATGGGGAAATCCCTTCCCGTTTTAATGTCCCTAGAATCGCAACTATATCACATTTTAAAATCAATTTCAACTGAAAAATTTTCTGGACTTTGATGTCTCTTTCACTTGGTATCATTCCTATTTATCAAAGCCCTGCATCTATGCAGGACATGTGTTCCTGGTTCATTTTCATCAGCAAAAATAATGAGCATTCCTGCCCAAATTATCAACACAGGATTTTTCAGTGTACTTGAAAATTCCCCAAGTTTCCCAAGTCTGGGCTGAACCAGCCTGGTAAATCTGTGCTGGGCATTGCCATGCAGATGAACCATCACCCAAGGTCCAAAAACAAGAGAGAATTGCCCAGTGGGTCTGCACTGAGAGTACATTACAGCAGTGTGATGTGATTAATTACGTTTTAGCTGTTGTCTGACTATTACATCTATAAGCAGACCTTGTCATATTTTAAACAAATACTAAACTTGAAAGGCACCAAAACCCTCCTACAGTAACCCTTACAAATGGAGAAAAACTACGACCTTACAGAAGCAACCAAAAATCATAAATGGGCCTTTTACAGAATTTTGTGTCTCTCACCAGCACTGGGAACACATTCTTATCCCTTTGCACAGATCCACTTCATTCAGACACCAGGACTACACCAAGCACAGATGCTTCTCCAGTGACAGACTCTCAAGTTGTATGAAGAAGTAAAAAAAGGAAGAATAAAAGTATTGTTGCAATATAATTTCCCCTCACTCCATTTTTTTAAAGAAGGAGGAAACAGTTCAGTAAACTCGAAATCTACACACATTTTTCAGAAGTCTGTGAAAACAATCGTTCTCAAAGAATGGAGCTTGCCCTCAACAAGTGCTCTGTCTTCTGCATTTCCCCAGCACATCCCAAAGGCTTGGAGATTATGCATATATCAAAGCTAAAAGCAGCTTATTTTCACAATTTGCAAATAAAGTTGCTGCAGTCACCATCTATAAAGACCAAAAAAGGTGTAAAAACACCTTAAACCTTTAGGACACAAGTGTGAACCACTTATTTACCAAGGGAAATCTCAGCAAAATATTCTCACTTTAAGACAAACTTACACTTTTTTAGAATTATTCTGATAACTTCTAATCACTAACAGAGGTAAAAGCTGTATATTTCCAAGGACCCTTTTTACAAAATACATTGCACAATGCCATACAGAAATGTTCACTGAAGAAAGAAAATAAAAATGAAGAAAACGTAACTATTATAGTGTCCCAAACAGATGATATGGATGAAATCACGGCCATCACCACCAGAGTATTTCACAGAAAATTGTTTTTGCAAAATGCTCTAGATGTGCTTGGTGAACTCAGTCATAAGGAACTGTGGCAGACACAGCACGAAATCCATGGTGTAACAACAGGATCAAACATCATTATGAACACTGTAGATGACATTAAGTCCTGCTGCCATTTAGGGTGAAAACAGGAAAACTTGGATCTTACATTTAACCAGCAGAACAGCAAGTTCTTGTAAACAAGCCATCTGACTAGCCCCAATCTCTAAAGCACTAATTGTTTTCACAAACTGACCTGCCAGACTGCAACTTCTGTTCCCTCTCTCAGTGTTCATTATAGTTGATACCAGTGAAGAAAAAAAATGAGGAGGTTGCAAGAAGCAGGGGGCACATCAGGACCATCCTGAAATCATTAGAAAACACTAGGGCTAGGCAGACTGCACATGGAAGGAAAAAAGTTTTTCTTTTCCCTGTCATAGGCATATTGCCATTTTATGAAGGGCAGCCTTACCACAATCTTTGTTAATATTTATACTTGAATCAATTATTTTTTCAAAACATTTCTCAGAAAAACCACAGCCACATAGTTTTAGTAGGAATGAAGGTCTGGTGCACCAGGCTCTGTCTGGAAGAAAGTAAATGCCATGGAAGCAGCATGTGTGGTCACACTACTACTCTTTTCCTTTTCTCCATGTCAGGAGGAAGATATATTGCAGAATTTTGCTGCAAGAGCTAATTAGCAAGGACAGAGACTGCAGCACTAGCTAACTGATTTACTCTTTGCAACACCTGTACATCTGGACAACACAAAGACAACTCATTAGTATTTGCAAAGCAAGCAGTGACCCTATAATAATAGCCCATGTAGTTGTGTCCTGGCTTTTTGGAGTACTCTCTTAAAAATGAGAGAATAAGAAACATTAGTAAGTCATTATGAACCAGCACAGACCAGAACTTCTCTTTGTTCCATACCGGTATGAGAGTTTACTGATTAAAAAAAAAATAATAAACCAACAAACATCTCAACATTGTGGCAGGCCAAGCATTTATCTCCTTTATACAGCACAGTTATACACAGCCACACGGCCTTTTCAAAATGCACTGTGGCCAGCTTACAAAGTCCACCCACTCTGATAACAAATGAATGACATCAGTGACAAAACGGAGGAGTTGACTGTGGGTAGCACATTGCTGGCTCTTCCTGCTCCCCCTGCTACTGCAGATAACAATACTGTGAGCCTTAGTTAATATTTTGACCCTTGAAGGAAAAAAAAAATGGTTAAATATTTTACTTCTTAACCCTGTGGTACGAAGCCCCTTGCCTTGCTCACTGTTAAAGAGAAACTTCCTTCCCAACAGTGATCCAGACACAACATAAAAAGTATTTTTCTGACAAATATCCTTCTGCCCACCTTGCCTGACTAGTAGGCTTTCTGAACAAACTGACCATCCAAAATACAAGAATTTCTGTTTATGTTCGAAAAACAGAATTGTGTGGTCACTGTTGCTGGGTTTACTCTGTTTCTTACACAGCTGCTCAGCTGTGAAAGCACCCATTCAACGTATCAAGACACAGCTCAGCTCTCTCCTCTGTTTCTGGAGATTAAAACTGATCTTTTCTTCCTCCTAGGAGAAGGTTTCTCCCATTTTATTGCACAGTCAATCCAGGAAACCCAAGAACAGTGTTGGGAATAGTAACATCAATTCAGGACTTCAACCTCCTCCAAGAAATTCTCTACATTAAGGCAGAGATCGGCAGGTCCCTCTCTGCCTGTCTATGCCCCTCCCTGTCCGTCCATGCCCCTCCAGCTTCAAATCTTCTTTGCAAGAAGAAATTTTTCTGAAGGAGAGAATGAGAATCCCACTTCAGGAAGCTCACTATTTAAATCCCTGGCCCTTCTCCCAGGAGACACAAACTTCCTCAGGAAAAGATGGGAATTGAACCTAGCTCTGTCACGCCCTGGAAGAATACATTCACTAACTGATCCAGACAGACAGACATCACCACCTCTGCTTGCTTTGCTTAAAAAAGAAATTTAAAAAAGCAAAAAGCAGAGGGTAGACTATTTACAAGTTATTTTTCTTCAAAGGCTCTGAGCTTCTACCTTCGAGAAGGAACTCCAGGCTGCATATTGTAACCTTTCCAGAGAGCTGAGTGAGATACACTTGCTCCTCGAGGGGTGGTAACTTAAAATACTCTTGGGTTTTTTTTTTTTGCTTCCTACTTTCTAATTCACATGACTCCCTACTCCATATGCCGTTTTTTCTAGATTCTGTTTTAAAAGACATCAATTCTCACATCTAATTATTTGCAAGCATTGTACAAGCATCCTTAAATGCTGTTTGGACACCTTGAAACCTGCAGTTCTTCACTTTCACACTCTAACTCCTAATTTATGTCAATACGGACTTGGGCAAGACGTAAGTATTTGATTAGTTGTCTTCTTTTCATTATTTTCTTACTTCAACCATGACTGGAAACATTGAGAGCATGTTAAGCTTATTAATTTGAAATCTTGCCACCTTAGAGGAAATTTTTGAGCCTGCTCCTGTCCTTCCATCAGAAGCACAAGCAAAATGCTAACAGAGAAAAAAAAAACAACTAAAAGAAGAATTCTTAATGTTATTTTCTCCTTATGATAGAAGAGATGCTACTTAACTTGCTGCTCAGCTTTCAGTCCCAGATAACAGTGCAAAATGTACAGAACATCTAATGGGCTGCTATAGCAAAGCATAAAAAAAAAGATATGTGAACACTTCTGTGCTCAGCAGAGAACAATCTTTGACTGTCTGTAAAACTAATGAAAGTAAAACATTCAGTGAGACTGGATTTACAGTTTAGGTATCTGCTTTCAAGCTGGGCAGGTGCACAAAACCATCGCAGCCTTAACTTCTCAAAATTGAATGAGATGACAAGCAGAGAGGAGAAAGGCCACAAGAGGCCTTTAAAGCAAAGAAATGGTGTTTATCTCTGATGAATCAAAAATCAGGGAAACCTCGTGGGAGAAGAAACAAAGATCAGCATAAGGCAGCCAAAACAGGACAAAATAACTAGGTAGGAGTTATTTCAGATGGATAACGGATGGGTAAAAATACATTCCCCAAAGTGACACAGAGAAGTGTGGGTGTAAAGGAGATCCCACCCAGCACAGGAACTCTGGGACCAGCATGCTGGGACCACCCAGGACACAGGCAGTGTGGCCACAGCACCTCTAACCTGCCCAAGATGAAGACTCCTGCTCCTGACCCCACTCCCATCCACAAGTCTCATCCACGCTTATACTGCCAAGAACAGTCCTTCAAATCATCCAGCTGAAATGTGGTCTCTTAAACCTTTACCACTGAGCTCTAGAGCATACAGCAATAATGTTTTGACCACCACAATGGAATTTCATGATCTTAGGGAATCAATTATCACCTGTGACAAACATTGCCACATCATGTAAAATCCTGAGGGGCAAAAATCTCAGTTAGAAAGACACTTGTCCCACCTTAAAGTCGTTACAGTATAGTAGAAAAAGCCAGAAAGTTTTAGCTTTTGATTAGTAAAATTCTTGACCTTTGAAGGATAAGAATAAAAGTATTATTTAAATCTGCTCTGATTTTTTGATCCATTTATTAGTATAGCCATAATAGGTAATTTTTTTTCACATTCCAATTGTAATATTTTTAGAAACAAAGGAGAGTTAACTCCCATTTCCTGTTCTTCCCTTACTTCATGTGTATGCTGTTGAATCACTTACTGCAGATACTGCTCATGACTGATGCCACAGCATCTCACAAGCTCCACTTGCATCAGCCTTGAACATTTTCACTAGTAGAGCCAGCTCAGAATTATGACCTGCTACTTCTGAAGCAACAACATCCCATATCAAAGTGTCTCAAGTCAAACTGGCTGCTCTCAGAACCGTTGTTCCAAAGAAGCAGTGACTTTTCTAGATAAACCATGCCTTTTCAACTACCTGTAAGTGCCAAAATGTTTAAAAATAGTTCTCAGGTACTGTCCTCTATTAGGCAATTCCAATGCTTTGTGCTGCTACTGTCATCATGTTACATCATTTGAATTTCATGTGCTGTTCTGAAAATAAGAGTTACACAACACTGCGCTCATCTATATATTAATGTTCAATCCATTATTTTAACTCTAGGATCCAAGTAACCAACCTGGCCAGGCTGTGTTCCTATACTGACAAAGTTCTAAATATTCCCAATTTGAAGAAAAATGACATTTCATCAGCTCCATTTTTAGTTTATAATTTTTATGTGACCTAATCCTCACCTTTACAATATTTGGTGCCAATGGCACAACAATATTGGAAAAACGAGTTAGCACAGCCCCTGTATCATCTTGCAAAGGGCAATAAAACACTGTATGTGTAGAAGTAAGAACTCCTCATGAAATAAAAACCCCATTTTGTTTTCTAAAGAAAAATTTATTTTATCCTTAAATAAATCTGAGAATTAAAAAAAACCAAAACAAAAACCACCATCCTGATAGACAAGTGAGTTAATGAAAGCAGCAACATTATAGTAACCAAGCAACCAGAACGCTTGAATTCTTAGCTTGTCTGCCTAAGAGTATGAGACATGAGTAGTTAATATGTATTTTGATGAATCCCATCACCACACACGAACCAAGCTTAACAGACTATAATATTCATAAAAAACAGGCAACCAGACAGAGAAGGCACAACCAAATTTAGTGCCCTCAAGGAAGAGAAAGACTGCTGTATGTTTGAGTACCAATATTAGACACTAGAGGATCCACATGGCTAAAAGCTGCTCTAAATATACTGACCACGAGAAAAAATTCAACACAGGCTCACAACTGATCAAACTCAGACAGCCAATGCCACAGAAAACAAGGCTTCACTGCTCACAACTGGCTTAAAAATTTGGCTTACATTGGTCTGTCACTGGAAGGAACTTGAACTTACACATAGACACAAATCTCCCAGTTCTATATCCATCAGAATTCAAACACACCATTTGCAGAGGTAATTCAGGTACCTGCAATATTTGCAATGAAGCATTTGAAAATTTCAGGATCACTAAAAACAGCTACTTAGCCCTTCCAGAAATCCAACCAGGCACTCTAATACAAGTGTTTCCCCTCAAAATAGTCTGATGTGTCATCTATCACCAACCAGGGCACACAAGAAAAATGCAATTTTAAAAGGTGAAGTTAAAGGGTGATAGCATTTTTTTAAAGGTAAAAGGAATACAGTAATGACCCTATTTCACCCCACATCTAGGCTCAACCTCTGAGCCTCAAAGTACACTTTAAGTGTTTTACTGACAAGCAGTAGTGCTTGAAATAGGTCAGTCAGTCATAAAAAAAAGAACTCTCTAATTAGCATGACTTTATCTTTGTTATCTTTATAATCACCAATCATCACTTAAGAGGAAAAAGCCTAAGAAGGGTTACTGACTTTCCCACATCATTCAGCCAAGTAAAGTGAACCTTCCAATCTAAGCAACACCCCAAACTCTCTGTCAGCCAACTACTGCTGTCATGATTTTCACAGAAGAACTGTCCACATCAAGCTTCACCCCAAAATAAAAATGTGGCAAGATCCATCACCTAATGTCCTTTGCCAAGAGATGTAACGTTACATTGAACTGAAAGCAGCTTTTGAAAGTCAAAATAACTCAAAAACAAGGAAGTAGAGCATTTGCATACATATACATGGAACAAATTGCAGCCTCAGTGCTGCCAGGAACACTGGCTAATGTCACTGTAAGACCAAGCTCTGCTATTTTTTGGGGGTCTTGGTGACTGGTCAAGGATCCTGGTGACTGGAAAAAGGCAAACATCAGACCATTCTTCCAAAGGGCAACAGGGACAGCTGACCAATACAGAAGGCTGCTAAGTCTTCAGTCCCTGAAAACATTATGGATCAAATCCTCCTGGGACCCACCTAAGGATGCTTGAAGAAGAAAAAGGTGATGGGAAATGGCCAGCATGTGGCTACTGAGGACAAACCACACCTGACACATCTCATCTTTGAGATGACTGGCCCTGTGAATGAGGGCACAGAAGCTTGTTTTGACACTACAAAGGCTTTTAACAAGGTCTCCCACAGTACACTTAGAGCCAAACTGGTGGAATACAGTCTGAAAAGGTCAACTGTAAACTGAGTAGAAAACCTGCCTGACCAGCAGACTCAAAGGGCTGTGATCAGTAGTCTCAAATCCATCTGGTTGGAACTAATGATGTTCCCCAGGCACTGATACCATGGCCAGTATTGTTTAATGTCTTCACTGGCAGCCTGGGCAATGGGATGGATGTACTCTGAGCAAGTGTGGGTACCAAACTGGAGAGGGCTGTCCAGTGAGTTTTTGGGATCTTCATCCTCAGAGGTAATCCAAACACAACGAGACATGGCTCTGAGTGACCTGAGTTAACCATGCTTTTCATAGGGTTGGACTTGATGACCTTCAGAAGGCCCTTCAAAACAATATCATTCTATAACTACATTTGAGGTAAATAAAAACAAATGGAAACAGTTAAAAGCTTTTCAAAAAACAAGATACTGGCGATATTTCCTTTCAAGCGAAAATAGGCCAGAAATTAACATTACAAATAAAGATGTCCAATTTTTGAACCAGCTTTAAAAAGGCAAAGAGAACAGCACTGGCATTGAAAAGAAAAATCTCATAAAATGCTTTTTTCATATATTTTGCATGCTGATCAAATTAAATCTTTTGAAGCAATAACAGACAATTTACTTGCAAACTGTTAACTAACAGGTTATCTCTCAGACCAGAGACATCTGTCTCAATTTGTGACAGGAACTAATCTGGACTACACTGCCTTTCAGGAACTAATCCCAAGGTATCATCCTGACAGATGCCTGTTTCCAAAGGCTGTGAAGGTTTTTGATAATGCCCCAAGCAAAGCACGCACATCACCTTTCACTTTCCAAATGCTGCCTCATTTTCCTCACCAGTTCCTGACAAGCAGCTCAATGAAGAAATACTGTCACCTACAGACTTAGCTTCATTTTCCACAGCTACTACTTTCCTATGGCATGAAATTGATTCACTTTCAACGTCAAAAACTACACCAGAAATATTTGTAAAAAACTTTGCTCTAAGTACAGCTGTGGTACAAATCACTGTAATACCTGAATCTCGATAAACAAAGCCTTCCCAAAAACACAGTTCAAAATCATCCATGTCACTTCTGCCTTGACCTATTTCATTCTGTCTACAAAAATGGTTAAAAAAATAAGTATCCATAAAGCTTAGGTGCTTTGACCAGCACCTATGGTAGATAACCCCATAATTTTTATGATTAGCACAAACCAACCATAGGCACCCCATTTTGTTATTGTTACTGCTACAGGAACACCCTCTTTCTTTCTATTACAGTCACATCCACAACTCAGCCAGGGACACATCTCATACCCCAGATTTTGTACAGATAAAGGAGAAAAAAGTAAATGCAATTCCCTCAGGACAGTAATTAAAAGGATAAGCATATTCACTTGATCTAATTTAGGCATCTGAGTTAGGAGGCTAATCTGACAAAAAATTCTTCTCAACAGAGAGCACGGAGCAGCCTAAATCCATGTCTGCAGGCATCATGCAGTTCTCTCCTCAGGATACGGAGCCCAGAGTCTGAACTGAAGAGTATTTAGAGAGGGTTTCTCTAAATACTCAAGAGGTACGGCGGTGTGAATGCCCCTCCCAGCTGAGTCAGAATAAAAAAACACACACAAGCAAAACAGGGGAGGTAGAGTGGAAACAAGGTAACAAAAATGAACCAGGTTTGGTAGCAGAACGAAGTCCAGGTCCCTATTTATCCAATTAGTTCCCAGCGCTCATTACTTCTAAATGTCACTGTCGCATCAGAGGATACAGAAGTTTGTTACAAGCAAACTTCAAACGAATTATTTAAAGTTCTTGAAAGCCAGCTGCAATTTATATGTCACCGATGTTACCTACACCACGTTCTGCTTCACACACCCCCCGAGTTTCCCTGTGCACATTCTGGCGTGGGAGCTGCGGCCACCACAGGCCAGCACCAACAGCAAACGAGTTTAAAAAATACCATTTTCCCAAAAGAGCGACGCACACGATAGGACAGCCTGGACGCAAGGGGCAAAGAAGCTTGAGGTTTCTCATTCCCGTGTTTTAGATGGGGAATTCTCGACTGATGTTTAAGAGAACCGCTGCAAGAACAACTTCAAAGAACGCAGGCACTATCTTAAAGCACGATCTACTTTCGAGTTCTGCAATGTGACAGATGTCAAAGCCCCAGCTGCCGTGAAAACCATTTACTGTATTCAAAATGGTACCTTAATGTTTAGGGAACCGAATCACGTATCTCAGGCTCATTTTATTTTCTGAATTACGACATGCCGCGGTGAGAAGTCGAGACCGATAAAAGCCAGTCTATTTACAGACAGAACAGTTCGCAAACTTTAACTGCAGGAATCAGCTCGGTTTCTCCAAACTCCGGGTTTTCAGAGTTAACTAGACGGAACAAAATCACCATCACCACAAGGAACTGGGCTCTACAAACGCGTCCGAGTCACCTCACCTCGGCAGGGCGCTCCCCTGGGCGCTCCGGGAGCTGTCTGGGCACGAGCACCGGGATCTCTCCGCTCGCAGCGCACTAAGGGAGCGCGGGC
>VZTE01006313.1:478507-590808 GCA_013397775.1 Eulacestoma nigropectus | reverse complement strand
CCGGTACCTGTTGCGCTGCCCCGCGCGGCGGCTCCGCCGGGCCGCGGCCCCTGCGCCTCCCGCGGCGCTCGGCCCCACAACATGGCGGCGGGGGCGGGGGAGGAAACGGGGGCGGGCGCTGCCCGAGGCCGGGCTCCGCCGCAGCCGGGACGGGGCTATCGGAGCTCTGTGGAGGGGTCGCCGTGCTCTGGGGTGCAGCCCCCGGGTCTGGGCAAGGCTCGCCAAACAGTGCCGCGGTCCGGGCATGTCGGCACCGAGCCCGTCGGTGCCTTTGCTGCACGGTAACAGCTACTGCTTCAAGACCTGACAGAGGATCTGCCTCGTCCTTGCTCACATCTGTCCCACTCGATTCCAACTCCTGTCTCCTCATCTGCTCCATAAGTTACCTTTTCTTTAGCTTTCCGGCTGTATCTCAGTCCTCTACTAGAAGCTGAAAAGCCGTGGCCTCTGTTCTGCACAGGCAAAGCTCCCAGATAAGGACAATTCTTCCACCTGGGAGCAGGTAACAGCACCCTTGGTGTTTTTCATGGGAAGCGTGTCCCGCTGGGACCCCCACACCAGCGCGGAGGGGGCTGGCAGCAGGAGCTAAATTGGGCTCACGCCAGGCACTGCTCAGTGTACTGAAATACGTAGGGTTTCAGGGGGTTATCTTTCCAAAAATTGAAGAATCCTTCTTAAAGATTAAGATAAAATTAAAGAATTTCCTTCCTGTAGGAAGGAAACACGTGAAAAAAATGCCATCATTTTTAAACACCAAACGTTTTCCTTCGCCAGCGAGTGGATCTCGCCGTGCACAGACGATTACAGCGCCTTTCTGCTATGCTTTTGCTGAGTAGATAATTACCTATCACCTTCGTACAGAGCAGATTTTTCCACTGACTCATTCTTCTGGGTTCCTAATGAGCCTTTCCAGTTTGTTACACCTTTTATCATTCACAGTGATTCCAGAACAGTCACGTTCCTGTGCCATGCAATGGCCATGGCCACATCCTAGCACATACCGCGGGCAGTATTTGTGCTTACACACCCGATGTTTGCATTTGCTGTTGCAGCTGCCACATTGCACTGGCAGCATTCATGCCCTCGTGATCTCCTCAGCCCTCATCTGATTCACTGCTTTTGAAGATACAGCATTCTCCTCCCTCACACCTAGCCCAAAAACATGCTTTGTATATTTATCCTATGCACAGACAGCAACCTCGGCTTTGATGCACAGATATTTGCTGTGTAGGTGGACTAAAACATGTGTTATTCAAGGGGCCCAGGTGGCCTTGGGCTATTTTGAAGTCATCTGCAGATTTCATGAGCAGTGCTTCATTAATTTCCAAATAATTGACTGGGATAACAAAGCAGCCCTGGTTCAAGAACAGGCTTCTCTGAAGCCCAATTAAAAAGTCTCTCATCTGGCATTTTTCACTCGAATTACTTTCTAACACCTCTTAAAATGCAGCCTAATCTGTTTAGTACACATTATAGTGATATAGCAGTTCTAAACGTGACTTTGTTGTGTTGGCAACACCTCCAGCCTGCTCTGGACTGAAGACAAGTGCTTGCATCAGGCATAACAGTTTATAGGTTCATAAAAGCCATTGTAGAGAGAATTAAGATAACAATAAACCAGATAAACGTTTCTTCTCATAAGACAAAGCAGATTAGGTTACTGATTACAGTAGTTAAGTATTAGGAAGGGCAGTTTAAAAATCTGTGAAGGGAAGTCTCTAAGAACAGGTTAGACAGATATTACAGGAGTTTGGTAAATACAGTTAGTTGATTATGCCTTGAACATTGAACTAGGTGACTTCTCAAGGAACCTCACGGCTCCTTTCTTCTGTTATTAATGTTACTGCCAGGTCCCACAAGCAAATGGACTTGGGCCGTGTCTGTGCTTAACCACTGGCTTTGAGGTGACAAAGTACATAAAGCAGGAAATGTATAAAGGACGTTGGGATATTTGATTCTGTAAATATGACAGGTGGGGAATGACCCATCTGCTTTATTAATGTTATGTGAGATCCCTATAGGAAAGCAGCAATGTACCTCATTTGAGGTTAACTACATATGTTGCCTAACACCTCCTTTGAGACAAAACTGAAGCTAGGAAAATCACAGAATGGTAGCATAGTTTGGGTTGAAAGGGACTTTTTAAGGGTCATCTAGTCCAAACCCCCTTCAATAAGCAGGGACATCTTCAACTAGATCAGGTTGCTCTGAGCCCTGTCCAACCTAGCCTTGAAAGTTTGCAGGGATGAAGCATGAACAACCTCTCTGACAGTGTTTTACCCCCTTCATTGTAAAAAAATCCTTCCTTATATCTAATTTAGATCGACCCTCTTTCTGTTTAAAATCATTACCCTTTCTGTTGTTGAAATGGACCCAGCGAAAATACCTCTTCCCATCTCTCTCATAGGCCCCTTTAAGTACAGAAAGGCCACAACAAGGAGTCCCTGAAGCCTTCTCTTCTCCAGGCTGAACAATCCCACCTCACTCAGCCTTGCCTCATAGCAGAGGTGCTCCAGCCCTCTGAGCATCTTCATGGTCTGAACTGGACCTGCTCTAACAGGACCACACCTTTCTTGTGCTGAGGACCCCTCTGCTGGACACCCAGTAGGGTCTCAGAATCACCACTTTTGACCTGTTGCCTGGGAAGGGAGGAGTTGTAGAGAATTAAAAATTCAGCTGACTCCCTAGCAAGATAACCTGGTATAAAAAATTAGCACATCAAAGCTTTACATATTCTGATTCTGCACAAATTCAATGTAATTTCATCTATGTTATCACAATGAACTGGAGCTGATCAGAGATATTAGAAAAATAAATATCTGTAAGATCAATTATCAGGAAGTGGAGGAGGACTCACAACCTGTTGTGCAGACATATTTGAATGCAGCAGCCTCTCAAATCACTCTTCCTTGGAAATGGGGTATGTAGACATCCAAGGTTTAGTGTCAGGTATTAAAAAACGCATCCTTGAAGTAAAGCTGAACTCTTACTCAACCTAAGGGTCTTACAGAGATGTTTTATTAGTAATGTCTGAGGCACAAACTAGTATTGTATCTTTAAAATGGAGACTGAAATTTGTTTCCACTCGGTTTGCCTACTGCTTGAAGTAGGTTCAAAAGAAAAACACTACTTTTATGAAGGTGCAATTTCTACAGGCACTGTTGCAGATACTGCCTTTGGGCATCTCAGGGTTTGGAGAAAGTGCTTTTTGCAAGCTTCAACATGTGGTTTTGGGGGCTAATGTCAAATACCAGGTGAAATAAAAGTCCCTTCTGGTGACAGCACCCTTCTAGCAATGAGTAGACAGTAGCAAATGAACTTAAAACTGCAGGAATAAATTGGTTTGTTTCAAAAAGCCATTAAAGTAAGAGAAATTGCTTAATAATAACTGATAATAGAAAAGGGAGCTGAAAGGAGAAGAAACCAATGGTATGATAAGATACTGGCTTGTTCCAGGCATAGGGGCAGGGTTGCAGCACAACGGCTACTCAGAGGAGACCCTGAATTAATGAATTAATTTCATCAATTAAGATGAAAAGTGTGGGAGGAGCAGAAGAGAAGTAGGATTTACTATAAGCAATGTTTCATCCTCTAGGATTGTTATGGTATCATTTATTATCCTGCACTTCTAGTGGGAGGTATCCCTGCCCACGGCAAGGAGGTTGGAACTAGACGATCTTTAAGGTCAAACTCAACCCATCCTATGATTCTATGATCTCCTTGTCATGTCTGAGCCAAAACCAACATACAACAACAAAATCTAACAAGATAGAACAAAGATGGAGAAACTATTACTATTAAAAGCAACTCCATTTTCACATTAAGGCTTTGCTTTTTGATTATTATCTGCACTCTGTCCTCAGTTTCCTGTTACAAGCAATTTTGCTGTCTTTAGAGTAATAAGGAAAGATCTCCACTGACAGCAACAAAGATCATGAATAAAGTTGTTTAGCCTGAACTGAGTGGCAGTAGGTAACATGACTTCTTCTCTGCTCTTAGTCTACTCCATAATACTGCTTATTTTCTCTGCTCTGCTGCAGGAAAACACATCAGAAGTGAATGCTTTATTCTCCCTGTCCAAGCCCTCTCTGACCAGGCAGTGTCTAAGCTTATTGACAGACATCTTCCTGCAAATGTATGTTTAAAACACATAAAGTTAAGCCAGAACCAAATGAATACCAGAAATCAGTTACTGCAAGAATAAGCCATGTGCACAAAGGTGCACAGTTTCTGGTCAGGAATCAAGTGACGTAAAGCGACAACTATTTCTCAGTGGTCAAAAAGCAGTAATTGCTCAATTGTAACCTGCACACGTTCCTCCTGTAGTGACCTGTTTAATTTTGCTTCCTAATGAGTGGCATTTCCTCATCTGGAGAGTCCAGCTTGTTGTCCCAGCTATAAGGAACTACTTAGGAACAGCCACACCTACCTGATGAGTGACAGCTCTGACCCCTTCATTAGATTCAACTCCATTATTCATGCTAAATTTTCTTTTGCACCTCCTCTTTTTTCCCTCCAGCGAACACAGAAGCAAGGAGCCCTCACTCAGTGCTGCTGCAGGTTTCATATTTACGGCAGTGTTCAACCACTGTCTTCCTTTTGAGTAAATGCTAGATACTGTCTTTTAACCCACATCTTTATTTAAAAATGGAGGCATAAAACACAACGGGATAAACAAAAGGACAAGTTAATATATGCTTTCCACACCTAACAGAACAGGGGTGGTGCATTTCTGATATTAATTCTGAGTAGTAATTTATCAAAAAGGCGTAGAAGGCACAAAATACGCACTGGATCAAAAATAGAGCTTCTAGAGATGTTGGTTTGGTTTCTGAACCAGAAGCCCACATGGGCTTTAAAATAACAAATGGCTACTTTATTAATTTTGCAGGATTTTCTATTACTTCATAGCTGTATAAAATAAAATATTCATGTCCCAACTTTGTTCCCTGCCAAGCACTGATATTATTTACTAGTGGACTGTATTTCTTCAGTGTGGCAAAGGTTTCTTTGCCTACCGCACTGAAATTATTTTGAGATTTACAGAACATCTATGTAACCATAGAGAAAGTAGCTTTCCAGACCAGCCAGACCGTGTTGTGAAGGGAGGCAGTGCTGACTCATGCAGACTGAATTATGGCAAATAAAATTTTGCCAACTGCTGAGCAGACACAAGGGTTTTACTTGCTATCCCTAGCTGCAGTGCAGGCAGGCAGAAATGCTCAAGCACACAGGAATTTCACAAGTGCCAAGTGCTGACAATAGCAGGGTAATGGGGTTAAGCAAGGTTAGTTGTTGCAACTTGCAATCCTTATGCCGTACTTAGTAACTAATATTTTGGTAAGTCAGAGTTGCAGGTTCAGTTCAGATGCATTTGTTTCTCCACGCTCAAGTTTTGATGCAAGCCAATAAGCCAGTCTAATCCCAATAGGCTGGGACCTCTACTGCATTTGCTACAAACGTGGGTTTTTTCCCCCCCAAATATTTCAGTTTTAGGTGCTAAAAACCTGTTATTTGGTACATACTGTTGGCTTCTATGGACCAGTACTACTTTTGAGTAGTGTACCTCTTGTGTACCAAATTTTGTGAGGTTCTCTCGAATTTCACATTGCATTTAAGGGATGAATGACATAAACATTGTGAAAACTTGAAATAAATCTTTTCAGGTTTCAGAATGTTTTGTGAGTTGCTGCAACAAGGAAATTTTTTTTGAGATTCACAGGTTTCTGGAAAGATGCAGGCATGCTATAGAGCAAGTAAGTACTATGACAAAGGCAAAACAGTGTAAGGCAGTAAAAAAAAATGCATGACTAACAACATAATTAATAAAATCAGGGATTCATTGAAAGGGCAAACAGATTACTGTGGTTTTAAGCTGGCTTATGGAAGTCTACACAAAAGCTCTGTGTTGATGGAACACAGAAGTTTCCTCTCACTGTGGCTCATGCTTTTCTGGTGTAACGCTGACAGTCTGAGGTGCTGCTGCTGCCCCCATCTGCCTGACATCCTGCTGGACTTTTCCATGAAAAACGGAAGCAAAGGCAAATTCTTCCACCAGCTGCAAGTAATAACGTTGTGCTGTACCTCAAATCAGTGACAATGTTGTTGCATTCAGGGGGTTGGATCTCGTTTTGCACTCTTTCCCCAAAACGGAGTTGACCTCTTAGGTTTAGGGGGTTTTTTTTGCAGCTGAAAGTTGTTTTTGACCAGAAGTAAGTCTGTCAGAGCAAGTCACTTTGTAACTTAGGCTGACATTAAAGTTAAACAGAGTTCAAGCCAGAGCTGAAATCAATGGAGTGTGAAAAGAGATCATACTATTAGCCATTAATGCTTCACTTGAATTTTCATGCAAGGTTTCTCTGGCTTTTATCCTGCTTCTTGCTTTAGAAAGGGAAATCTATAACAACTTGCTGATCTACTTCACTGATCTACTCAGAGTAGAATGGTTTGGCTGCAGCGTCACTAAAACACTTAAGAACAAATGATTCTAATATTTCTGACCAATAATCCTCACCCGTCTGTTAACTTTAACCTTCATGGCTAAATATTTTAAGGCAAAATTATCCTTTTGTTCTGTGTCAGCAGTGTCAGGAGAAGGGCTTTTACTGCCTAACAAGATAAATCCATTGGCACTTGGCACTGGCAGTCCTTCCAAGAAATACTGCGCTGCATTGCTGTGGCTGAATTTGCTTTTCCTCTTCTGAACCGGGATCATCATGGATTGGATGCCACAGCCTAGATTAGTATCTTGGCGCTTAGTGAGCATATCAGCTGGAAGGACAACTGCAAACATGGCAGTTTCAACATGCTGGAAAGACAAAAAATACAAGGGTTGTGTCCCATGTTTCTGCCATGCTGAGGTCCTGGGCCATTTTGTCTTACAAGGAGCCAGCTCAGTCCTGCCTGAGTAGCACTCACTGGACTGACAGGATTTAAAATCAGATGAAAGGGAAGAAACACTTTAATACAGACACAAAGCCAGGGAAAGAAGCTCTGTCGCTATTATAAAGATGTTAAAGGTTCCTGGTAAAACTCGTAACATCTTTGCTTGGCATGATGAAGTCTTCATCAGTCCTGGATGGTAAATGAGAAACTGGAAACTTCATGGGCATTATTCCAGGTAAATCTGTATCAGCAAACTCTGCTTTGTCCAGGTCACAATGGAACAACTCAATACACCTGTGCATTCTCAGACTATCCTCAATTTCACCCTTTAGTCAGAGAAACTGCCCAGGGAAAGTCCATATCAATTCCACAGCAATAAGGCAGCTTTGAATCACAGCCTGCAATAAGTCAATTTAAGCACAAACCCATGGACAGGTTTAATTTCAGCATTTGCATAACTACTTTATCTTTCCACCAGACCCCCACCCTTTTTCAGTGCAGAATATGAATTATGCTGCAAGGTGAATTGTGCTTCCCGAATTGTTAAAGTTTTTATAATCTTCCTTATTCACTAAGTAGCCTTGGGTTTTATTTAAAAACCATTCAGAAGCAGTGCTGAATAGAAATATATTTTAGTTGATTTTCTCTTGGGTTTTTATGTTATTCTTACTGTAACTGGTGCTTCACAAATGCAGCTTTTTCTTCACAAGATTCCGAGGCAAGTTAATATTAGTATCTTCATCTTACAGATGAAGGACAGAAAGGTGGAGCAATTTAAGCAGGAACATTTCAAACATTTGCTATTTTTGGATACTTCTCTTGGGACACAAAGGCTTACTTGAAGGACTTGCTCTGCCTGGTTTCACAGTTTCATTTGGAGTGGGATGTACTTTCTTTCCACAGAGCAAATCACACGCAGCTCAAGTCAGCATGGCAGAAATCAAAGGCTGGTACAAGCTACAGTGCAACTCCTCTCCAAGCAAACCAATTTGTCACCACTTGTCACATTCCCACCTTCCTTCTGTTCCCAGCCATATGTTCCCCTCCCTTTCCACAGCACTGGCACTTGCCTGGCTCCTTCTGTGAGCTCAGCCTGAGGAAAGGGAGAGAAATGTGTGATTACTTTTTGACAACAAGCTACAGAATCAGTTTTGTATTTGTAAGAATCATAGAATCCTAGAATGGCTTGGCTTGGAAGGGACCTTAAAGATCATCTAATTCCAGCACTCCTTCCATGGGCACGGACACCTTCCACTAGACCAGGTTGCTCAGAGCTCCCTCCAAGCTGGCCTTATAAAGTGTATTTATTTGTTATTGTATTTATTTATTTTTACTGTATATTATTACTAATTCTAAAATAACTATTTTAATTATGTGTAGTTAGGCATTAGCAATTACATTTCAATTTACTCTTTATTTACATAATACCTAACAATCACAAAAGTTTATAAATATTCATTACTAATTATCGCCATACAATTTACATATAACTTATGCACATTGAAATAATATATTATAATATATTATTTATATTTTATAATACCAGAACGCAATAAGCTTTCGATGGCACTGCGGAGGAAGGGGAGCACCCACCCACCACGGCAGCCCCTGCACTGAGGGGTTCACGGCTCATCAAACAAATGACATTTTTAGGCATCAATGAAATACTAGGAAAACGCCTTCTACTTTCTCCTGCTGGGACACGTTCCCCGATTCCCTTCTCCCCCTCCATCCCTCCGTGCTTCCCTGCTCCCGCCCACCCGCGGGCGGGGCGCGCCGGGGGCGCCGCGCGTGCGCGCCGGGGCCCACGTTGGGATCGCGGCGGTTCCCGGGAGCGATCCCCGGGAGGCGTCCCTGGGAGCCATCCCCGGAAGCGATCCCCGGAAGCGATCCCCGGGAGCGATCCCCGGGAGCCATCCCCGGGAGCGATGTTCCGCCGTCCCCCGCGCAACTTCCGCGGCCGGCGGCGCGCAGCCTCCAGCGACAGCAGCGAGGGCGAGCCGGAGCCACGGCCGGAGCCGGCCGCCGCCCCGTCCCCAGATTCCGGCGCCGGCTCGCCCTCGGAGCGGGAAGCGGAGCCCGAGGAGGCCGAGGGCGATCCCCCCGCGGGGCCCGGCGCGGAGGGGCCGCTGCCCGCCGAGGNGGGCGCGCAGAGCAGGGGCGGGCACGGGCCCAGGGCAGCGCCGAGCCGGGGCCGCAGCGGGGCCGGGCCGCGCCGGGAAGGAGCTGCTGAGCTTCGGCGGCGAGGAGGAGCGGGAAGGTGAGGAGGGATCCGTGTGTGTGTGTCCCGGAGGGCAGGGCCGGGAGCTTCGGGATCGGGCTGCTTTGGGCTCGCGTCTCAGCGAGCCCCGCGCTGGGCACCCTCCTGCCTCTCGCTGTCAACACACCCAGCGGTGCTGTGTTCAGGGGAGGGCTCATGGGAGGGTTTGCATGATGAACCCGTACTAAAGTGTGGGCTGGGCCTGGTTGGTCTGGAGAGAAGACTGAGAGAGGGTCTGATCGATCCATCTAAATATCTCAAATGTGGGTGCCAAGAGAATGCTCCAGACTCTTTTCAGTGATGCCCAGCAATAGGATGAGGAGCAGTGGCCATAAACTAAGACACAAGAAATTCCACCTCAACCCAAGGAAGAACTTATTTACTTTGAGGGTGACAGAGCACTGGAACAGCTGCCCAGGGAGGGCCTGGAGTCTCCCCCTCTGGATTCCAAACACACCTGGACATGTTCTGTGTTATCTGCTCCAGGTGATCCTGCCTTGGCAGGGAGTTGGACAAGATGATCTCCAGAGGTCCCTTTCAACCCTAACAGTTCTGTGATTCTGTGAAAAGTACTTTGACAATTTATGTCCACGTTCTTTTTACTGGGAAGCATTCGAAATCTTCTTACAGCTGGAGAAAACCAGAGAGAACAAGTACTGTGATTCCATGACTAGTTAATGATGAACAAGCTTAAATAAATGAAACTTAAATGTTTAATTGACACTTCTGGGCTGTTACTGTTGTGGTTGATGGCAAGATGTGGCCACCTTGGTGGAGATAAGCTGCAAAGAGGCCCTGCATTTCAGCAGTGCAGCGTTGCTGTGTTGAGAGGGCTGAGCTGCACAGTTTTTAACTAAGTGGCGATGGATCATGAGTGATAAAGCCATAGTGATATTTAGAATTAATCCAGTCAGAACTGAAAGACTGGACGTGGCACTTAGTGCCATCTTCTTGTTGACATATTAGTATTTGGTCATAGATTGGACTTGATCTCAGAGCTCCTTTCCAACCTCGTTGATTCTGTGATTCAGAAGTTATGCTGTGCACACAATAGAGATTACATGCACTTTTATATGTAGTACATACATATATATGTGGGTATATTGTTGGCTTATTAATGTTACTCAGAATCACTTTGTTTTACCTGGTAGATGAAGAGTTTTTTCAAGTTAAAAAGCCATCCTTCAACGAAGTAACCTTTAGAATTAAAAAGAAGGAAAGCTTACTGCCTGCACAGACGGAAGTTGAAGAAAGCAAAAGTAAGTCCTTTTTTAGTTCAATATATTATGAAGTGAAGAGTTATGTAAAAATACTGCTGTTAGATGTTACTTGTTAATTGAACCCAGAATTATACTTAAAATGTTAGTTTATATGTTTATAATTGTAATGTATTTGTGCTGAAATTATTTTCAGTTTGGCCTTGGTGAAAGATTATCAGAACCTGGAGGCTGTTCTTGAGAAAACCTGATTGTGCAGAACCATGTACTTCATCAAAGTTAACAAAGTCCTGATAAGTTTATACCTCAGCATCATATCTTTCAAACTATGGGCCAGGTATCCATTGCTTATTGCTGTCACATTGCAGTTTGATATGAGTGTTGGCGTTGAGGGAAAATGTGACCTTAGAAGCATTTTGTTTCATGAAACTTAATGTAAACATTATTAAATTGTGTGCTCTCACAGCGTTTAAATACGCTCTCACAGCGTATTTTAATTGAATGCAGTCAATAGCCTTCATTATTTTGGTAGTATCCCTAGTTTCATTGAACTATAGACAGTTGTCCAGAGAGGCTGTGGACTCCCCATCCCTGGAAGTGTTCGAGGCCAGGTTGGACGGGGCTCTGAGCACCTGGTCTAGTGGAAGGTGTCCTTGCCCATGGAAGGGGGGTTGGAACGGGATGATCTTTAAGGTCCCTTCCAACCCAAACCATTCTGTGGTAAGTTTCCTGTTAGAATATTTGGAGTCTGTGTGTTTTAGAAACAAATGTGTCTGAAAGTTCTCTTGCACTGTGTTCCCCATTGCACACCTCCGTCAATTCACAGATATACTGTATTTGCTAATGTTAGATAAAAATAAATTAGATTGGGAAATAATTCCCTTTGAGATTGTAATTCAGATGAGATGGTAAATTTTCTTCATAACTTCTTATAAAAGTGTGTCATATAAAAGGTGGTACATGCTATTGTTCAGTAATCTGATGATTTACTGAAAGTGTAGTGGCAGATGAAGAGAAATCAATATTTTTAAAGAATTTGATAATAACTGGAGACAACACAGATATAAATGTTTATAGTTTAAGTAAGAGCTCCCTCATTGTTAATGCTTTAAAAAAAGTGCTTTCTAAATGCAGTTTTTCGAGTCAAGAATCCATATATGCTGTCAGCAATCAGAATATTAGTTGTTATCTGGGAGCTGGTCCCATTGCTTTTGTGCATGTAAATACGCTCTGTGTCTCAGAAGGACTTGTAGTCTTTCTATGCATAAAAGCCTCATCAAAGATGCTTTTATGCAATACAAGAACTGGCTTGTAAGTGACTGTCTTGGAATGTTACAATTTGACATGTTTTGATGAGAACAGGTGGAGATAGACAAGTGACCAGCCTTTGCTGCAGCAAGGTGTAAATAATGTATTATTATTTAATATATATATAACTGGTAACCAGTTATGGCACATCATGTTCCAGCAGCTGAAACTGAAATAATGGATCATACATCCCCCCCCACCCCCCTAATACAGAAATCTGTCAGTTGGAGTCTGGAATTGGCAGCACCAAAGGCACTTGTGAAGAGGAGGAGGAGAATGAGGATGAAACTTATTCATCACTGAATGAGGACTACAACAGCTCAGACTGTGAAAATGAATCCAGCTCTCCACAGAGGAGGAAGGATTTATCACCAGGTTAGTTCCCTTTTTTTTTTTTTTTTTTTTTTTTTAAGAAAGCTACTTTAGAACATTCTGTGTTTGAAGTAAATGACAAGTTAGATGAGGTAAGTCCCACTCAGCTTAAACCACTTAAGGTATGGGCATCTGTTTATCCTGAGTGAGGGCTACCCTTCTGGAAGAATAGTGATGATTCCCCCAGATTTTTAGTTGCAAACATTTGTTGTCTTTCTGTGCTAATGTTGGAAATAGAGCAGAAATTATGAGCACTGGTTATAGAAGAAAGGCAGCAGAAAATTCCTCTTTAGTGATGCACAATTCCCTTCATGAGGTGAAAATAAAACCTCACTTTGAGTCTGATTTGTAAACTGTGGATTCCTTTGTAAGCTCACAAAGTTACCTAACCCTGATCTTTTAGGGAGACAGAAAAACAGAGGACGGGCTAACACCGATTTATTTAAAAGAAAAATGTCTGAGCTTTGTTTTTGGAATGAGTGCTACTTTTTAAGGATGCATTTTCCATCTCCTTGAATTCAACATGGTAGAAAACCATTTTGTGTCCTGTATCCGGAATTGTACAGTGGTGCTGAACAGTTGTGATCATTGGCATTAGGTACAGAGTGTTGCTTTTAGTCTTTTGTTAAGATTTTCTCTCTCCTTGATGCAGGCAATATCCCCAGTGCAGCTCACATTGAGGCTGCTCGGAGGAAGCGTCACTTAGCCAGGACAGAGGCTGATTATCTTTCCCTGGATGTGTCAAACAGTCCTCAGGTCCCTCAGAGAAGAGGAAGTAGTGATTTAGAGAGTGAAGATGAGTCTGAAACAAAGAATCTTGATTTTGCTCCTAAAATGAGAACTCTTAGGCAGAGGATGACTGAAGACATGGGTGAGTTTGTGTTGTTTCTCCCAGAGGCTTTGTTTTACTCTCTGAAACAATGGGGGACTTGTCCAGTAAGGAGTGAGGCTTTGCTCCTCAGGGCTCTTGGAAAAAAGCTGTACAGTTGGTACTTGAGGTTTATGTTGGTTATTAACCTGGTTTAGGTCTCACTTGTGGTGGTGCAGAATACTTTGAGAAATGCTTAAAAAATTATTTTTGGCCTTGTTGACTGAAAAAAAATGGCCTTGTAGAAGGCACATTTACTGTGAATAAATTTACTGTAAGTTCTGCCTTCTGGTCTGGTCTTCCAAGTGCTCTCCCTGCACTGACATTATAACTCCTTTTGAAAAACAAAAAACAAATAAACAAACCAGCATTCCAGCCCTTCAGAAGTAAACAAACCTACTGCATGCAAAACATAACTGGCTTTTCCATTGCTTTTATTCTTGTAGAGCTTCTTATGGTGTTGTTTATGAAGCACAAGTTTACTTTATTATTTGAATAACGGCTATAAGGAATGCATAACTATGAGCAGAATCTGCCATTCAGATTAATGCTAATGAGATATTTTTGTAGTAGAGTGTGTGTTTTGGAATGCTCAAGGGTTTGTTGGGTGTAATGTCACAGTCTATACTTACACTCTTGTTTACATATATTATACACAGCTTTGTTTTGAGATACAAAAACAAGTTGTTTGTGTGCCTCCTAGTGCAGTAGTAGTTGTCTGAGAAACAGTTGGGGAAATTAATGTTAGTGTGAATTCTGCAAATCCCAGTAGCCTTTTTCAAGCCTTCCCTGCCTTTCAGTTTTGAACTCCTCCATCTGCACGTTTTTCATCTGCTGTTTTTTGTGTATATCACTTCTCAGTAATGGTTGGGAGACCCACTGTTGCTTTAGATGGAGGAGAACATGAGAGGGAAAAAAAAGGGGCATAGTTAACATCTAATAATGATTGTTTTAACTTCCAGTGTCTGTGGGTGATGGATCAAGTGATGATGAAGCCAAGTGGGAAGAACAGCAAATAAAGAAAGCTGTTAAACTCTCTCAGGTGACACATGCTTTCCTAACTACTGGAAGTTGCTTTTTGCTCATAGGCAAGAGAGCTTGTCTGGAGTACTGTTGTATCTCCTTCCTGCCCTCTCATTAGAGAGGTTTTTAGGAAGTTGTTCCCTGATTCTTCAGGGGAAGGCTAATTAGAAATACGGGAAGATGATAATGAAAATCTGTAATCTCTGTCTGGCTGTTGAGAAGCAGTGTGGTGGTGTCAGCCACAAAGGCAGGTACCTGTTGTGATACGAGATCACAAGAAGCAGAGAAGAAAGTTCTGAACTCTCTGCCATGCAAGGGGTTTTGAAAGCAAGAATATACAAATAATACAAATGTTGCAAAGTTGCAGAGCAAAAATTATTCTTTTTTTCTGCTACATTTCTGTTGAGTGGCAATCTGAGAGGTTTCTTCACAGTTCAGCAGAAGGCTGCCTTTCCCCAGTAAGTAATTAGCAAAAATAAACTGTATTTTGATGTGCTAGAAATTTTGTTTCTGGCTTGGATCACTTACTCTGGATCAGACTAGGAGTATCTGAATAACCAGCTCTTTATGTCAGAATTAACAGTTGTAGAAATTCTTCCGGTTTGCGGAGTAGAGGTATGGGAGAAGGTTACACCTTTCTGAGACTGGTGTTCAAATCCAGTATATGTGATCGTAGGTCCTCATACTCTGCTTGTTTATGGAAAAGTTAGTTCCTGCTCTTCAGGAAACAGCAACAATTTTTAGCAGTAGACCTTGTTAGTTATGGACTTCATTCTTCAATTGATTGGGTTTTGTCTAGATTTTTTTGTGATTGAAATATGTATCTTTATATCAGGTGCCCAGTATTCAAATGAGATGTCTTGTTGATCTGTACAGTTGCAAAGAAGAAATTGTGTAAATGATGTATTAAAAATTGACATTTAATTCTTGTAGGAAATTTGTGATGATGCTTCCGTGCGTAAATATCAACCAGCCAAACCCAAGTTCGATACCTCTGTTTCTCTACCACCTGTGAATTTGGAAATTGTGAAGAAGCGACTGACTGAAAGGTAATTCCTTAACTTGCAAGTTGTCTGAGTTTTTGTCACAGAATGAGGCAACAGCTTTGAAGTCTTACTCTTTTTTTCCAGAGTGTTGGGCTTTTTTTGGGTTATTTTTATGTGTAATGATGTCTAATGGAGTACTACAAATCTTTTACTTTGCCTGGCAATGCTTTGTTGTAGGGGAACATTTGGACTTTCCAAGAGTGTTTTTATCAACTTGAACTTTAGAAAGTAAATTTATTTATTTGGCAGCAGCTTTTTATGCTTGCTGGCAGTTCTTGACAGGAGCCTTGGCTCAATGTTTTGTTTGCCCAGCAAGCAGAACTTCACTGGGGGCAGGTGGAGCTGGCACTCCCACCCCTCCTATGGTAGTTCTTATACCAGCTGCAAAAATAGCCCAGTATTTCCTAAAGCAGCCTAAGTTCTCTACAGGCTGTTCAGAACGTGCCTGGATCTTTTTCTTTAGTTGTGTGCCAGGCTGTGACTTTTCTTGAGCAGCTCAGCTGCTGTGTGGGCAGCTGAAGTGTCCTGGGTTGGACGTGGGAACCTCCTAGAGGGCATGTGGGAAGGACAGCTGGGGTCAGGCATCCCAAGGTAAGCCATCCCCTGTCATCCCTCCCAGCATTGGGAAGCAGCTGTTCAGATAAGTTTAGACAAGTAACTTAATACAGCTGGGACATAAATTGTGCTGTGAACTTGAACCAGGCTCTCTGTGTATATGCTTTGCTTTGTACAGACCATCATTGATGCATTTGTTTAGAGAATTGAAACTAAGTTGGACTAAATGTTTTTTGAAATTGTATACTTTCTTAGCTTTAATTATCTGAAGGGAATTGAGTTAACTGAAGTAGGAATTTACATACACAATCAAATAAGGAAAATAACAATACAACTGTCAAGAGTGGGAAACCTGTCTGGAAAACAGCAAGAAGGGGAAGGGGAACCTGTTTGGTGTAAACTTTGTAGATGTTTTTAACATAACAAGTGCTGAAATAGATTATTCTTTTTTATTTTTAATTTGTAGCACAGTAGAACGCAATAGCTTAGTTCAGCTATTTTCTTTGGGAAGTGTTCAGTTCAGGGAGGTGAAGTAAATTGTGGTCTTTGTCTTGATTCTGTTATCGGCTTGCTCAAGCTGAGCACTTGGGATATGTAAGGAGGGAAGGGGTAAAAAAGAGAGGAAGCAGAGTTGTAGCATATGTAAATGTTAGTGTGCTACCTGTCTAGTAGTGACAGCTGTAGACAGAAGTTTTTGGATTTTATCATATGCTAGTAAGAGTTCTCAGTTGGTTTGTATTTAATAGCGAGCACGCTGTGAATGCTTATAGGTACTGCTGTCCATGCAACAATGTTACACTGGTATGGACATGCTGCTGTGAGCTGTAGTTTTCCCCAGATTACATTGGGTAAAATTTATTTAATAATGTGATATCATATAATTTGGCTTTTATGTGTTTAGGAAATGTGGTGTATTGAGGAGTCCAGGTAAAATATCAGTGGTGCTTTCAAAACCAGCACCACATAAATGACATTTGGGTCTCCAAAGCATGATGTTTGTCCACACCCTGTGCTTCTGCAAATGTTGGCATGGGTAAATCTTTCAGTGCTGCTCAGGTCAAATGCAAATGCTATTATTAGCAGAGGCAAAGATTTTGTATGTGATTATAATGGCAAAAATGTTTTGGAATGCATCAGCTGTTAAATTGGCAATAGTTCTGATTGTCTGTGTTTTTCTCTTTTAGGATAACATCCTTACAGGATGTGCACCGTGCACACCAGAGAGAGTATGAAAAATATATAGAGGATATTGAGAGCTCAAAGATGTCTGTCCAGGAATTAGAGAAGTCTTCAGATGCAGCTCTGAATTACAAATTCTACAGGACCATGAAAACATATGTAGAAAACTTGATAAACTGTTTGAATGAAAAAGTATGTATATTTTCCTCCTTTTTTTTTTAAGATGGTAAAGGTGTATTCTGTCAATGAAAAATGAGGAATACTTCTCAGTTAAAAATCAGTTCTATCAGAATCAAATTTAATTTTAATTTAATCTTGTGCCACTTTGCAGTTGTGAATTTCTTCAGGTAACTCTAAAGAGAAGAGATGTTAGTTAGTGAATACATTTTCTTCAATGGGTAGTGCCTCAAAAGTAAACTGACAGAAAACAAGGGGCACCAATATTGTCCTGGTGAGCCCTTTTGTATGAAGTCTTAATCCTTGATGAATAACTGGCATTTGGTTTGTGTTTTCAGCCTTATAAAAAAAGCCTGAAAAACTTCAGTGACCAGGAACTTACTTGTCAGTCTGTGATACTTCTATTCTAATTTCTCAGCTATATGAAAAACCCACGGAAATTGGTTTTTGTTCATTCTTGTGAGATTTAAATCAATTGAAAAGTTGATCAGTGTTTACTGTATTTCAGCTGAAGGATATTGATGAACTGGAATGGGCTGTACATGCACTTCTTCAGCAGCGAGCCGTGAGAGTATCGAAGCGAAGGCAAGAGGAGCTGAAAAATGAATCTGCTTATATTCAGCATCTGACAAGTTAGTATGAAGTTCAGATTTCCAGTGAGAAAATAACTTCTGTCTTTGAGCAGAAATAGTTAATTTTTGGGTTAAGGTTTTAATTTTCACTTTTGATCTCCTTTCCCCTTCCCATTGTCAGGAGGTGTGTTCTATTGTGCCTCATTCGAAATTCTTACCTCAGTAATGCCCATGATACTGTTTTTCTCTGGTTTAATTTCTCTGAATATGACATGACCAAGTACTTTGTCGATTTTTAGTTGTTCAACTCAGCAATTTCCCATCAATTTTTAAAAAGAAAAATGGGAGTCAGTTTTCTAGTAGGTCTCAAGTTGGAGAAATCTTGCTTATTATGGAATTCTGTGAATATCTGAAAAAGCTGAGTGTGTAATTGGCAACATCACTTTTGCCTGAGAGCGTCTGTAAGGCTATGTATGTGCTCAAATTGGAGATTTCAGACCAGGAGGTGACACACGTGGCAAAGCATGAAGAGAGAAGCCACTTTGTGTAAGGGCTTTATCTAAAAGAAAACTGTGTTTCAGTCACTGAAAGAAAAAACACTGTGTTTCAGGAAAAATTAGTACAGTTTTCTCAGCTCCTATTTTCTTTCCACACCAATGTATTGTTTGTATGCTGTGGGAATCTCTAGCTGCTGCTATTTAAAAAACGCAAACAAACCAGACCTCCAAAACCAAACCCTTTAAAACTGTTTAGGCAAAGCTGAGAGCAATATTCTTGGAACTGCTGGGAACAGATGGAGGCCAGATGCCCTGGATCCTGGTAAATACTAAATCATATGGGTTCAGTCTTCTCACTTCAGGGGATAAACTGCTGATGAGAGAAAGTAGCAGACCTGGATGGTTTTGTAAAATGGTGTAGCAAACTGACAGCAGGTGTAAGGAGAAAAGGGTAATAATGCTATAGTAAGAGTTGCTATTAAAATGATTTTACCTCCAGCTCATTACAAATGAGACTGTGCTTGCATGTTTAGCAGCACACAGCATTATTTTTTATGTTCCTAGTTGTATTTAATAAAGTGGAAAGGCTGTTTTTGCTTACATGATAGTACTTCAGTAGTAGTACATGCCTTTTCTTTGGTATATTTTGCACATATCAGCCAGTTATTAGTGCTACAAGGAATTTACTCTGCCTTACTCTGGATACTCTTAGGGTTTTGATTAGGTTTGTTCTTTTGTTGGCTATTTTCCAAATTTAAACTAAACAACAAAACAATAGAGATTCTTTGTTTCCTGTTTGAAAAGAAAACAGGAACTTTAAAAATGTGCCACTTTATTTTTGGCTGTTTCTGTCTTATAGGTGGGAACGACAAACCAACAAAAAGTAGATTGGAAGGTGATGAGAAGACACAGGTTCTGGAAATGTGTGAGCATCGAAGGTAACTGTTACATAGAGGTGCACTTAACTCTGATAAATGTGTTGTGCACTGACTTCCTGTCATTCCTGCAGTCATGAATGAAAACCTGTAGGATTATTAAATGAGATTACACAAAAAATATTTCAGTTTTTGCTTTCCAAAACTTGAAGTACTTGGAAGCCATTTATATGTTAATGTCATTCTCTTCACGTTGATTTGAACCTGAATGCTAATAGAGCTGGATATTTTAAATTAAAAAGTCTTAAGTGAGACAAAACTATGAGGGGAGCTTTTTTCTTCCTATTTTAATTAATAATATGAACTTTTACAGAAATATATTTTGTATTACTGTATAAATAGAAAAATTGGGCAGAATTGTTTCTGCTGGAGAGGTGGTGGTGAGTGAAGCAAATCAACCTCTAGCCCCAGGTCTGCTATCAGTGTAGGTCAGACAGGTGGTACATTTTGGATGTTCAGAAATTGGTACCAATTTTTTTTTATATTATTGGGAGCTTTGAAAGTTCTACAGTTGAAGGTACTTCAACTCATAACTGTACTTGGAAGCAGCAAGTACCTTGGAATTTTAATGGATGAAAAGTGGTATAATAATAACAACTTCCCCTCGAAGCAGTTAACTTCTAATGCTATTTGATGTAAATAACTATTTAAAAGTATTTATGCAATATCACTTGAATCATGTAGCATTTTCCTGTGGTAGAAATTCAAGCCACTGATTTTGCAGCCTGTTTTTCTTGATGCCATGGCAATAGTTTTTAGAACCCCACTGGCACATGGGTGCTATCACCTTTTTCATGTAGGTTGTTGAACAAGTGATCCAGGTCTGACAGCATCACTGAGTCTGAGAGCTTAGTTGTTTATTAGGCATGAAACTGTCAGACAGGATCCAGTTCCATGCCAGATGCTCAGTGTTGCAGGTGGGATGAGTTGTTAGCCCCATCAGTGGGAATGAGGTGAAGGGAAGGTTATTGCATAGCTTGTGGGAGAGGTCAGACATGTTGCTCTAAGCCCTTGGATGTCAGTTCCCAAATCCCCTCTTCCTTCCACAGTTTAGGATTCCTTTTGGTTCTGTAGTTACTGTTGCTCCCCCATTGCCTCTCCTTAGCCTGTTCTCATGACTTGTTTTAAGTACATTTTTTGAAGTTGGATTATTTTTCTTTAAGCTTTCTCCTGCACACACAGGAGAGGATAACTCATCTGAGTTCATTCCACAATGCAGGACTTGCAGGCGGCAGGCGAGGGAGCACTCAGGAGAAGATCACCACGAGGGCTTGTCGAGTGACGAGGAGCTGACTCCCACAGAGGTGGACGAGTTCCAGAAGAGCCAAGGTTGGTGACAGTCCTAATGTAATGTCCTAGAACAAGATCTCTTGCTGGTATTTCTTTAATAATTTTTTTTTTTAAGGAAAGGTAGGGGAATACTTCATTTGAGTTCCATGTTTTTAGTTGCACACTGTAGAAAAAAAAAGTACCCAGGCAGTTCTGACTAATGACTTGGGAAGAATAAATGAATGGTTGTAGATTTCTTTTGGTGTCAGTTATGTGGTGGCAGCATTATACATGGCTTTTTTAAACTAGAGGTAAGATCTGTCAGATTATGCCAAAGGTGATCTGACAGTACTCAGTGCAGTGCTGCAACATGTTTTGTATAGTCAATTTATTTCCTGAAGCTAGAGAGTGAATTAAAGGTTGGTGTTTTAATTATCTTGAGTGAATGGATGAAGAGGAGGAGGGAAAGGCATAATACATTTTCTTCACATAACAGCAGAAGGTTTTTCATGCGTGAAATTTTATCATTCTGGAATAAAGTTTGAACACAGTGCTTATGTGAAATAGATAATGAAGAAACTTGCCTTTCCTTGGTCTTCTGACACTATTTTTTTCTAAAACTGGGTTTTCCTGGGAGCTATTTTTAAACCATTTCAATGTCAGATGTGTCAAAGACAAATAACAAATGCAATTCTCATAAAAATATTTCTTATATCCTATAGATGCATAAACTCTTTAGCTTATGCCTCAATAAGTTCTGTGATTGTTTCTTTTTATTCCCGATGAATATTATCCATAGATAACGTTTTAGAGGATAGTAGGAAAATCTTTGAAGATGTACATGCAGATTTTTGTGACATCAGAAAAATCCTGTTGAAATTCCAGGATTGGAAAGAGAAGTTTCCTGACTCCTACTGTGATGCTTACATCAGTTTCTGCCTGCCTAAGCTATTAAATCCATTGATCAGAGTTCAGTTAATAAGTTGGAATCCTCTTGAGGTAGGTGCATCAGCTGACTTTTTCGTTAAAAATTGTGTGCTTGTGTATTATGTATTAATATGAAAAATTATTTTTTTTCTATACATAGCACGGTGCATTAGAAATTAAGAAAGCTAATTTGTGTTGTCTCAAAAATTGAAGGATGTTGTGGAATCTTCTTAACTTTCCCCTTTTACCTCCAGCCCCTTTTGCTACACCACCAGCCCCTTTTGCAACCAAAATAGTTCTTCTTCTGAGTTCTTTGGAGGCACTTGAATAATCCCACACATTAAATTCTAACTTTAAATCTGGTTTTGCTGGTTTGCTGTGTTGGCCCATTCAGTGATGAGGGTGGATCTGAAATCAAGTGGGAATCTGGGGTGTTGTTGGATAGAGCTTTTCACTTAATGCTGACCAGCTGAACAACTAACAGCAGTCATCTTTCAGCAGAATTTTACAGAGCTGGAAGAGATGCCCTGGTTCAGAGCTATAGAAGAATTCAGTGATGCAGAAAATGTATCTGAATCAAAAAGGGATGATGATCATGATAAAGAAGTTTTGCCTAGAGTGATTGAAAAAACCGTTCTTCCCAAAATTACAGGTATGATAAGATTGTATTGAAAATGTTCACTGCAGCTATGCAATCAAACCTTAAATAAAAATTATAATATCAAATAATGTTGGTGATATCACAGTGCTCTAAGATGTAGTGATTATGTAGTTCCACAGAGTGAGGCTAAAGTGGCCTCTTTAAAATAATTGTGAGAGGCTGAGCTTTTTGTATGTTTACTTCTGTTACATTGTAATGGCTTGAAACTAGGGCAGATAAGTACTTCCGTATGATGAATGAAATAAATATTTTTTTTTTTTTGTTTCAGCATTGGTGAAGAGTGTGTGGGATCCTTTATCTACTTCACAGACAAAGAACCTTGTACAGCTTTGCAATAACATCTTTGGAAAACAAATCCTTTCCAAAAATGAGTCCAGTCGAGCAAGAGAGGTAAAAAGCTCGTGTGGTACTGAGAAAGGGGAACTTCACCCACTCTGTGTAATTTTGTGTATGCTCCTATGGGCACTGAAACATTCTTCTGAAGTTGTTTGGTTTTGATTACTTTTTTGTTTTGTCACTTAATACTAAGATGATTTAACAGTTAAACTTACAGCTCTCTGATTCTCTCGTTGTTGAAGATGATGAGGCAGAAATTAGCTGCTGTTTGTAGAAGAATTCTGCCTGTATTTATCCAGAATCTGTTTCTAGATCTAATCTTTCTTCACTGCAGTAACAATGATTTGCATTAATTATCTTTCCAAATTTGAGCTTTAAATGCTTGTAATACTTCAGTGGTCCATTCCTTAAGCTTTTATTTATAAAGTAAGCCTAGAATTTTAAAACTTGAGAATCCCCAAAGGTTGGTTAATTGGTGAAGAGAAAAGCTACTCTGTAATCCTAGAAATCCTTTAATAATTACTTTTATATACAGTCACTCTAGCAAGCCCTTCTTAGCCTGGGTTTATTCTGATGCAAGTCGGGTGTTTTATCTAGTGAAAATGGGGTGGATTAACTGGTGAAATGGGATAGATATTTAGGCCCCGAGTATGAAAAGAAATATTTTAAAGAAAATGTTTATGCCTTGCAAAGTTTGCTGTTTTGAAATCATGGCTTAAAGGCAAGTGATACAATTGATCTTAGCCAGAATTTAAAATAAATAAATAGGCTTCAAAAAAAAAGTTGGTGGCAATCTCTGGCATCTGAAAACATGTTGCCCAAAAATGCATACTATCCTAGCTATGGTGGGGTTTTTTTTACATAGATTTTAACATCTTTTAATGGAGATCCCATGTGTGTAACTTAGTTTGGTTTTAATCTGTACAGTTTTCCTGCTGCATTGCAGATTAACATGCAAAAAAAGGCTTCTCTTAGGGATATGAGGAGATAGCAAAACCCTCTAGGCTAAGCCTCTAGATAATTACAGCTGTGATTTGTCTGCTGTTTCTATTTTTTATTCAGGGTCTCAATGTGTGTTATATACAAATGGCAGCTGCACTTATCTCTAAGATCTCTGGATGAACTAAATAGCCATTGAGGTTGTTACAAATGGAATATGAAGTCTTTCTTCTGAGGACACCTTAATAATTTTTTTTTAATAGGATTTGATGAACACAGTTGTCCTAAGAATGAAGAAATCTGTAGAGGAAGATGTCTTTATTCCTCTTTATCCTAAAAGGTAAGCTGACCCTGTGACTCTCTTAAATTTGTATTTTTTTTAGTTCCTCTACCCTTCTCCTCCACAGATGTAAAAGAAATATTGTAGATGTCCATAGCTAAGAGATCAGATGTCTGTTTATCTTCTTTTAAATCAAACAAAAAATAATCCTTATTTTAACTTTTCTTTTTCTTCCCATGACCAGCACTGTGGAAGACAAGTCATCACTACATTCAAAATTTCAAGAAAGACGGTTTTGGTCAGCTGTTAAGGTAGAGAAAATAGGGCTGGTTTTGTTCTGTTTGTTTTCTTTGAAATTAATTTCACTGAAAACATTAACATTCCAGACAATATTCCAGTTTTCCTGCTATTCATTTTGCCTGTCCTCCTCCTTGAGTCAGAGCAGGTTAATTTTCAGGTAACTTAACCTCAAGGTATTTTACCTTCACAGACATAGCCTTGCACCACACTCAGAAATGACGGTTGTAAGGATTTATAGTGGTAGAGGCAACAGAAAAAACCCATTGCCTAATACTACTGACATCAACTACAAAAAATTCGTTATGATGCCACAAACTGTAGCACCATGGTGTTATGAGGGACTGTGTGTAGTCTTGTCCTGACCAGATGTAGTAACTTTTTCACTTCTGTATTGGATTCTCTGGCAGTTTTAGTTGCCTTCTGTACTTGTTAAACCTCCTAGAAGGGTAAATGCTCTTCCCAGCCTTGGGAGGTCATATACACACATATACAGATGTATATATACATATATATAGATGCACTAGTAAAATTAATTAGGTTATTTACTATATGCTGTAAATCATTAGTGGCTAACTGACCAGAAGTTTGGAGAGTGTAAATCCTGGGGTATAAGTACTTGCATTGGATGCACATACTATGTTTTTATCTCTGTCTTGCATGAAACTTTTAATAGTTTTAGCTCACAGCCACCAGTTATGCAGATTCGTTGTTTCTTCATTACTGCAGCTTCTCTCCAATGTTGTTCTTTGGGATGGGATCGTCCAGGAAGACAAGGTCCGTGATTTGGGACTGAGCAAGTTGCTGAATCGTTATCTTCTCCTGAACATCCTAAACACACCTCTAGGGCCGGATAATACAGAAAAGTGTAATAAGGTAAAAGATAATGTTCATTGGAAGAGGGTGTATGCTAGAAGCCTTTTGTTTTTCATGAAGAAGGGTCAAAACTGAAGATGGAATATTTAAAAAAATTAAATTTAAACATTTAAGATTTGATTTTCATGGGGTTTTTTTAACAACCTTGCTGCATAAGAGCATTTTAGAGCAAATAACTGGTCTGTAGGTTCTTAAGCATAACTACTTGGGAGAGATAATCAATGTTGGTTTGAAGGAAAAAGCACACTAATAATGACTGAACCTGCCAGAAGGTTCCTGTCAGAAGTGATGTGACTTGGTTATATGGAAATCCTTGTTAAACTTTTTCCAAATATCGTGTGAACAGGTGGTTGCATGCCTCCCAGAAAGATGGTTCCAAGATCTCAAGGGTGGATCAACTCTCCCTGAATTACTGAACTTCAGCCAGCACTTGCTGCAATGTGCCCGTGCGCTACACAAGGACAACCACAGGTAATCGATGAGGCTGTCTTGGGATTGAAGTACTTCCCCAAATACTTTGTGTAAAGAATTTTTTAAACTCCTTAAATACCATATCTATATATATAAAAGAAAAGATGGGAGTCTAACGTGAAGAAGCACTTCAGCAGTCCTTGTTTACTCTGACAGTTTGAGGTGGTTGACGTTGGGTGCTGTTAACGATCAGACTAAGGTCATGAAACAAAAATGGTACTTTAGACAGGTTCATAAAAGTGCTGCTATAGTTTTTTTCCTTTCTTTTAAATTCTTAAATAGTGATGAAACAAAAGAATTTCTTCTCCTGCTGATGAAAATTGGAGCTCTGCATATCGTAGAAGACTTCATTGAAGAGCATAAACTTGAACACCTTAAACCAATGACTGGGAAATAGAAATTTTTGAAGCAACACTTACATTACTGAAACAAGCCTGGTATTCACACTAAACCAGTTCTAATACGAAATTTAATTAGTGGATCCTGCCTACTCAAAGAGGTAGTGGTAATCACTGTCTTGGTGTTAAATACGTGAGGTGTGTTTTCCAAATGTCTTTTACTGCCATCTACTCCTAGATTAGGGAGTATTTAGAAGTTGCAGTTGTCAAAGCAATGGTTCAGGCATTCTAAAATGTGTGACAGTGCTTTACTGCTGTATCCTTTTGGAAAGGAATCCTGGAAACAGAAAGTGCCTGTGAACTTTATCACTGCTAGTCAGTAGACAACTTGACAACTTATTTTCACTGTTAATTGCTAAATATCATTCTGACTCAGCAGTCATTGAGCTCTTCTGACTTGGGGTCCACAGTGATTTTTGGTAGGGTTATTGTTAAGCCATTCCTAGTGAAAAAGAATTCATGATGCCCCTGATACAGAAACAATGGGGGATCATTGTGCAGGTAAGGAATCGGGATTTCCATCACAGCCATGGTGATGATGATAACAACAGAACAACTTCAGTTACTTTCTGGTAACTGGAATTCTAGAAGTCTCCCTTTGCTTCCCAGTAAGCTCTACAGAACTTTACTTCTTCATATCCCTATTAGATTTCTAATGTTTTATAATTTTATATATTTGCAATAAATATTGTTACAGAATAACAAGGATGTTTCATTGTAAAAACTGTAGTGCATCACAGAATCTGTATGTTTGTGACTATTTCTCCAAAATCTTCTGGGACTAGAATTTAACTCTGGCAAACTTAATCCCTATGCCTTCTTTTTATATTTTTTAAAGTTAAAAATATATTTTTGTAAAATATTTTCATTGTAAATAGCTTTGATCAGTATTGCAGACAAAAGATTAAAAATAATTTTATTTTGAAAATAAAATATTTTACTGTGGTAATGACTCTTACAGTTCAATTTCTTAACATGTGACAAAAATGTTATTAAGATGTATGAAGAAAAGACCCCTCCAGCTCCACTAACCTTCAGTAGCTTTAGGATGTATGTTGTAAATACTGCTTTCTAATAATCAATTTCTGCTGCTTTTCCTCTCAGAATGCCAACAAAAATGCAACTGCTGATCAGCAATCCCCACAAGCTCATAATCTCATTGCTTTTCTCTTGTTCTGCTTTGTCTCATCCCAGCTTGTCTCTAGCACCAGCCTTGTGCTATGACAAAAATATATTTGATGTTCTATCACAATTTAGCTCTGTAGATGTTTGTTTCTGGAAGAAAGATTCCTTGTAATGACTTGTAAGCATTGGGAGGGCAGTGGCCACTTGAGCCACAGAAATCTGTTCACACTGAAATCTGGAAAGGTTAACTTTATTGTTTGCTTTGCCCATGTATATACAAAACTTGACAATTGATCCATACAGTAAATTAAAAATACTAATTTTCTCACTAATTCTAGACTGCAAAAAACATTATTATTTTTCAAGTTCTTCATTCAGTTCTTTCCGAATTTTTTCCTCTATTTTTGAAATATTGTATTCTCTCAGCATGTCAAATTCCATCCATGGCTGGCTCCACTTCTGTGCTGCTTTCATTTTATGTTCTGGTAGCTCAAACTTTATTCCTTTTATATTGTATTTGGGTCTTTCCCACCGTTTTGACCATGGTTTAGGTTTCATTCGTACCTGCAACTAGAGTGAAAGATTAAAAAATTTAAAAAAACCCCAAAAGGTATTAAGTAATTAGATTTTTGATTGTGAGCTTAGCAAAAGGTGAGACAAGTGCTGCTCTAACAGAAGAAAAGAGAAAACCAAGCAATCTATCAGTGTGTTAAGGAACTACTTTATATGACTGTTACCATACTATCTATTAAACTTCTTAATTAACACTGTCTTGATTTATCACAGAGTCCTTAAATGAAACATACATTAAAGCTAACTCATCTTTTGTAGTTTTGCTCCTTATTAAGGAAAAATAAAAGTAGCATGATAGGGAAAGGGAGGAATTATCATACTGAGTTTCTGCACAACACTCTGGCAGGGTGTGCTAGTTTCTGGATTTTTCCTGACATGCCGTTTTAGCTGAGTCTTCCATCTTTGTTACCTTGTTTCCTGACAGCAGCCACTCCTGAATCAGTAACCACATGAACAATAACGTTTCTGTAAGAAAAGCTTTCCCCTCTGCACAATTCTACAAAGGAAGGTGGAGGCTGCTACTCTTTGCACGTCTTCAAAATTAACTCCTGAGGAGGGTAGGTGTTTACATCCTCACCATGCTTTCACTACAGAAATGGCACAAAGACTTGCCTGATTTCACCTACTTTTGTCACCCCGGTAACTGATGTAGCAAAAGCTGCTACAGCCTGCCATGGTAACAGTCATAAATGGAACTTATGTAAATAATCCTCTGCTTTCCCTCTGAAACATGTGGCTCCTACCTTGTTTACAGGAATTTCCTCGTGGTCTGTAGGAGGCACAGGTTTCATATTGACATCGAAAGTGCTGTACTCGGGGAGGGCATCTCTCAGGTACACCAGGTTCTCATCCAGCCTCTTCTCCAGCTTCAGAACCTCGATTGCCTGGATTCGAGGACTGTACAGTTCATAGCAAATTTCAACCCCTTAGAGACAAAAAGCCTGGTTTAATGAACCAAGTTCATGAGAAATACTAACACCCAGGCAGTACTGCTTCAGTTACACGTTCCTGTATCATTGCAATCTGCTTTTCAGTTCTTGGAGCACTACAGTGCTGTGTGCACTTGTGATGGTACTCGTGCAATGTGTCTGCACATTTCTTTGTAAGTCAAATCTTTGATACAGAATGGTTTAGGAGACTTGAATGCTTGAGTTTAAGGAAGATGAGGTTGGGTTATAAACTTTACTCCCTTTTGGTTACAATGGCTGTTTTTATCCATTTCAGTGTACGTGCAGTGTGTATGAAAAGACACCCACCCCTTTCAGATTTGCCCTCAGAACTCCACTATTTGCATTGCCCTCAATATTGCCATAATCCAGAATATGAACCTATAATAAAACTCTTCTAATCTGTTGCTTGTTAAACAGTTCACACCTACGTTCCCAGTTCATGCAAATACACTGTGCTCAAAATGGGCTGGTATTTACATGGCAACAGACAGCCCAGGCTGAGACATAAGCACAACCATCACACAATGTCTAAAAATCACCACGTATATAAACAAAAAAAATTACTGTGCAGTTCCATGCCATCAAGTACAGAGCACATCGACATTTCTGTGTACAGTTTTCAACTAGCAGAGTACTCTAATAGGCAGACTCACAATTTCACTTCAATCTGCTGTTTTCCTGTCCACAGACTAAACTTCTACAACTTAACACGTTTTTTGCTGAACACTTGCAGCATAATTATCACAGCTGAAACCCCACCTTGGTCTTCTATGACATTCCGAAGGACAAAGGTAGCGCCGAGTCCTTTCCCTCCCCTTTGAATGCAGATCCCAACAAACCGCTTGGATTTGTCACTGGCATAGGGATCTGCAGTCGTCACAGCGAGTACACTGCCTGCCAAACAAAAAGGATTAAAATAAACAACCTGTCCCAGTTAATATGCACCAAAAGGTGGGGAAGAGTCACACAAAGTGCATCTATTCAGGTGCATTTTGAAAATATTTTTGTTTCCCATCAAAACTGCCACAAACAGAAAAAACTGCTAACATGACCTGCATTGATATAGGTTGAAGTGATTCTGGAGGTTAACTACAAACCTTCTTCATGTTTATTTTTTTGCTCTTCCCTACCCAAATTGAATATAATTAATCTAATGTGGTTTTTTTCTTTAGCTTTACTGGTAAACCATATGCTCAAGTGCCAGGATTGAAAAAAACCCACATTAGGAACACATTAGGATTATTCTTTTAATGAATCTGGATGTAAATATGAGATTAAAATATGAAGTACTGCGTATAGAAACACACCCTAGTTGATCTAACACACCTGAGACTTTATGTTTTATGCTATTCTACATATGACCACACTATCTACCACCCCACACATTGTAAAACACTGACAGAATTATTGCTGTTACTGACCAACATAGAATTTCGGGATGTTGAACACTTTTCTTCTCTGTATCATATCCTTTCTTTCTATATAGTATTTAAGAGGATCTGTTCTCCCTCTGGGAGGTATAAATTCAGGGCTCAGGAACCTGTAAGAACAGCCAAACTTTTAAAAGCACGAAACAAAAGCATTTGCATAAAAAATATCAGAGAATTCCAAGTATTTGGCCTAAAAATTATTTAGCTGGTTAACTAGCAACCACTCAGTTGCCTTTTCAGAGATATGAACTGCAGTCCATGAAGTCACCAATTTTGTATTATTATTGGTTTTTGTTATCCAAAAGGAATTTTTGTGGGGTTTTGATGTTGGTTTAGGGGTCTTTTTGTGGATTGTTTGTTTTGTTTTGTTGTTCTTTTAAACAGATTTTTCCCAAACCAGTAATACATGTTGGTCTCAGAGGAGCTGACTGAAAGAGGACAGTTCAGTTAGTGCTGTCATAGCTTAGGAACAGGTTGTTTCATGGTTTAATTGTAATCCACATGACAGAACACTATTTGTTGACTTTATAATAACAGATATGGAAGAATCTATTATAGTTTTCACAAACTGATTCTACAGGAGATACCACATAAATGTCCTTTTGTGTTACAGAAGCTTAAAGGGACTGGTAAAACTATTTTCTGCTACAAAAAATTAAACCATGCCAAGGAATTTCCCCATGGCCTGGACCTCAGTTATCTAACTGCTGAGTTGAAGGCACACTTCCTGACATGGACTGGCTTGAGCTGAGAACCATTTCCAACAAATAATTGGATGTGCTCACTCTGGTTTGGATGGAAAGACCACTTTGGCCTCAGAGCTGATGGATGAAGCGGGACCAATTTAATTCACTTGTACAGATCCATCTTAAAAGTCCTGGATCTGATCAAGAGAGAAGTGCCCAACACAGAGGAGGACAAATGCAAATCCGCCTTACAAACCTTATGGGAGCTGTGGGGGCAGCACAGAGGTTCTGGTTGGTGCTGATGCCCACAGGCAGCCACACAGTCAATAAACAACACCAAACCTACTCATGATCTTCAAAGTGGGGTTTTTTGGAGGGGGCAGATGAACAATACAGTACCACCACTCTCCTTCCAGACACAGCACTGCAGTTTGAATCACTGGGCCATTTAAAGCAGTGCAAATTTGGTTTAAAACCCAGGGAGGTTGTGGATGCCCCAACCCTGGAAGTGTCAATGAACAGGCTGGATGGGACTTGGAGCAATCTGGTCTGGTGGGAGGTGTCCCTGCCCATGGCAGGGGGGTTGGAACAAGATGATCTTTAGGTCCCTTCCAGCCCAAACCATTCTGTGATTCTACACAATGGGTTGAGGTGACATCAAAAATACCCAGAATGAGACGTCTCATGAAGGCTACCAGAGACATCAGGTCCATGTCACAACCAGTGATGCATGTGCTCACAACTGGTCTCGAGGTCCAAGGCAAAGGCAGACACAGGACCCGTGTCCCTGTCACCCCTGGCACACTGAAGAGATGCCTTTAACAGACAGAATCTCCCGCATTAACCCCAGATTTGCAAAAGTATTTTCTGTTCTACATTTTTTTTCATGCTTCATTGCTTTCAGAAACCCCAGAAACAGTATTTTAAGGTGTTCTGGACATACTTCAAACACAAATGTTTTTTGCTAGAATTTTACAAACTGTGTTGGAGTTTTTTTGGTGTAAGAATGCCTTGACTATTTAAGTGCTCACACAGTGACCAGCCTGAGCACAGAGCTGGACACAAGCCCAGGCTCTACAAGCTCAGGTGAGCACTGGGATATCCTCACCTCCTCTCCTCCTTCTGCGTCTTCCTGTCAATAATGACGGGCTTCGGAGGCGGCTGGAATTTCGGTGGCTTTCCATCGCTGCTCACTCGATACCCCGATAAAGAAAAACACCCTGTAAAATTCAAAACAACGTTTAAAACACCCGTGATTTCAAGCTGAACCGCCCCCACCAAAGCAGGACATGGCACCACAACCCGCCCGCCGCCAGGCCAGCCCTGCTCCCCCGCTCTCTGTGGGCCAAGGAGGGCAAGAGGAGGGCACCGGGCAGGGGGGAGGCTCAGGGTGCCCGGGGGGTGAGGGTGAGGGCGAGGGCCAGGGCGATGCTCACGGCCGGCCAGGGCGACGGCGGCGCCCCTCGGCACCAGCCTCCCCCAGGCGGCCGCCATGGCGGCTGCGGCGCGGCCGCTACGGCGAGCGCGGGGGAACAAAGCGCGACGGGACGGAGCGCGGCGGCGCCGCCTCGCGGGGCGGTGCTAAACCGGAACCGGTTTAGGTCGGATATTAGAAGGAAATTCCTCGTTTTGAGGGCGGTGAGGCGCTAGGACAGGCTGCCCGGAGGGGCTGTGGACTTCCCAGTCCTGGTAGTGTTCAAGGCCAGGTTGAATGGGGCTGGTCTAGTGGGAGGTGTCCCTGCCCACGGCAGGGGCTGGAAGGGACCTTGAAGACCCAGCGCTGCCAACAGAAACCGTTGTGTGATTTAAGGATGAAAGGAAACAAAGCGGCTCCTCTCACCTCCATCCCTCAGGGAGATTTCGGGTGTGGCAGGAGAACCGCGGCCCTGAAGCAGGGCACAGGGGCAGGTGCTGTCACTGGGATGCGGAGCTGGAGCTCCCGGTGCATCCCCTGGGATCATCGCCGGCGGCGTGAACACAGGACGGGCACACTCGTAGTAGCTCCTTGGACATCACAGGGATCCGCCACAGTTTATTAACTCTGGCTTTGCTTAATGAAAATGGTGATACGTTTTCCAGAAACACATTTCTATGTGTCTTCGTGATAGAAACACTCAAAATTTTTTTCGAGGCCACTGTTATGTCTGTCCATAATTCAGATATCCTGCAGTCCCAGTGCTTTTCACCAAGACTAGTTTAGAAATTATTATATGCAAAAGTACTATTGAGGTACTTTCAATGTTTGTGTCAGTCAGGTTTTCTTGGCCATCAGTCTGGATTCAATTAGTGGCTACAGAGGCAGGAGGAAGGTGAATTTTAAATGCAGGTCTATAAATAACACCCCACTGTTTGAACTTTGCAGAGATTCACTTCAAAATATCCCTGACCTCATGAACTAATTAGATCCGTCATGTTGCCTGCGATGTTCCCCCAACCCCTTTTATTGGTTGCAGCTGACTGCCCAAGCCCCAAGTTAACAAGAGTAATTTCCTACTTTGGGGTCTGGTTCTTGGTTTCTAAGCTATGCTTTAGAAGACATTAAGGTGTGCAGAAGACAAGTCACAGTTTTTCTCTACAATCTGCTGATTTAACAGTGAGTTAATAATCAGGACATGGATGGAACAGAAGAGGGCACTCTGACCCTTAAAATACAAAAAAATCTCCACCAGCACTGCGTACACCACTCCTCCTCAAGTTTATTCTTTCTTTACTGTTCTTGTCCCTTACATAAGCACTATTAAAAACGTAAAATATTGTATCTCGGGGGTGAGGAATTATCATGTAGGGGTAATTCCAATAACTTAGTGGTGTTCGAGGAGATAACAAAACAGCTGTAAGGAAATGTGTGAGCTATGACTTGGAAAACTGCAGATTTGTAGCTCACAACTGTCTCTAAAGAAGAGAATTGCATGTTTCAGTGTCAGAGAGCGGTTTCTAACTTCTTGACAGACCACTGAGCATTTCAGGCTAACAAAACCATCTTGGCAGGCTGGAACTTCCCTGAGCTGAGGGCTTCCCAAGTGAACCTCACTTCTCTTGAGGTGTGATAACCTTGCCCCTGTGTCTAATTCGTGTGTGGGCTGTTGAGGCACCCTGGCATCAAGACACAGGATCATGTATTGTTTGGTCTCTTTTTTTCAGGAACAGTTTCCTTGAGTTTGAGATAGAGGTGCAAGACACTCACCTGGAGTTTCTTCATTCTGTCACACCAGACAGAGTAGGAAAAGGGCTGCCTCCCCACTTTTCTTGCCTATATAACATGAAAGTATGGATCACTTTACAATCACTGGAGTAGGGTGAGGTTCGTAAATGAAAGGCATCACTGTTCTCAGGTGATATAACAAAGGAGGGCAACAAAGATGGTGAAGGGCCTTGAGGGGAAGCTGTATGAGGAGTGGCTGGGGGCACTTGGTCTGTTCAGCCGGGAGGAGACTGAGGGGAAACCTCATTGCAGTTACAAATTCCTGGTGAGGGGAAGAGGAGGGGCAGAGAATGATCTCTGCTCTGTGGTGACCAGTGACAGGGCCTGAGGGTATGGTCTGAAGTTGTGTCAGGGGAGGTTTAGGTTGGATATTAGAAAAAGTTTCTTCGCCCAGAGCATGGTTGGGAGCAGAAAGTGGTCACAGCACCAAGCTTGATAGAGTTCAAGAAGCGTTCGGACAATGCTCTCAAGCACATGGCAGACTTGATGGTCCTTGAGGGTCCCTTCCAACTCAGCTTATTCTGTGATTAAACAGACTTTGGTACTTCTCTGAATTAATTTTGATTGAGCTGAACATATTTCTAGTCCCTCCTGTCTAATCCTGGGGAAGCTCACTTATGGTTCCTTACTACTCAAATTGAGTTTCTTTGGGAAGAAAAGCAGGACGGGTAGAAAATAGTGCTTAGCCTGATCCCCTTTCATCTATGGTAGTAGGATATGGCCAAGATCTTCCATTAAATGTCATCCTTCATGTTAGTGTCTTTGAAGTCTCCTCCCTTATTTCAATACCCTTCTTGAGGTATTTGTTTCAAAACTGAACACGGCAGTTCAGCAGTGCTCACAGTCATCCCAAATACCCTCAGTTATCCAGCTGGACATACTGCCACCTCCAGCCTATTTCAAACCCAAATCTGTTTTGGCATTAGCATTTCAGTATCTTCCTCCCTTGATGTGTCCTTGCAGTTGTATCAATGAAGTCAACAGATTCTCTCCCAGATCAGCAGTACAACTGATCCCTCTTTGCACTTCCTTGCTAAAGATTTCACTGAATGATGGTGCTGCTCATTAGAAGAAAAAAGGCTGATGTTTAAGGGTGAAGGAAACCTTGTGTTTTGCTCCACCCTTTCTTTGTCACTCTGAGCCATTCAGTTTTGATTTCTGTGCTTTAACTCAACTTTGTTGTAGCAAAGCCTGAAGAACAGACCTTCTCAGACCTTATGCACTTGGAAGGTAGGGAAGGAGTGCACATTTCTGGAGTGGAGATGCCCAACAGATTGTACCAGCCTGAGCTGACCTGCCTACCTGCATCTAACACATCCTGTCTGGATTTAACCTGCTCCTGTGCCCAGGAATGCAGTGCTTCAGTCCCAGCACCACCAGGATTAGGGCTGTCAGTATCACCTTCCAAAACAGTCTGCGTTGCAGTCTGAAATCCCAGACATTTCTTCTGAACACCCGAAGCCATGTTGCAGCAGCCCCAACACAGCTGTCTGTGGCCTGTCAGAGGGTGTGAAGAAGGAAGTGAATTTTCATGTCGCCCTAGGGAACTTGGATGTCTTTTTATGGGAAACATGGCAAAAAGTGGTAACACCTGCTGTTATTATTACTGTGTCTCTAGAGAGAAAGAGATGTCTACAAGGGGCTGAGCTGGAGATCTGGTTTGTTGTCCATTCAGGGTTGAGAAGAGGCAGCTGGATGTCCCCGGATTACAAAAGAAATGGCAGTGATTCGTGGAGGGCCTCTCCACCTCCTAGCTAAATTGTGCCCTTTTCAGAACACCTGTCAAGCCATTTGTAGCTGCTGCACCTTACCGGTGGCTGGTGGAGCACACAGAGCTCCTGTCACACTGTCCAGAGGTATCTGAATCCTTCAGGCTCTCTTGCAAACCTGTGTCAGGAGAGACACAAGGCTATGACTGGATCACTCTGTGTCCTGTTTATCCCAGGTACCAAAAGCAGCTCTATAAACTACTCTAGGAAAGTTTGAGTATAGTGGATTTTATTAGAACATATAAGCAATCTGATGGCAGTTCTAGTCTTTCTGGAAGCTTCCCTTTAATGAGACATGAGTTGTTGGTTAACTTAAGGTGAGTTTACCTAGCTGAAAATAATCTGAGAAATCAAAAAATGTTGCTTAAAATGACCTCAGGTGCCAGACCCTCTGGATAGAGCAGCTGCTCATTAAGGTAGCCATCAAGCATCCACAATTACGTTTTCTACCTTACTGTAGAGCAAGCAAAGAGTAGAGGGAGACCTGTTCTTCAGACACAGCATCCCAGCACTGAGCTCAGGAAAGTGATGGACTGGAAAATCTTCCACTCGTTCTGTCAAAACAGCCCCGGGCTTCAGTTGTTTTGGAGCATGCATCCTGCTGGAGCGTGCATCCTGCTGGAGCCACACACAATTAACCCTGCCAGGCCAATGCACGTTCTCCCCTTGGTGTGCAGTGCTGGGAAAGTGCACACATCTGCTCCTCTGAGCCTTAGGCTTCCACAGGGCCTCTGGCAGTGGGCATGGCTTCCATGGCACATCACTGCTGTGTTCATGCACACCTATGCTCTTCCATTTCCTTTTCCCTTTGTTGCATTCCAGCCCTGGAGGGTAAATTGTTATTGTATAACCTGTATGGGAGAAGAGAAAAACTGTGTGCCAATGATTTCTATCAGGGTGCAGGGGATATATGAAATGTGAACTGGTCTGTTGGCATCTTTGCCAGTGCCTCAGTAGATACTGGCTCTGTGTTCAGAGTCAGAAGTGTCTTTAAATTCCTCTTGGAATCTGAGATGTTTTCAGATCATTGAGAATTTGAGCTGTGACTGGCTTTGTAGTTTTTCTTGGGTCTTTTGCTCTTGATTATGTCCCCACTCAGAACTGAGTTCCCTCTGGGACGTGTGGCACCCCTACAGGTTACAGAAAGGACAGCAACACTGGCTGATCTCAGCATTTATGAAACATTTGATTCTCCTAATTTTCTGATTTAGTAAGACATTTTAAAGAGGAACTGTATCTAATATGGAAGCCGATGTTGAAATGAATCCAATAATCCAATAATCTGTGTAGAAGACAAGTATAACATTGCTTTAGAGGTTAAATGAGTGAGGTGTTGCAAGTTTAGAGAGTTATGAAGAGTATGTGACAAGGTAAGATTAAGTTCAGTATGTGATGCCAGGGGTCTTTCCCTTAGGCAGTAAATTCTTGTGTCTTCTTGAGTCCTGTGTGGGTCCAGATGCCAAGGGGTGTCTGTGCCTCTGAGCTTCTATAGTCTGAGTGATGGAGGCTGAGTTCTGGAGCCATCCTACGGAAAGCTGCACCAGAAACACCATCAAACAAATAACTCATTGACTAGTCCAGGCAGCTCCTTCAGTACTTATCTCAAACTGAAAGACATGTCTTGGGTTGGGAGCATCTACCTCATTCCAGAAGTTGGAGGTACTGTCCTTCAGAAACAGTCTGGATCACCTTGAGAACCTAAAGAAACCACGGATGTCCCCCTCCTTTTTCCTGAGATGCTATTAAAAAAACCAATTGAAATGGATAATAAAAGAAATCCCATTCATTTTGAAAGGCAAGTCTAATATAAAGAGTGATGGGTGAACTCCCAGGTACATTTACATTTTTTAGAGTCAATATTTGTTCTTTTTCCATTTATAACCCCATCACTCTAAGTGGGCAGGAGATTTCAAAGGGGGACCATTTGTTTTTCTTGATTAATGCATTAATGCTGGTGGTTTGTCATAGAAAATTATATCTACTATCTCAACCTCCATATGCAGGAGGAAAAGCAAGTAAAAAATTTATGATCAAATTGCTCAAAGCCATAGTTTCTCATTATTTTTAACAAAACCAATCAACTTCTGCTCTTCATTATTGTGTGACTAGTGACTAATCTGAAGAGAAAATGTGATCCAATATCCTTTGTTTTGCAAAACCCCTTTAGAAATCGTAACATTATTTTCCACTGCACTGGTTCAGCTGTGTGCAGTACTACTGTGTGAAGATAGGTGGGAGAGAGAAACTGCTGCTTTGTTTTATGTCTCACTTTGCTTCCCTCTGGACTCACAGCAGGGCTTTCACCTGAGAACTGGGCTTTACAAGCTTTGTGTCTCTGTCTCTTCCACCACAGAAGCAGCAGCAGCTCTGGACACTGGCTTCCTCAACCAGCTGAAGAAGCTGTCAGCTCTCCAAGTTATTCACAGCACCATGTGTGGCCATCTTCTTTGGGTGAAAACCAAACTGCCTTAAGTCAGACTTCTTTTAATAGTCAAAGCTGCTTTTCCTCTAATGTCAGAAGGTACATTTTACAGAGGGAGCATTAGGTGGAGGCGAGCTGGTGTGCTGTGTTGGGACAGATTTGGTGAACTGAAAAAAAGCTATTTTACCTGCTACTGTAGGAAAGGAGAAGGGGATTTGATTAGTTTTGCGTGTCCAAGATGGGGTTGGCAAGTGAATCAAGAAATTACCAGTAGTGTAGTGATAAATCCAAGAGATTCTCTATGGACACCTGAGATTGAGGACAACCAGGAAAGGGCTGTGCATGAAACAGCACCCAGGGGATAAGTGCAGGACAGGGCAGAGCACAGCACCAGAGTGTTGGGCAGGGAAAGGCTGGGAGGGTGATGCTGGCTTGTCAATGTTCACAAAGGGATAGTCCAGCAAAAATTTAAAAGATATTGGAATCTAAGTGGGCTGTAGTCTCTTTTTACTTCTGCTGAGGTGTTTCTGAGATGAGTTATTTGTGTTAGAAAAGCTGTTTTTTATACTAGTCTTGTGTAGTCCTGGAATGCACGCAACCACTAAGATATGCCCGTACACACACAGCTCTGCACATAGCGCTGCTGTCAGCCCAGGCACTGCCCAACCTGTGAACTCTGACATTTGAAAATCTCTTGTAAAATAGCTGTAAAAACCTGTAAAGTTTCCTTCCTTCCTTCCTCTGCGTCCTTTGTAGCTGGTCTGGTGAGTAGCATTATCGCAGTGATGTGTGATGTGTGGACCAGGTGCCCAGAGACAATGACTGCTGTCAAATTTCAGTATGATCTTTCTGCAATGGGAAGCATCTCTTGCCTTAGAAGCAAGTTAACTGGAGTTCTCTAATGACAATGTTGTGGCTACAGAGTGCAAAGGTTTGGGTGGCTTGGACTTCAATGCCATTGTAAGTTCCTTGGGCTGTTTTAGATGACATAGTCCAGTGCTGTCTGCACTGCCCAGCACACCTGGACTTGGTCACTAGATAGTCTGTTGGGACCACTATGAAACAAATACCTGGTGATATTATTGGCCTGAGTACTAAAATCCATTTGAAAGCATATGATTACTCTTGAAATAGCCCTCTCAAATGGAAAAGATTTAAAAGAGGAAAGGAAAATGTATGTTTAAGCACATGTGAAAGGAGAACACAAACCTGTTCTTCTTGCAAATGGTAGATGTATTCCATTGTTGAATTTGCACTGATGCCAGTGAAATTACACTTAGGATTAATTTTCCCCATTCAGCAGAAAAGTATTTCCTCTGATTCCCTTTGATTTTTTACCAGTTTGTGATCTGTGAGCCAGAGATTTTTTGTGTAATTTGCTGTCTGTACAAAACCAAGGTAAATACCCTGTGCTCCAAGGCAATGATAAGTCTGAGGTGAAAGCTGATCTGTCCGAGTTATGTTGGAACCAGGGAAGCCAATAAGGTTTTTTTCATTGACTTCTCCAGATCAAATTTAAGCATGGTCCATGCTGAATGCTCCTGAAGGGATGGTCTGTCCTATTGATCGCTGTAAATAGGTGGGAGCACAAACATGTAGCAACCTGTGCTGTAGCTGTGCTGGAGTCTGGAGCCTGCAGGACGCACTGTCATTCCTGGGCAGCTCTAATCAGGTTTGCCAAGGTAGCAGGATGGAGAAGATGCTGTAGCACTGACAGACAGTCTGCCCTGTGTCTGGGGTTATTTTTTCAGTTCTCAGCCCATGCCACCGTGTCTTCACCAAGGCTATTACAAACTTCTGAAACACTGTTTGGTCTCTTAGAATGTGTAATCTTGGTTGTGCTCATGCTATCAAACTCCAAAGCAGGATTCCTTCTTGCCTATTGGGAATGGCCAAAGTTCTTGCTAACTCCCAAGCCATGCTCAGAAATGTTCTGGATGTCAGGTGGCCTGGGTCAAAAGTGAACCAAGGACTAGTCCAAAACATGAGTGGCAGTGCCTGTGTCCAGACCCTTACGTGGTTCAGCCTGTTAGTATAGAGGTGGATTTTATGGAAAGGCTTTATGACAATGCTTGGAAACAATCCTTTTTGTGGGAAAGGTCTCTGGCAACAAAAATGGCTTTTCCAGTATAATGGTAGTTTCTGTAAGGACAGGCTGTGATTGCGTGTAGAGGATGTGTCCCCATGAGGGACAGAAGGACCTGCAGGAGTGCTGAAGGACTCTTGTTGTCCTTCATGCTACTGCCTTTGCATGCTCTCAAAGTGGAGTACAGAGGTTTGGGATAAATGCCTGTGGTAATATTTTAACAATGAATGTTTAGATTATTCCCGTTTTTTCTCAAATAGCATCAAGGCACGTAACTCCCACAGGACAGGCAGAGAACTTCTAAACAAGTTAATCTGAGAAAGAATTGGCTCCTGTGGAAATTAAGGACAATGTAAATTATCTGTGAGTTGGTAGTAAAACAGGAAAAACAAAAGAGAAGAACATAGTGGAGAGTCAGATTAAAGGAGTCTGTAACCTGAAGTGACTCATGCCTACAGAACAGCAGGAGTGAGACAATTCTCCCTTGACTATCATGGGTGAGATAATAGGAAAAACTTACTGCTGCTCACATTGAACCGGCTGGGATGTCTCTGCTCTTCAAAGCCAAGGTGAACCAGGCTTTGATAGATAGATATCTTCAGGTGTCAAATTTAGCCTGTCACCTAAGAAGCACTCCCAGAGAGCTATTGAATATACTAATGGAAACATAGTGGTGGAAAATAGTAAAGCCAGTACATACCATCATCCAATTTATGGAAAAATCTACCCAGAAAAACAGGAAAACTGTTAGAAGACGACTTTTGAGCCACATAAGTGGAGAATAGTTTCACTTTACAGATATCAGAAGACAGTGCAGATCCTGAAGGTCTCAGTGAACTTCAGGGTCTCAGCTCATGCTAAATGCCAACATAGCAACAAATCTCAGGGAGCAAATCCAAACAGTCAGGACAGATGAAACACAGGGAAAAGGAAGGACCCAATTCAAAGCTGAGGAACTCATCCTTGAAATCTTGTGTCTTTAAACCCTTATGTGACTTGCAGTGTAGTACAAAGATCAAGATGACTGCAGATTCCTGTAGTTCTAGTACAGTGATTAACGCAAGAACATCCTGTGCACAAGGCACCAACTAAACCCAAGTGGCTATGCCGGTCCCAGAAAAATCACCAGACTGCACAGTATCCTCTGACACTGGACATGGAATCATTATAATAAAGAGAATGCCAAATGAGAGAAGTTTCAACATCAATTACTTGGTGCAACATGAGGACAGTTTTCAGCTTTGCTGTGGATCACTTTGTAGTCTCCAAATATTTTATTTTTGACATTTGCATGCATTGGAGGATTTTGCACCACTTTGTTCAGTGTTTCCCAATGTTTCAGTGGGATAAGTGCATCACTTGGGGCTTTTGCTCTACACAGATTTTGGTTGAAGCACTACCCCTGCTCCAAACCTGTCCCAGTATGGAGCAAAGTCCTCTAGGTTTTATGTTCGTTTTGTAAACTGACGTGATTAAGTGACACAAAATGTGAAAACTTCAAAGGCTTTTCAGTTTGAATATTCTGCACAGCTGTTGTTTAGCATTGAATATGGAGAGAGAGGAGGATTTTACTTGTGAGATACTCGGTGTTGTATTGCAAAACTGCATTATATGAAGTCCTCTGCCTTCAAACTGATGAAAGCAAACAGTGCTTACTTCCATGAGTAACCCCATCTGTTTCCATAAGACACTCTTAGGGGAAAGATTAAAAAAAAAAGAGAACAAAGACATGTACTCTGCTGGGAAGCTTTGCCATTTTATATTGAAGCTCTGACCACCCAGTTTACATATATTTCTGTACGTATAAATGCACATATACTTTGTTATTCATTTACATTCATTTAGAAGGGATGTGGCCAAGTGGAAAGAGTTCTGGCTGGACTTAAAAAGTATTTAATATTTTCTTATCTCTGTCAATTTCCCCTGGCTGACATTGAAAAAGTAGTGACCTCAAACATATGACTGTTCTTTGTGTGTGAAGTGGCAGAATGCAACAGCAGCCTTTTGGAGAGTGCTTTGAGACCTTAGGGAAAAAACAGTAGGAAGTGAGTAATGTTACTAGGGTTAGAAAGAAAGACTTGTCTAAGAAAATTTGTACTAATAAATCTGCTTGTGACTGTGTAAACAAACAGGACTTCAATCCTACATCTGGTTCTCTAGCTGAGAGCTATTCCTGGTCCAGCTCTTCTACCGACCAGCTTTTGGCTGTTGATGGTTTAATCAGCAAGGAAGTGGTTAATGGTGCAGGGTCAGTAAAAAATAGAAAAGCATTACCAAAAATCAGCCCTGAAAGGAAGGAAGATCAGAACATATAGCATTAAACTGGGAATCATCCTAACTGGGTCCATCCTCGATTGCCATTTATGAACTGGGTAATGTTGGGGTTGCAAAATTGAATGACAAATGCTTCTCTTCTCACTGCCTCGGTTTCCCCAGCTGCAGTTGTACTTAACTGCACTTTGGGAATTTCCATGCATGTTTCAGATATTACAGTTTTATCTGCAGCGAGAGGAGAGGATCTGCAAGAGAGGAGCATGGGAGGAGAGAAAAATGCACTTAAGTAACATAGTCAAAAGGGAGGACAGAGCTACAGTTGTTAAGCATCTTAGACTTAGTGAGACTTCTCCACAGGTAATCTGTGGAGGGAAAGAGAGCAAATATCATTCCTCCAAGCTAAGATGTAATGCTGGACTGCATCAGTACTGGCCAGTTCCCACTTCTGGGTGGCTTCGGGGACAAGGCATCCAAGGGAATGTGTATCATTGTATGTGTTATTACCTATCCCCAGAGACATATTTGAAGGCATGGATGGATTTCAAGGGCTGCTACTCCTAAAAGTAAAGTTCCATTTTGGTGTTGCCTTGATTCATGTTTACCCCATGAGACTGTCCATGACAGAGAGACCATCCTTTGCCTGTGCTGTGTTGGGACAGGTGGCCTCTTCGCCTTCCAAACACACAGCTGATGTTCCCACATGCCCCAGGGAATAAGGGCATTATGGAGATGGGCTTTAACTGAATTGTCTGCTTCTCAAAGGCCAATTTTTCTTTTCTTTTTTTTTCTTTTTCTTTTTGGCAAGAGTTGCTTTCTTCTTTCCTTTTGGAAGGCATCTTCACAGGCTTACTTAAAAACAATGCCCTCAGAGGACAGGACATTGACGTAAACTTCCTCCCCTTTGGTTTGACTTTATTCACAATAACCTAAAGGGCTGCTCTAGCACGATGCCCATGTTTAGCCTCAAACCCTTTGTCACCAGAAGTTTTTTTTTTCTTTCCCATATACTGAGTCAGCCAAACCTAATTACCCTTTAATCAGTAAAATCAACACCTGCTAACAGGGTGGGCTCTTTTCAGCAAATAGTGCTTCCCTTTTCCAGAGGCTGATAAATTTCCAGTGGTCCTATTGTTTCTTTGTCCTGCTGATAAGGAGCTTTGACTGCTAATCTGGTAATGGGTATGGTTATCTCATGCCTATAAGGCAACAGTGGTGAATCTTCCTCTTGGCAAGGGCAGCAGAACTAGGTGAAACAAGAATTATACATAGATGCCAGCAGTCAAATCTCCTGGTATTTTCTATTTAAAACTTAGGTCAAAGCTGGAAAAATATGGGTCACATAGGTCTGGCAGGTGGGATTAAAGTATCAGGTGAAATAAAGAGCAAGGCAGCCTGTAGAAGTTCCTGGTTTTTTGATCTTGCTTAAGTAGCCCTCTGCAAAAAAGTAAGGTGGCAGAATTGTCTGCAGAGAGAAGAGACTGGGGCTGGATTGTACAGAGCCTCAGGCTGTATCTGTGCTGTCAGGTCAACCCAGAGTCACCACTGTCCTTGAGGACACTCATCTGCAGCTTCACTGGAGACCCTCAGTGTGTGAAGAGCTGTTGTGGGAAGGAGGTGCTTAGGTGCAGATCAGGCCAGGGCAGCCTCTTGTTCCCGTGGTCATTGACAAGATTTGAGCTCAAACTCCAGATTTACCACACTGCTCTCATCCTCTGTGGCTGGTTGGAACTCAGCAAGTGGCTATATGGGCAGAAGGCAAACAGGGCCACACAGACTCCCCTTGGGGTCTGCTTCTAGCATGCAGACCATCCCAGGACAGACTCCTGGTGGAAAAAATTACTCCGGTACTCATGATGGCACTCTTGACAATGTCTTTCACATATAATTAGGCAACCAGTCTGATATTCATCTGAGAACAGCTGAAACATTGCTAGAAATTTCAGAATAAGAAACACTTTTCAAGTTCACTCAACTCTGAAAAAACCCCAGAGCCCTTTGGGCTGAAGTTTCTAACACTTGTTTTTAGCTCTAAGATCTATGTTTTCAGAGAGTTTCACTTAATTCCATGTGGATGAACAGGACAGAGGAGTAAAAACCATTTGTGGTTTTCTTTGGATGTTTTCACTGAGGTTATTTTTGCTGGATAGGAGGTGCAGCTTTGTTCAGCAGCTGTGTGTGAGCCTGGCTCCATCTCCCCTTGGCAGCCCCACACAGTGCTGCTCCGTAGGTTTGGATATATGGATACACAGGCTGTGCTGAATGTCTGGCATTGGCTTTGCCTGTGAAATACATCCTTCTCTCTCTGCACCAACACTCAGCTTCTGCTCTAGCCTGGATATGTGGGATATGTCCATTATTTACATGCAAACATATGCCTGAGCTGCAGCTAAGGCTGGTGACCAAAGCCCAGGACCTCCTTCCTGTACCCAGGGACAACAGAGTCCATCCGTGTCCCCAGTGCTGAGCTCTTTCAAGTTAGCATGACTCGCTTGACGCTGCCAGGATATGGATGAAAATCAGGCAGATCAAATACTGGATGTGCTTTCAGGTGAGCTGGAGCCTTCCTTTAACTGCAGGGTGAGCAGTGCTCAGTGATCATCCAGGGCCATGCTAATTGGTGGTTGAAGTAGTTGCTATAGAAGGAGCCAGGACTCCTGGTTCTCAAGGCCAGGCTGGATGGGGCTTGGAGCGACCTGGTTTAGTGGAAGGTGTCCCTGCCCATGGCAGAGAGGTTGGAGTTAGATGATCTATAAAGTCCCTTCCAACCCAAACCATTCCATGATTCTATGAAAACCACAGGTTTGGGTCTGCTGAAAAACCCTCTGCTGAGTTTGATGGAGGGTAGAGGGGTCTGGTGGGGTAGAGAGAGCCTGGCATGGCTTTCTGCTGTCAAAAGAAAGGAGGATTTTGGATCTGTGGCTGATACCAGTCCCAGTCCTGCAATGAGATCCAGGAGGCTTTGATCCTTGGGCCTCTGCAAAGTCTCCTCCACTGTAGGATCATTCTCAACAGGGGACACAGAATGGTCCTGTCACCAGTCTGGCAGGACATCGCTGCTCACACTGATTTCAGCAGCAGCTACAAATACCCATCATACCAGAAACCCGTGTGAATTCAGGTGCTTTGTTTTGGGCTCCCTCCTTTGAAAACTCTGCTCATCCTTCTGTCTGTCCGCACCAGAGAGACAAGATACCTGGATATCTAATCCAACAATAGCTGGGCTACTCCAACCCAGCCCCCCCCGGCACCCCTTTTCCCGACTGCCCCCCACAGCTCACAGTGCCACAGCTGGACAGCTGCACACGAACAATCTGCAGCAAATTTGGGCAAAGAGGTGGCTTTTAGGACCCTGGGAACTCCGCCAAGACTCAGGTAGGTCTGTCTCATTCGTCAGCCGGGATTCATTCACTCCCAGGGATGTGTGTGTGTGTGTGTGTGTGTGTGTGTGTGTGTGTGTGTGTGTGTGCCGAGTGCTTTTCCTTCCCCGCCGCTGGCTGTGAGCCTTCCAAGCAATGGGACTAACACTGCTCTCCGGGCAATGAGGAGTGCTGGGCTGGGGCAGAAACCGCTTTCCTTTCCTCTGGAAGAAAACAAGCCGTGAGGACACCTAAGGATGTGCTGCCCAGATGTATTTCCCACCTCCACCTTCCTCCTAGGACTCATGTGCTTGACAGCTTTCAGCAACTTTGCCAAAACTTCTGCAGACTTCTCAGGTAGGGAGAAGCGCCGATCCTTTCGTGTGCTGCTGCATGGGAGCTCTGATTCCAGTGCTCAGGAGCAGCTCAGGGAAAGTGGATGTGAGCAGATCCGGGATAGTTATGTGGGGAGTAATTTTAATCTTTTAAAAATAAGCCGAAGATGAAAAGTGTCTTCCGTAAGAGGATTTTGAGTTTCTTGAAAGCCTTTCTCAATAATTAGCAAAACTATTTCAAAAGAGTTAGTCTGACTAACTTTGGGAACAAGAAAAAGAATAGTGTTAACCTGTGTAAGTTTGTAGCAGGAATGGTATTAACTTGTGTAAGTTTTTAGCAGGTTTTGTGCTGTATTTCTCATAGGAGTGAAAAGAAGTGGATTGGGAGACTGGGAAGGTTTAGGACATGAATTAAAGCTAACATAGCAAGACTAAATTATTTTGTAGTGGACCAGATTCCCTCCTCTTAACACACAGCTCCTGATTGTTGCAAAAGCCCCCTGAGCTGAGATAAAGAGATGTTGCATGCACAGAAATTATATTCTGAGCCTGTGTTTTTTTAAGCTGGAAGAAAAAGTGTCTCATTTCTTAATATTTTCTGAATCTAAAAATGTTGATAGTGTTTGTTTTGAGTTATATACTACAGGTAAATACCCAACACTTTGCAAGTCTGGAGTCCCATGTAAGTTTTATAACTCTATAGCTGCATCAGTCGCTTTAAAATTATGTTTCTGCTTCTGTTCTTTGTGGATGTGCATGTGGATCTGCGAAAACATAACAAATCTCATTTTTCAACTTCAGCAGAGTTGATTAGTTTGCTCAGGAATGCCCAGTGAGGGCCACGTTTCTTTTAAGATATTGGTTCTAATTTTGGGCCTTAGTGTGAAGAACTAATCTGGCGTACTCTTTAGGGGTGTTTTGCAAAACTCTTGTAGTGGATAAGAGCTGCCAGTTATAGTTTGCTGATGAAAAAGTGTCATTTGCAAGGGTTGAACCTCACTGGACTTGGGTTTCAACACATCCCAGCACTGCTGCTCACTGCCTGGGAGTGTGTCTGTGTGCTGTGAGAATTTGTGTAAGAAAGGAGGAGCTTGTGGTGGAGGGGGGGAAGAATATATACAGTAGCTTGAAGCCTTAATGTGAATTGAAAGGGGCTGGCTTGCCTGTGATTCAGTCTCATTTGGGGGCAGATCAGTCCTGGGGGCTCCCATTCAAGGCAGATCTGCCTCTGAATGGAAAGGACTGAGGCATTTCCCTGTTTCTAGTGTGCTTTTATCCTTTTCTTGGCATTGAGCTTTCTCTGTGCTCCTGCTTGCAAGCAAGTTGATGCAGAAGGGGTGCATGGAGTGGGCACAACAGGAGCAAAAGCTGCAATGGAGAAAGGAATTGTCCTTCTCAAATGTAGATAAAGTTTTCCCAGCCAGGCCAAATTGCCAAGTGTTAAAATGTGTACAGGTGTCCCAGGCCAAAGGTGCTTTACATTGTGCTTGTACAACATAGCTGGAGCAGTGCAAGGAAATTTGATAGGCTTCAGTGGTGCTGGTAGGGGGAGCAGACGCTGTTCTCTTGAAAAATGGATGAGAAGGTTGCTGATAACAAAATAATATTTTCTGTAACATCCAACTGCACTGTCATGCTTTGGGAGAAGAGGGGTGGCTTAAATCCCTCTGTATGTGTGTAGCAAGGTTGTACTCTGAAGCAGGGTCTGTAATCCCAACAGCACAAACTCCCATGAGTTTCCATAACTGCTGAAACCTTCTGCCAGGTCCAACCTATGTTTTCTGATAGCAGGCGTGGCGAATGTCCCCGGTCTTGTTGAACTGAGTGTACCTTGCAGGACAGGAAACATGATTTGCTGCAGGAAAGGGCTGTACCCAGTATGTAGCAGCTCAAATATAGTTTTGTAAGTTCAGGAGCTGAGTAGCCAAAAGATTAAAGGAGGCAGGGAAAGGTACAGCATTTCCCAAATCACACCTTATGCTTTGCCAGCACATTTTGCAAAGACCCCATTCGCCTCCCTCCAGTGCACGAGGGTGTGCACCATGTGCCTCTCTGAAGGAGCAGTGGCCCAGGTAACTCCTCCTACCTGATGGAACATCCTTTTTGTCACTATTATTCCTATAAGTGAATTGTCAGCTGGCATAAGGAATGGAAGGGGGGCAGCCTTCTAACATTATTTGACTGTAATTATTTCAGGCCCGTTATACACTTTTGTATACTGCAGGGTGTTCTGAATTCTTCCCTGGCATGACTGGAATTGAGCAGGTGGGCATCTTTGGGGAAGCCTTATAGCTTTACTGTATGCCATCCCACCTAGAGATGGTGCATCCAAAACATAACTTGTCTGCACCCCAGGGAGGTGAGTGGATTTGTATTGGGTATTACTGCTGAGGAATGTAAGGCTGGCTGTGATCCCACAGAGGTTTCTGCAGCAGTTGGTGTTGCAGGGACATGACACAGCTCTTTGGGATTTAAAGGCTCTTCCAGCTTGCAAATGAATAGCAATACTGTCCAGAGAGAGCAGCTGATGCTCTCTGGGGAAGAATGGGGGTTTAAAACTCAGTCCTGTAGACCTTGTTTAGCAGCAGAACTCCTCTGGCTTCTCAACTTGGTTCGACTCAGCCTTACCAGGGAGGTGCTGCTGTTTGTAATAAGTCATGGCCTTGTGGTGGTGGGCCAGAGTGCATGGATCCAGCCCTGGAAGGAAAGCTCAGGGACAACCAGTCTTGAGCTCTAAGCAGATCATAAGTCAGCAGCACTGACCTGACTCTTATGCTGCAGCTCTGCAGTAGGGCTGGATGAAAGACTTACCAAGAACTTCACACCCAACCACATCCCACTGCTCCCAGTACTCTCCTACTGGCTGGGTCTTCAAAGTATATGTCTCTCAGCTGCAGGAAGATTTCATTTTTATATAGGTCATGGCAAGGCACACCCTGAGAAGGTGCCCAGAGATGTGGTGAGCTGAGTCTGTCACAGGAGAGCACAGGCAGGGCTGGTGGGGATTTCTAACCCCTGAGCACACGGTCTCACACTGGGGCTCCATCCCTCCTGTTTGAACAGCTCAAACTCCACAACGTGAACATGGGCAGTGCGTGTCCTGCTGGGGACTGGTGCAATCTGAGATGTAAGAATTCAAATTCCTTTTAAGTGAAGTATTTGAACTATGTGAAGAGTTTTGAAGTTGTTTTCTTTAATAGTTCTTTAAACATTGATGTTTGCAGCCGGGTGTGGGGGTAGGAAGCAGGTCCTGAGGGAGAGAGTGCAGTTATCAGGCACTTTGCAGCCACTTCTTAAGAAGACTTGGACTTTTTCTCTTGGCTACTTGTAGAATGGACTCTTGGTCTAATCTCATTCTGTGATCTGTTCTTGTGCTCAGGACTGTTTGAAGGCTTAGAACCTGCTGTCTTGATGTGTCACCCTTTATGTTCAAGGTGATACTTGAGGACTGTGATGAGGTGTGGGGTAAGAGTCTGATCTTTTGAATTTCTGTACATTAACTGTAAACCTCTAGTCCTAATCTCGGTAGCAGGAATGAATTCTCCAAAATTCTTGCTGTTTGATAAAACTTCGCCTTTGTTTTAGGCCCTTTCTATTTTTAGTGAGAGCCTAAGACAGAGCAATGTCCTTGCCCTGCCAGGGGAAGCGATGCCATAGCTCCTCTGCATAGACTCTGGGAGGCAGTAATCCATGTGCAGTGCACAGGCCTTGCTCCTTAGAGGGACAAGGTTAATGAAAACGGTGCCAAAAGTAGGCTTTGGTGCTAACTTTAAATGCAAGCATTGAAATCTTAGTCAACAGCTACTGCTCATATCCTGTGTGCTCTCTCTGCTCAGCCTAGATGTTCCTGTCTCTGAAGCTAAATCATGCAAACACATGTTGAATTCTGCTCTGCCCACTGCTGCCAAGGTGACCATTTAACTTCCAGCTGCATACCTGCAAGGAATTAAACTTACGTGGTTATCATGCTGTGCTCCAATTCTCCTCAAGGATTTTCCCATTCATTAGCTGATTTCAGGCAGGTTGGGCACAAGGGTAGTGGCATCAGATCTGTGTGATTGCCATGAGTTTGATGCTGATGGAGACAGGTCACTCCACTACTGCAGAAAGGGTTGTGAACTCAAGCATTTACAGACATCAGAGAATCCACTGCAAGGCCCTAAGCCGAAAGTGTAGGTTTCTAGGCATGGAAATAGCTTGGCTGGGAGCTCATGCCTTTTCTGACACAGGAGAACCCAGCTGAAGGAAAAGCCAGCCCCAGTAGTGCTGCTCCCCTTGGGCCTGCTTTAATGTTTATGTTCTTTGCATTAGATTTTGGCACAAGCTGGATTTGAGCAGCACTTTGCTTAAGGGAGCTGATCTGGCATCAAGCCAGATGAATACTGATAGCTCCCATCCACACCCCACAGGTGAGCCCTGGGTAGCTTTTGGAACCTCTCCCTGGAGGCCCATCTTGGTTTTGAAAGCACAAAGATTTTTTTGTTGTTGTTATTGTTGGTGGTGGTGGTTGGCTGTTTTTTCTTTTCCCCAATAATATCAGGTTTCAAGTGAAAGCTGCTTTTGCCACCTCCCTGCTAATTGGCTCAGTGTATTTGTTTGAGCTGATGAGGGCTGGAGTTGGGGAGGGGAAAGGCATTCTCCCTGATTGCATTTAATCAGTCCATAATAAAGGCAATTTGTTTGACAACTGCATTCACCAAATTATCACCAAAATCTACATGCTAACAGCTTCTGAATGCCTAATAGCTCTGAATGGGTCCATGGTGTCAAGGGAGATCCATGATTTCCATGTGTTGAAGGTTTCAGGCTCTAAGAGGGGGCATTTTCAAGAGAAAGGCAGATACACCACTACACTGGAAAAGAAATTGTAACTCAGAAATGAGGGTTGAGTTTTTGACCCCAGAGGCAAACAGATGTGCTTTAGACTTTGTTGAAAGACTGGGCCAAATCCAGGCCACCTCCATATCTTGTCTTGGGTAAGGGCTCTGAGTGATGAGGTAGGATGGACCTCAGGTGCTGCTTACAGAGATCCTTGCCCCAGGTGATCTTTTCCTCCTCAGCTGGAGGCCTTATATGCCAGCCCATCCATCACAGCTGCCTGGGCTGCAGTTTGGCTTGCTGAGGGCAAGCTGCCTGTGCTGGGGTAGAGAAATTCTCCTTTGCAGAGCTGACAAAATCGAAAACCTCATCAAAGCTGGTTTAAAACCACTGTTGACCCCTTCTGGTAATGTTCTGGAGATGTGGCTGCATGGGGCAGGAGCTGAAGGGAGTGGTTGGATCTGGGAGCCATGGCTGAGGTGTTCTCACAGGGGGAAGTTGCAACTGGGATTTGTGTCATGTATGTTTGCCAGTGGAAAAGAGTCTAAAGACCACAGAGAGCTGGGAGGTGTTAAAGGAGGAAATCAGTAGGAGTTTGGGTGGGTATCAAGTGCCAGATCTGCTGCTCTTGGGAGAGCAGGAAAAGAATCAGCACAGAAGCTGGGGCTATTTTGGTGCCTGAGAGAGTTGTTCTGGTTTATCAGCAGGGATGCAGCTTTATGGCATCAACAAAACCATGTCACCAAGGCCAAATACCATGTTAAGCAAAGACACAGGTTTCTGTCCACCCCTGTCCGGAGGCATGCTCCAGACAACACTGTGGATTTCCCAACAGTTGTGATGAAAATGCTGTGAGGGAGGACTCTGTGCTTGCTGACTTTAAAAATATTCAGCATTTGCTGACAGCTGAGGGGACCAAACTGAGCTTCAGGAAGACAAACACATGTTTCCAATTCCATGTGTTTGTGGTCCTGGGCTGTGACCAGGGGCACTGCTGTTGCTGCTGCAAAAAAACAACTGCTGGTTGGTATTTGTGGTACCAGGGAAAGGAGACACAGTCTGGGAGAGATGGATGGGGCTGCTATGGGTGCTGGGATGTCTCATGAGGGGTCTGTGTGAAACCTCATGTAGGCAATGACTTTAAGCTCAAGAGCCATATGTGTGCATCTGGCTCCTGTCATATGGAAATCCACTGGTTTAGCCATCACAGCTGTCAGCAAGAGCCAAGAGACCTCAGGGATCCCCATGTCTGTGTGATGACTGGCGATATTTATATAGTATCTACTAATTGTAGGGGGCCCAGAAACTGATGAAAACTTTTGTTAGTACTAGGAACACTTTATTTAATTAGTAGTATTAACAAAAAAAAAAGGGGGAAAAAAAAAATCTACTGTGGTAATTTTAATAACTTCAAAGTATCTCACTAGATGCATAGATGATTTGAGGAAATTGTCCTTGCAGCATTCTTCCTACGTCTCTGTGTTATTAGGGATACAAATGCTGCAGAATTAAAGAAAGCAACTGTTTATGTCCTCAGGTAAAAATTTTCCCTGACTTATGGTGCTGTGAAAGCAGATTTTATATGTCGCTAATAGTTTGGTCAATTAAAAAAAAAAAGTGAGAATTTTGACATATGCTTTTTTTCAACTGAGATACTTAGAAGCTAAACTCACAATTTAATCTGGAGGGGTGGGGAGAATAAGCTTAGTCTCCGCAGGAGGAGAAAAACTGTGTATTTATGCTTGGCACTCGTGCTGATCCTTTTGTTGATGCTAATTTAAACACGGCCTGATCTCTCAAAGTGCTTCGTGTTCAGAGCTGCAGATTGGTCTATGCTGTGTTTAGGTGGGTGTGCAGTGATTTAGTTGGCCAACACCAGGGCTGTTTACATGTCTTACTTGGGACTGGCTGCTTGTGCTTGGCATGTTTGTGCAGGTATAGATTGAACTTTCTGCTTTCTCTTCCAAAATAGCAACCCCAGTCCCTGGGCGGGGAGACTATTTGAAACAACTACCCCTGTTTTGTTTTGGGTTTTTGTGCTCTTGTAATTTCTTTATACACATACCCAAAATCTTCACAGATTCTGTCCCTTGAAAGGTGTGTGACTGCCTGCAGGAACAGACCCAATATGCTCCTTAAAGTGGTTCAGAGGATTTTTGGTCAGGCTGGTTTGGTACAATACTACAAGTCTCCTTGTGTCCTTGCCAGTGCTGTGCCTCACTGATCCAGCGCTGCAGTTGTCTGGGATTTTTGTGCTCTTTCTGAAAGACAGCCACGGGCCAAAATCTGCTCAGCTGTGAGGCAACTTTGCTGACTTGCCAAGAGCTGTGAAGAATGAACAGAAGCACAGAAATTAATCCCGACTCATCTTCTTACAGATTAAAACTAATGCAGAAGTAATAATTGGGAACATATTTAAGAGAGCTTCTTGAGTTACCTATTATTATTAATATTATTATTAATTTATTAGTTTATTTATTTACTTAGCTGCTCCTTTTTCCTGAGGAAGGATGGTGAGTTGTGATTCTCAGCCTCTGTTTCGGCTAATCCAAATGTGCCTGGCTCAGCTCACTAACTGAAGGTATGAACTTATTTGTAGTAATTAAAACTATGAATGTTTGCTCTTTCAGCATATGCAGTGCCTGGCTGCCTGGAGCCCAGCATGTGTCTTCTCACGTCAAAGAGATGATGATGAGTTGGTAGTTCTGGGTTGCACAGGAAAATAAATCTTGGCCAAGTCTTTTCAGATATACTCTGTGCTCTTGAACTATGTTCGTACGTGCTGTGGTGTCAGTGTTGATGGGGCTCCTTTGGGTGCTAAGGCTTGCTATTTAATAATCCCTCTTGGATCCATCTGGATCCTTGCGTGAGGGTGGAGCAGCGTGTGTGTGACCTGCAGTTTGGGCAAACCCTCCGAGTGCTCAGGTGTCAGAAGTGTGTTTGAATGAACAGATGGATGTAGATGCTGCCGAAGAGTTTGCCGTAGATGTTGTCCAAGCACTTTAGTTTTGGTGGGCAGGAGAGCTGATATCCAGCTGCTGTCGAAGTATTCCACATCCTTAACAATAAGGAAGAAAGATTTTAAAAGTATGTTTCCTTTTGTTAAAGTTACATTTAGAGAAGAAGGCCTAGAGACCCCGAGGAGATTCATCAGCCATTTACAATCAAAGAACTTCACTATGTACATTTTTGCACCAACTTTTGCCCTGATATTAACTCACTATTTGCCAGGAGAGAAATTTTTCCCTCCTCCAGCAGCCCATAAAAGAATCAGAATCCTCAGGATGTGAGAGGGAGCTGACTTCAGGTGAGATACACTAAATCCTTGACAGACTGGGTACCTGATGGTGCTCCTTGTCAAGAAGGGGCCATTCAGACCACCTACTCTGAGACCCCCTGTGTGCTTGTGTTGTTTTATTGTCATCTGCTATCAGCCTGTGGGTTTTCTGCTATGATATTATCAACATGTGTTGTATCAGCCTCAAGTGTTTAAAGTGGGTTTTTACTCCCACTAGTAAATATGAAAACAAACAGCAGCGTGGGGATTTTCTGCTAATGTTTACTCTGTGATTTTTGTATCACACTGTGGGCTGGTGTTGATTTTAAGGGTGCTCTACAGCAGGTGCAATTCCTGACATTATTTTCCCATGTTTGCTGCATTTTGCAAAGGTTTTTGGCTCACATGTGTTTCCTAAAAGTTGTGTTGGCCCAAGAGTGCAGACACTTAGTGCAATTAAAGTGATAGGTGGTACCTTGAGCTCCTGTGGCTGGATTATGGATTATAGTTTTGGGCCTCAGTCTTTGGGAAATCTCTTCCTGCTGTGGTCTGTGTGGCGCCTGTACATGCAGTACTGCTGTGGCCCTGGCGGTGCCCATAGGATGCTATGGGACAAAATTCTGCACTTTGGTTTTGAAAAAGTTTAGCTTTTGTGTGAAACATTCAAATAACAGTATTAGACTTTCAAATCAAACATTTGGAAGTTAAGAAATGTTTAAATTAAGGTAGTTTTAACTACTTGAGCCCAGCCCTTTGGGTTTTTACATTACTCTTTAATGACAACATACTTTTCCTCTACTTCCTTAGGATTCCTGTGTTATGCAGCGCAAAGAACAGTGGCCTTAAAATTATTTTCTTCATCCTTCCAGTTCTCTATGGCCCTGGGGACTTACTTCATGTATGTTCAATGGTATTTTAATCCCATTATGTTATTTAAACCCTATTGTGCTTGTTGTGAGGGATGTACTTACCGAGATGTACTTAGCCTTCTGGAAGGAGTCTGGAATGTTACCTGCACGGCAGAGAGATTGGCATCAGGAGTTCTAACTACCCAATATTTCAGAGATTGTTCAGTATCTACCTTTTTCTCCAGGAGCAGCCCCTTACCTAGTCTCTTAAGCTGTGACAAGCAGGAAGAAATGTGTGGTACTCAGTACACAATTCCTTCTCCAGTATTATAATACCTATATGCAAATGGACTGCACAGGTTAAAATGAACATTTCAGTTGCAAAGTCAAGTGCACATAGCTGAGTGTTGTGGGTTAACGCCTGTAGGCAGCCAAGCACTACCCAGCTGCCTTCTTGCCTCCCCTTACTACCCCCAAGTAAAACAGGGGAAGAGGGAGGGAAGAGTAAAAGCAAGAAAACTCATTAGATGAGATAAAAATAATGAAAGAGAAGTGGAAGAAATGAAAAAGAAACCAAAATAAATGGTACAGAGGCAATCACTCACTGCCTCCCACAGGCAGACTGATGCTCAGCCAGTTTCCAAGCTGACTTACCCCACTCCACTCTGTTTTATTGCTGAACATTACACTCCATGGCATGGGATATCTCTTTGCTTAGGTGGGGTCACATGCCTGGTTGTATCTCTCCCAGAATCTTGTGCAGCCTACAATCTATTCGCTGTGAGGGCAGAGTGAGGGACAGACAAAGTGCTGATGTGGTGCAAAAGCTGTTCAGCAATAGCTAAAACATTAATATATTATCAATACTGTTTTGGTTGTGGATCCAAAGCACAGCACTATGCAAGCTGCTACAAAAAAAAATTAACTCCATCACGGTCAGACGCAGTACACTAAGGAAAGGGCAACATTACACCTGTATTTTATGTGTAATATGAGCTAGAGATTGATATCATAGGAAACCTTCAGCTGACAGATGTGATCTGAGCCATAAAGTGCAGTTGTGAGAAGGGTCTGGTTTTGCATAGTTTTTGTTGTGGTTACCTTTTTTTTTTTCCCTAGGGCAGTCATGCTTTGAGGGTTACTTTATTTGGGATGAGATAAGAGTACTTAAAACTGGGTTACAAATTCAGGGTCAGTCCTTGAAACACATCCTAAAAGATCTTAAAAAATGAGTTTTGAAGACATTCCCCTCTCCAAATTTTTTTTTTCTTCCTTCTGTCCCTTCATAGAAAAAGAAAAAAAAATATATGTGTCTATTCAAAGGCCCAAATAAAGATCCTGCAGTGCAAGTGATATTGCTAAAAATAGAACCTCTGCGATTTGTTCCATTTATTTCTCTCTGGATTTTTATTGTGTGGGTAACCCCTTGGAAACCGAGCTTGTTGATCTGACTGTTTCCAAAGCATGTCTGTCTCTTCATGTATTGTTTGTACAGGGGCCACTTCCGTTGTGTTAACACTCTTTGCTTCCTGGTTTATGTGCTCATCTGAATTCCAGCTCAAAGAGGTTAAAGCTTTATAAAAGTGAGTCGAGCAAGGCAGTGGCTCCGCAGTTGATGCTGGAGCATGCACATCTGTGACCCACGCTGTGCTCACATGTTGGTTTATTGTTGGCCTCACAATAAAGGATAGCGCTGGGGTTTTGTTCGGCTAAACAACTTTGATGGAATGAATTGTATAGAAAAAAGAATAGATGAAGCCTGGCTGTTATTTGCCATAATGTTCTTTGTTTTAGCTGCAATGTGGGGGATGCAGAACTCCCAGAAGAGGATGGCCTCTATAGCAGCCGAGGGGAGCTGATGGATTGGAGAAGAACGCAGAGAGACATTCAGCAAGAAGGGGTGAAAAATTTTTCTGATTCTGTCAGTCCTTTGGGTTTGCTTGTCTTTAGCTGATGGCCCCAGGCTTTCACTTTGGCTTTACTACAGGAGCAGAGACTCTGCTCTACCAATAGGTTGCACTATAAATGTGTTTGGTGCCATTTGCCCTGGGTTTGGTCCAGAGTTAATGTGCACAGATAGTAGTGCATTTGGCAATGGTACAGCCAAGTGGCTGGATTGTAAAGGTCTCTCAGCAGCTGCAGGAAACGGAATGCTTCGTGTTAGACAATCCATTTTTCTTGCTGGATAAATGAAAATCTCTTTATCTCTTTTCATAAACATTGTCCATATAATTGGAGGGTAAGGTTCAAGTTCAAACTGATAAGATTATTTTGCTTCCCTAAGCTGCAAGACAATGGTCCCCTTGGCAAATTAAGCCGTGGATGTCCTTTTGCTGTAATGGGAACCAATCTCATTAGAAACAGAGCTGGATTAGTGATGAGTCCAACCTGCTGTACAGATACACACTCTGACCCCAGCAGGCCTGAAGTGCCTTTTGTTCACTCAGCCTCCTCTGCGTTTTCCCATCACTCCTACATCTGTGTGGTGAAGCTGGGGGTGATTATTTCTGCTCAAGCAAAGCCTACTGAGGGGTGAAAAACAAGCTGATTGGTCAGTGTGGTATCACAATAGGAATGATAAAGTGTTTTTAAAATGTTTATCTTGATTTAAGTCATTGGAGTACAACACCGATTAAGTTGCCTATTAGAGGGTACTGAAGATTAAGGGCCAATTGTCACTGCTTTGACCTGTGAGCCAGAAGATGATCCTTTTCTGCCTCTCAGCATTGCTGTAATCTACAGATCAGAAAATCTGGATCTATTCACACCAACCTTCCCAACATCTGAACACAGGAAACTCTTTTTTGGGGACAAAGAAAGACAAACCTTTTCACCTGTGGCCTGTGTTTGTTCTGTCTGTTATTCTTCATGCTGGTTTTGGCTCCTGAGGGGTTGTTTGCACCCACAGACCGTCCAAGCTGCTTTATCAAGCAGGTGGGACTGAGAGCCCTGAGCTGGCTCTGTGGATACCAGTGCCAGCAGAAGAGCAGTGTGGCTGCGCCTGCAACAGGCTCCTGGGCAGATGTTGTGGCTCAGGAGCAGTGTTGAGCTGTGGGGGTGCTGTGTTGGGATCTACAGTGTCTCTCTCTCTCTCTCTATTTGTATTATCAGCAATTTTTCCTCTTGCTTCTTGGCTCTGGGGGATTAGAGGTATAGCCCTGGCTGATTCCAGCTGCTCTCATGAGATGGAGCCTTGCTAAGGATGCTAAGAGGGGTGAATCCCATTGCTTCCTGACTTAAAAGCCATTTTTTGATCCTAAAGGATATCCTAGTGCCCTTGCATCTCTCGTATGTCCTACTTTTCTGATCTTGGAGGTATTGCCAGGAGCTTGACTCCTGGATGGAAGTTTGTGCTTGAAGTAATCTAGCAGGGAGAGAAGACTGTGGGTGTGGTATTTGAAAGTGGCACCAACAGAAGAAAGAGCCTGGCCAGTTATTGTAGTCACTAGTTGCTGTTAAATAGCCTGGAGGCTGATGCTGAAGTGGTGAGGAGTCCTGACTTGGTGAGTAAATCACTAAAAATCAGTGGGGCTATTTACGTGAGGGAAAGTTGGCTTCTCTACATGCTCACTCCTGATGGGTACAAAGTTATTTTTTAAAATTTTTTATTAAATGTGATTATCAAGAACAATGGTTAACCAGGGTAACCAGCACTGCTAAGCTATGGTCTGTGCTCCACCAGCTGGACTGCAAATGGGCAGCCAAAGAAAGAGAGCTGTTTTCCCATCTTGTTACATTTCTGGATATATTTTAAGGTTTCTCAGAAAGACCAGAACAGTGAAACACCCTTTGACAATAGCAATCTCTTTTATTCATGGTGCAGCCTGAGGAAGCATTCAGACCCTTTCCTTCTGGGATTGCTCATTTCCTCTTTTTTTTTTTTCCCTTCTGAAATAAAAAACAATACTCTCCCAAAAGCACAACTTCTGCAGTGCTGTGGCAGAGCCAGCCTCTGTCACTCCATCGGGCAGGCATCAGATGGGACATTGTCTTCTGTTTTCCCCCTCTAAGCTTCAACTCAGAGAAAACAAATCACAGCAAAAAAACCCCACCAAAAACAAAACAAAAAACCAAAAAAACCGTTTCATATATTGTTTTAGTGCTGTCAAAAATAGTAACTAATGCCCACCCTGAATTTCTCTCAGTCCTTTTGCCAAGGTTTCCATCCTTTATGTGCACAGAGGGGAATGAGGCATGTGGGAAAGAAATCACATGCAGTGAAATGAAATATCATCAAGTCAGTGGGAGCCACAATCCTTGGGTGTCCTGAAGTCTGAGGCTGTAGCTCCAAGCCTGGCTCAAGTGTGAGAGGACTCTGTGATTAAAGAGATTGTCACAAAACTCCAGTGTCCCTGCCTACAGAGCCCTGAAGCTCCCTGTGAGAGCCTGAGGTCTGTGGGACTCTGCCTCTGTTTTCATGCCTGTCTGTTTTCATTACGTGGTTCCTAATTGTCTCCCTATGTCTTTCACTGTAGCTTGAGTCCTTGCTGGCTTTCTTGGAGCCCAGATTCCGCAGTTACTTGAATTGTGGTGACTTCTAAATAGTTTGGGGGCTGAGAAGTTGAAGGATGTGTGTACTCCTCCATTAACAGTGCTGCCTCTCTGAAGACTTTCTGATACAGAAAGGTCTCCCAAAGTAGACAGATGGTTAGATAGATAGTCCTGTCTGTCTTCTGCTTTCGAGTGACTGATTCTGTCTGTGACTAGTTTGATGAAGTTTCTCCTGGAAAGGATGCCTTTATTTCCACTGCTGCACTCTCAAACACCGGTGTAGGCTCAAAAGCAGCATTCAGAGGGTTTACTCACATCTGTGAAGTTTTCTTGCAATGCTTTTGATAAGACACAGCTGCAGCAAGTGTTGCCAGCCTCTAAGACTGATGGTGGCTGCCTGCCTATACCAGGCCGATGTGGCTGGTGGGAGCATTTTCTTTGTCAGCTTGGCCTGATGATGGGCAGTGTTACCTTTTCTAGTGTCCCCAGGCCTTTCTTGTGGAGGTCGTAGAGAATTAAACTCTTCTACTTTTTTCACCACTTCAGCTATGGTTCACCCTCTTCTGCTCCCCAGGGCAGTGTTTGATCCAGATTTTATTTTTGTCTTATTAAGGATCAAATCAGCCTGACCCACCCTGATCCCCAGGGGAGACCTTGTTGCAGCCTTTCAGTACTTGAAGGGGACTTAAAGACAGAGACACTTTTTGTCAAGGCCTGTAGTGATACGACAAGAAGTAATGGTTTTAAACTAAAATATTTAGACTAGGCATAAGAGAGAATTTTTTCGTGATTAGTGTAGTGAGACATTGAAACAGGTTGCCCAGAGAAGCTGTGGATGCCCCGTCCCTGTTCAAGGTTATGGTGGAGAGGGCTTTAGGCAAGCTGATCTAGTGAAAGATGTTTGAGGGAGTTTGGCTAGTTGATCTTTGAAAGCCTCTTCCGACCCAAACCATTCTGTGATTATAAGATTTCAGAATTCTTTTTAGACTCAGATTTATCCCTTTTTGCAAAACTTTTCTGTGAGTTGAAAACTACTTTTCTTCTGTAGGTTAGAGAGGGCTGCAGGATGCTGTTAGTACCCTGAGTGAGAAGGTATTACCCTTGTATCCATGCTTGTTGGATGTGGAATTGCCTTATAAAGCCCTCCTCAGCCTTGTCAGTGTTGATGGTTTAGTGCAGAGCTGCATTTCTGTGTCTGGGGCCAAAGCAGCCCAAGCTAGAGAATGCTGGATGGGGAGGGAGGCTGGCCAGATGCCTGGTCCCTTGTTTCAGGGCCTTTCTGGCCCATTTCCTAGGATAGTTTTCTGAAGAACATCAGATCTGCCTCCATCCCAGCTGTATGTCATTGGCATTATGGCAGCACTGATGGATGGGGAGAGAGATCAGGCCTTTTCCTGAACACTTGGCCTGGTGGTGGTGGAGCAAAAGTGAGGCCAACGCACTTTTCTGCTCTGAAGGAGTGGCTATCAAGGGGCAATCACTTCATTTAGAGTTTTTTCCACTGGTGACAATGAACCTGATTTGCATTGTGGAGAAGCTGACATGTAGATGGTGTCTGGCTCGTGTGATAAGAGAGCTCAGCTCTGCTCCAGCCCCTGTGGGATGTGCAGTGAGGGCAAGACGTTTTCTTGGACGTTAGGCATGGGGAAGGAACACTTATCACAGAAATGTGGTGGGAAGAGGTAGGGAAATATCCATCTGATGGTGTGTTTAAACAGAGACTGAGCGTGCAGGAAATTGGTGGACAGAGGTGAAAATTTGCTCTCCCAGACTGTTCTCCATCTTAATCTTGCCTGGCTGTGTGAGGGGAGGATCCAGCTTTCCAATGCCCAGGCACAAGCAAAGCTTGGTATATTTTCAACACTCTGAGGAAGGTTGTTTTATTCTCAGTCTGATGGCTTGTTCATGCTAGTACTTCATGGACAAACAATTATTGGTGTCCAATGAGGCTTTTAGGATTGCTCTGGAAACTTTAAAACTTGCAGTAGTAAAAGGCAAGGCTGCAAATTAAACACCTTAGGGGCTTGGTGTGCCTCCAAGGCAAGACAAGCCAGGAGCTTTTTGTCTGTGACTTGACTAAATTTTCTAACTTTACTTGAAAGTTGTAATTTTTCTTCCCACTTCTTCCTCGAGTCCTGAATTGCCAGCAGATGTTCAGCTAACGTGTTCAAACACATTCAATAAATCTATCAAGAGGAACTCAGAGATCATTGATCATTCATGGCAATAGAGAATAAATACCAATGGCACTGTTTTGCAGATAAAGAAACTGAGGCTGTACCATTGGCAGTGGAATTCTCTTTTCCTTAACTGTTCCAGAGACCTTCATCTCACCTAAGTTGTTGCTTTGGACTTCTAGGGCATGTATCATCTGACTTGCCTTACAGCTACTTCTAGAGATCGTTGGCATCCCATCCACAATTGCTGGTTCCCCCTGTCTTTTTAGGACAAATTTTTTCAGGAAACTTCCTATTAGGGGTGGGGGTGTGAAGCTGGAATACCACCTTCTGTCAGAGTCCTTACAAGGAATGTCTGTGCAAGATTACTATCCTTGCAGTTGCTCCCGTACCCTGAGGAGCACCAGGTAAAACTCCCTATACTGCTTTGATGGAGCTAAACAAGCCCAAGGAGCCACGCTCGCCTCAGTGGTTTGAGATGAGTGCATTTGGGTTTTCTATTTTTCACTTTCTGTTCTAAGGACTCATCATTTTGATGTACGTACCATCCCCTATTCTTAGAAATGCTGTCCTTGTTTAGAGAGCAGAATGACATTCACTCACTCTGAAGCAACCTGGGGATTTGTTTTCTTGGGTGTTGCAAAGCACACAAGGTGTGACTGCTGCAATTAGGAGGTGATGGGCTAATCTCATTAGTCAGTGGGAGGAAACACTGGGGTCAGTGGGTTGGATAATGAAATGTGAAGATGAATTTTGATGTGCCAGATGGCCTGGCATAGTGGTACCACTAATTTGGGAAGAAGGAGAGCCAATAGTATCTTTGAAGAACAAATGCTGTAGCAAGAGGTGGCATGTGATTTTTCTGAGCAAAAAACTTGTGATTTCTCAGCTGAGTGGAGACTTGTGGGATCCATCCAGGCCTGCTGTATTTTTTTTGCCTTTTGGACCAATTTTGGGCAATAAGAGACAGTCCTCCAGCAAAAGTTAATGAGGCACTGGCATTATATGTATGTGCTTGGTTGATCAGTGGCTGAGCAAGAAGAAATGATCCTGACATCTCATTCTTTTAGAAGAGGTTGATAATTTAAATATCTCTGTGGGGAAAGTTGTGTTTATGGTGTCCCCTTATCCACAAATATATAAGACTGTAGATTCAGAAATCCTGATATTTGTTTTTGGGATGAGATTGTAGTGTCTTTCACCACAATGATTTGTTTGGCCTCAGCTCTTTATTTTCTGAGACCAGTCTTTTCGTTTTTATGGGAGTAAGCAAGAGATAGAGGTTTGAGGGATATAAAAAAATAGAGAAGAAAAAAAATTGTAGTTTTCCAGAGTGACGTCTGAGACAGGAACATCTCTGCTTTGGCTCGGTCCAACCTGAGACACTGTCACCAGGTTTTGCTTTCACAAAGGACTCAGTGGCTCCTTTAATTTCCACTCATTTTTGTGTTCTTGGTACATACTGAGGCACTTCCCATCCAGAGTCTCTCTGCAGGGCTGTGGCCCAAGAGTTACCCAAAGGTAAGTGGGGAGAAGTTGGATGGAGTCCTTCTCCTTTCCACTTTGCTCCATGCTTGACACAAACAATCATTCCTTACCTCTGTCACCTACCCTCACCAGCATTTTTTCCAGGAAAAAAACAATAAGCAGGGTTTGCCAAGCTTGGCTGTATGGCCTAAAACAAAAGCTGAGGAAATCCAATTGCATGCTCTGGCCACTTTACCTGGCAGCCCTCCAGTGCTATTTTCTTTTAGTGAGCATCCAGTGTAGAAAAAACCTGTTCTGGGCTCTGGGCCATTATGACAGCTTTGCTGAGGAGTGCCCAAACTTGGAACAGTCTGGTAAGAGCTCTTAGTCTCTAAAGCAGTGTCCAGAATAGTGGCCAGGCTTCATCTGGCTGTGAAATAATGAAAAGTGTATTTATGATAAACTTTATTGAAAAATGTATTTGTAACTGAGACACAGCCAGTCAGCACCTGTATTTCCTGGCAGAAGGGAAAGTAGGAACTTTTTTGTAGTGGTTTAGTGTGTTTGGTATTATGAAAGCTCTCGGGGCTGGATCTTCAGCAAATGGACAGCAATGTAGGTCTGATGGCAGTGATGCTGCAGTGATAGTGATCTGTATACAACCTGAAAGTGCCTCAGGTTAAACATAGCTGGATCCTTTCCATCCCCAAAGAGCAATAAGGGCTGTAGTTTCTTAGCTCCCATCTTGAGTCCTATTTACATTATCATGGGTCAAAATCAATACATTTTTTACCTATAAATGCCATGCACACAGCAGCACTTTGACACAATACATACAACTGAGCCATTTCCAATCCAATGCCTTCCTAAGAGCAGGCCATGTGCTGGATGTAGAATTTAATGTGGAAAATGTTAATCTGGCAAGAGATTTCTTCCTTCTGCAAAGGGTATGGGTTCTGCTGCTGTAAGGGGACATGACACTGGGTGAGCAGAGACACTCGGCAGTGTCAGGGAAAGTCCCCATGAAGATGCAGCTGTGGGGAAGGCTGTTGTAAATCAGACTGGCCCCAGATGTCGTGCAGGGCAGAGAGGAGATTGATGGGGTGGGTGGGGAAGCTGAGACAGGGAGAGTTCAAGCATCACCCTGACCCTCGAGAAGGGAAAATAGCCCTAACCCTCAGCAAGGTTTGATTGAAGCCTGCTGTTCCCCCAAAGGGGAAAGGTCAGGCTCTGCTCTGTCAGGCGCCCTCAAACAAAAAACCTGTTTATACAGGACCCACCCCTGTACCTTGTGAGGTGGAGGGTAAATGGGCTTGGAGACATTCAATGCTTCTCTTTCTGGTAACACTTGTGTCAATGAACAGTGGAAATTCAGATTGGGCTGGTAGTAAAAGCCTGGAAGGAAATGGTCAGGTTAAACCCCACATAAACATTAACTGGAGTTAGCCCCCATGAGCACTCTATTGGTGGTCCTGGGACAATGCTGTTCAGCACTGTGGGTCCCTCGCAGAAAGGATGGGTTGTGTTTGTGGTTGCCAGCATGTGCCTGAAGCAGGTCACCTCCGTGCCCAGCCCCACGCCCTTGCAGCCTGAGCACAGTGCACAGTGCTCCTCACCTGGGCAGAGGAGGGTTCCCACACTTCACTGCCAGCCCAGTGACCTGGAGTAAGGTTTTGCCAGCCCCAGTGGTTTAGCTGGAAGTGAGATGCAAATATGCTGTGTGTCTGGAGGCCTGTGGTCAGGATGGCAGACATTTAGATGTGTCCTGAATTTCCTGAAGTGGAGGTCTCTGTCAGGAAAATTGACCTTATCTGCTCCCAGACATCCTCTTTCCTGAGTCGCCTCAATGTGTGAATAGGGAATAGTTTCTGGCCACCTGAACTATTATTGTGACCTGCTCCCTGTGGCAGTCTTACAGAGGGACTCTTTGGATCCCATGTCACCTGATGGGTACTTGTTCATGTGTCATTTGATGAAAAATGCTTCTGTCGCTTTATACAGGACAGAAACGTGGATATTGGGATTCAGATATGATTTTTGTGTCCTGTCCCACATCTAGTTTGTGCTCACATTGTAAATAAAGCTTTTTGGAATGAGCAGCCTGTTTGACTTGCCCTCGCCAAAGGTTGGGCACCTCTTCAACTAACCACAGTAAGAACTGGCAATTTCTGGAGTGAATTGGGTGTTTCTATCAAAGGAGAGGAGGCAGGAAAATAGTTTCAACCGTCTGATTTTAGTATACCACCATACATGTACTGGAGCCCTCCCAGCTGCTTTCTAACATCTCCTCTTCCTTTCTACCCTTAGAAGAAGCTGAATCAAGAACAGCTCAGCCAAGCATGGGCAGTCTGGCACCTCTGCTCTGGTCCTGCATGGCTTTTATCTGTTTGAAAGTTACCGGTATAGAATACATTGATTAATGCCCCAGTAAATTAATTGGCAGCCTCTGTAGCTTGCTTTGCAGCTGATGGTTTGCAGGGAGCTGTTGGAGTAGAAAAACATAACAAAGTGCCAACTTACCAGGCTGTGGCCGTGCCCATTGTACAGCAGGCGTTTTCCTCACAGGAAAGAAAACAAAGGCATTTCTCTGAGGAATGTTGCAGGCAGAGACTGACTCACAAGTAGGGTGAGGAAAAGGAGTTTTTAGAAGTCTAAAACCAGGGGGAAAGCCTTAAGCGTGTAGTTCAGACACAAAGTTGGCACTGCTCAGATAGTGGAGATTTTGCCACAGGATTGTAGCTGAAAACTGACCTGGATTTATTTTTTACAGAGTTTGATTCTATGGTGTTTCCTGTGTTGAAGGGAAGATCAAATCCTACCAAAACTGAGGCTGTGAAGTTTTCCCTCCTGCTCTTTTTTCCAAAGCAGCAGAGACATAACTAAAGAGGGAAGTACAGGCTGTACCTCTGCCTGTATCTCAGCTGCTGCTGAGGGACCAGCTTTTCCCAGCTCTTAGAGTCACTTTCTGATCAGTAAGCAGAGCAGGGACTGGGAAATACGACCTCCGAATACTGTCCATGTAAGCCAAACAAACTGCTGATATTAAATATCAAAAGGAAAAAGTTTCTGTTTTCCTGTAACAAATCTATATTCCAGTCTGTGTGGGGAGCAAAAGGTGCCCTCAAGAAAGAAAGAAATAAGACTTGTTGACAACAAATGACATGAACGATACTGCATCATTTAAAAATGTTATGGAGAACATCCTTTTGTCTGCCTGATGCGTTCCTTCACCTCTCTGGTGTGAGCCCCATTACTTTGTTTCTCCAATTTTGTATAAAAATCTGTTGAGGCTTATTTGAGTTGTCTAGATATTACGGGAAATAAAGCAAAATTGCCTTGCTCTGCCCTGGTCTGAGGTGGTTTCTTGTGTGAAAATACTGCTTTGCAATGATCCCTCCTTACCTGGGGGGCTGGAGTTTAACTTCTTCCACGTTTGTTTTTGTTATATTTGCTTTAATGGGCAACAAGGAGCAAGATGCAGCTCCAGAAGTCGCTTCCTCCAAACAGACTTTGAAGCACTGAGGCTTAAGTTGTATCTTAACCAAGTAGCATCTTAGTTCTTGCTCAAACTCCTGGCTTCTTGGTTGTGTTTTGGTGGGAAGTAAGGATTCGAAGCAGGATTGGAGAGCCAAGTATTGTATTGAATCTGGGTCTTAAAGTCACCGGATGGTTTGGTTTTGGAATAAGGAATGGAACAAAACTTTGCTGTGGGAGTCTAATCTTACCAAAAAGGAAATCTGACTTTAGGGCTTTTGTGATTCAAAATGCTGAGCATTGCAATGCAAGAACTTCCTCTGTGTGTTCCAAGTTGTTAAAAGTGAGTTTGATGGGTTTAATTTTATATTAATTCAGAAGTGTGGTCTTGTTCTGCAGTTGGGATAAGGGAAATGCGTGTAGGAGTTGTGGAAGGGATCACAGCAGAGAGCAGATTTCCAGCTGTTTCCTGGCCCCATGGCTTTTTCCCCACTATGTGGCTTGATGTCCCTCTGCCTGTGCATGGGGATTTAAGAATAGTCAGACCAAAATAATATGGAGCACCTGGTTTGGAGGTAAGAGCTAGAGATAGTGGGGCACGTCTGCTTGTGTGATGGGTGCTATGGGTTCCTCAAAGACTGGTGAAAGACCAAGAATATTTTGCCTGAAAGACCTCGCCGTGACTTTCTGCACGCATTGTACATCCAAGGCGGTTGATCAATAGGGTTCATTATAGGAAATTAATGCCTCAGCCAGCAGATCTTTATTTAAACACAGTCGTGCCTCACACCAGTTTATGTGAAGACAGACTGGAAGCCCTCGTGTTTTGCCTTGTCTTTGCATAATGAGACACCGAAATATTGCTTGTCTTGGCTAAACAACAGAAACGGGCTGTGATGAATTGCATTTATGCCTATTTCTGATTGTTTTAAGGTGCCTATTTCAAGTGGCCATGGAAGAAAGATGAGTGTTTACATTTTCTTTAAATGCTGACGCAGGCTCTCTGCCCCTGAGTAGTCCAGATTAATGCATAGCCAAGAGTTCTGGCATAGGGCCATGAGGACAGATTATTCACTGTACTTTGAAAGGGTGTTGGGTTTCTGTATCTGACCTTTTGGGTGGATAAATGGGAGGATTAGCTGCTAAGGAAGCAATTATCCACTCTCTATAATTAATATCTCCTTCTTATTCTCTGGTGTTACTTGACCTGGAACTCTGAGAACCTGTTGGTGTTGCCAGTTTTGTGTAATTACCACCTTTAGAGTGAGAGCTGGAGTTCCCGACCTTTCCAAGTCAGCGTGGTGGAAGTGGGGAGTAAGAACACAAGGGTGAAGTTATTGAATCCAGCTCCAGTGACCAAGACAATGAAGATAGGTGTGATTAAAGACTGTAGTTTTGTTCCTGAGGTAACTCTCTACCCTTTAATGCCACTGTGTCTTTTGACATGAAGATTAAATATGCCTGCTATTCTTCTGAAACAAAGCCTGCCCTGTCAATAAAGCAAACAGGTGCCTAATGCCTCTGCACATGCCTTTGGGAAGGTTGCCTTTCCTGTCAATCCCAATGTGTTTTCAGCTGTTACTGCTGAAAATGCCGTCTTGATCAAGTGCAGCTAGAGATTGTCATTCTGCACTATCATTTCCCATTTGCAGATGTAGCCAGAAGCTGATACAGTCTGACAGTTCTAGGAGGAGGATACATTCTTTTTACTCTACTTTTAAAAGCAATCCTAGATTCCTCACTTATTCCACTCTATTTTGAGGTATTTATGCTATCCATTGCCATTGTAAAGGAGATTGAGACTCTAATAATATTTAATGGTTCTCTGGAAATCTTAAATTTTGGTGTGTATCTGGATTTTTTTTAAAAAAATATATTTTTTAGAAATAAATATATCAATATATAAATATAATTACATATCTTATAATTAAATAAATTATTTCTATAATTTTACAAAGAACAGAGCAGTGGTTCAGCCAAATCAAATTGGAATTTCCTATTTGAAAACATTTATTGTTTTCACAAAAATCACTTCTGAATCAAAAAGCCAAAGGAGCATAAACTTTTTAAAACATGTACATATAAAGTTAATATTTAACTTATTTTTAAACTTCTAAAAGGATTAACTGGTGCTTTTAAAATGTGGTTGTAAGTTAGAGGTTTATGCAGACTGTTATTTGATGCCATTGCTGAAGACGCAGCATAGGTGGAAGTTAGTAATTTTCCCCCTGCACTGTATTTTGAGATAAAGGCAAATCAGAGTTAATACATTAAGGACAATTAAACATTTTATAGATGTGTGCTATATGAATACCAAGAGTTATCATGGGAATTTTATCTGAGTGAGGACTCAATGGGAAAATTTTTCTGGGAATGATGAGGCTTGAGCTGGTAAGGTGGGATTTTGTACAGCACAGAGGTAAATGGGAAAATCACATAAAACCACGGTGAAATTATGCACTGCATCCCAGCTGTGGGATTATCTTCTGCCTGCCACACACTGAAAGCAAATACATGCAAAAAGGGTGAAGCATTTACAGTGCTGAAAATCAGCATTTACTCAGAGGAGACCTCCGACGTTGTCTCCTGGGACCGCATCTAAGGAAGAGCTAATCAGTCAAATCGTCTTCTGCAGAGCACTAATTCAGGAAATAATCTGTTTACCAAGCCTTGAGTGAATAGAAATTTTTGTTGAATAGTCAGGAATAATGCAGAAATTTGTTATATGTGAACTAAGATTTTTCTCCTACTGAGCAGGGGAGGCTGAATTCCCAGAGAAAACACCTTCCATGCTTACTGCAGACACTAGAAAATGTGTATTGATAGAAGAGGGTGTCAACTGCTACTAATAGTGTGAAGTCATTCTCAGAGTAGTGGGTTCCCCCCTGCCTGGGGTGTGCTGTTTGTCTGAGCTCAGTGGGAGACTGATTGAATTGGCCTGACTTAACCCTGTGCATAGGGAACCCGAGGACTGTTTTATTACCCTTAAGGCAAATTGAACTGAGAGACAAACATTGACAGTGCAGATTCAGAAGAAGAAAAACACATGAGGAATGTGAAAGCTGAACATCCTGTATGCTCTTGCAGATTAGTTGGTGCTGCCTTTTATTAAACCATGGTTGTCACCCTGTGTTGTAAAAGATGTTTGTCTTGGTTTTCAGACTCCACATGGACCAACCTGTATGAAAGCTTCAATTAGATCTCTGTTGTGTTCTGTTAAACTTACTAGTTCAAATAATAGAGTAGCACAAATCCTTTTCAATTAATGAATCATCATTAAGTAGTACTAGTGATGGTTTACAGTAGTCATCATTTCTCAGTTGCTGTGTAGAACTTGCACGTCTTGTGCCAACGCTTGCTTTTTAATATCAGGACTTTTTCATATGCGGAATGTGCATCTACCTTGACATGCTCAGATCAGGAGCATGCTGATTTTTCTGTGTCTCAGCTGATATTGCATAGAGCTGTAGAATCACAGAATGGTTTGGGTTGGACGGGACCTTAAAGATCACTTAGTTCCAAGCCCTCTGTCAAGGGCAGGGACAGCTTCCACTAGACGAGGTTGCTCAGAGTCCCTTCTAGCCTGGCCTTGAACACTGTCAGGGATGTGGCATCCACAGCTTCTCTGGGCAACCTGTGCTAGGGTCTCACCACCCTCACAGGGAAGAATTTTTGTAGGTCTTCTTGGCTAGAGAATATTCCCTTTGGCAAAGCAGTCTTTGGACTTTTCCTGTGATGAGAGTTGATGCTCGATCTCCCAGAGCTACCAGCAGTGCTGATGTGAGCTCCCTTGGTGCCTGTGTCATTTCTGCCAGTGGTGACTGTCCAAGCCTCAAAACTCATGGTCACTTCTTTTTTTCTCAGCCCCAGAAGAAGGGCTTTTTGGTTCTTTTGATGTTCTCAGCCTTTACTTGTCTTGGGGATAACTGTAGTCTCTCTCACTCCAAACATTCAACAGCAGCAAATCATGACAGCTGCTATAGCAATAATAATTACTTTATTGAGAAATAAGTAAAGTTAGAATTAATTCAGTCTGTCTGTGGTTGTACCCATACTTCTGCTAGGGTTACTCAAAGCACTTCTAGATTTTTCCACGGTGTCTAAAATGTACTTTGAAAGTAAGTAAAATAAGAGTTCTCCCATAATCACCTGTCTCCAGGAGATGGAGCTCCAAGAAAAACACCAATTACCATTGGGTTTGTAATTTAAATTATGAAGGTTAGCAATACTAATTCTATGTCCCTGGCTGGGAAGACTTGTCAACAGCTCAATTACCATGAGTGGGTCTCATTTTGTATTCCAGAAGTGTAGGGAAAGGAACTGAGAGGAGAAAAATACACTCATTTACCTCAGCTAGAGTGCCTGAGCCTGTATCCAGTTGTGAGTAATGCTCACTGGAAACAAGACATGAGCATTTAACAAGGAGGGTAATTAACTGTTGGTATAGCTTATGAAGATATGCCACAGATTTTTTGCTTGTTTGGAGCTTTTCAATCCGAAGTGCAAGGGTTTGCTTAGTGAATGCTTCTTTTTGAAGTTACTGAGTTTCAGTGAAAGGTTTGTCGTGTGAACACCTCAGGCCTGTGTTATGGTAGAGGTCTGGCTAAACGGCCTTAATGGCACTGCTTGGCTTTGAAACCTCTGTAATTGGGTTGCACACAGTGCTAAGATTTGCTTTTTACTGATTAAAAAAACTTATGCCAAAGAGACCTTCTGCATTTGGAACTTGAATAAGCCACTCTTTTTTGGCTCTGACAGCTTTCAAAAGAAAGTCCTGAAAGAGAGGAACCGCCCGACCCGTGGGCAGCAGAGCTCTCGCGCCCCTGCTGTTCCCCCTGCCCCAGCTGCTTCTCCTTCCTCCCTGCCTGGCCTGGATGCGCTCTCCTGTGGCCTTTGGGAAAGCAGGGCTTTGCCTGGGTAGGGCTCTGCTTTCTAAGGGAGAGCTGGCCGTGCACAAGTGCAGCTTAGCAGATCCTGGGAGGAGGTTTTATGGAGAGAAAACCAGCCTGTTCAGTGCTGGACTTCTTTGCAAATGGGTTAATGGAAAATTTTGCTTCTTGAGAGGGACCAGGACTTCACCTCAGCCTTAACAGACTACCAGCCAAATAGTTCAAAGCTATTTAGCAAATGACTACTCAAAAGTGTCAATTGTTATTGTGGTGGTGGAAAAACATGTCACTGTAAAACATAATGCCAAGGAACAGACACAGTTTTTATTTTAAATGAAAAGGAAAACAGGTTCTACAAGTTCTTTTTTTTTTCTGTGAGTTTTTTTCCCAGCCCAGTTTTTGAATTTAAAAATTTTGAATAAGGTGACAAATTTGAATGAAGAAACAAACCAAAAAACTTTTTCTCAAAGAGCTTTCTTTAAAAAAAAAAAAGTGATAAGAAAACAAAAATCAATAGTGAAGTGCACAGTCACGTTTTTAAGTTCTTTTTATTTTTAATATTCTAAGACAGTTAAGGGCCTTTAGTCACAATGAATTTTTAAGTGCTTTAGGAGTTTTTTAACCAACACTAGAATCAATAGTGAAGATTATAAAAGATGGCAGTTCAGCCTGAAAAATAGCTGTTGGTTGTGCAGGCAGAAATGTTCACATATGCCCTGCTGGAGCCCTGAATATGTTTTTACGAGTTCAGACCAAACATCTACCCCAATAATAGTCCATCTAGGGGATGAAATCAAATTAACAGACAGCTTCATGCTGTTGGAAATGTTCACAGCCCTTTTTCTGAAGATGAATAATACAGAAATTAAGATGTACCTTGAGACAATGGGACATGCTTTTGTGAGTGCAATATCACTGTTCTTTAATGTTATTTTCTGGCAGTGTGGGAATGCTTCAGCTTGCAGGTGATATTTTGAAGTGCTGAGTTCTGTCTAATAAGCCATAATTCTCTCTGAACTGTATTATTTGCCGTAGATTTTGAGGATTGATATCCTCCAGTCACTTTTAGATTCTGCACAAAGTACAGTAACAACTGAAATGTTCCTGAGAAGTTTCTGCTAAGCCATAGTTTTGGTATTTGCTATATCCTCTCTCTGGCTTGTTTTTCTCTTGTGATTTATAGATGAAATCATGGATCAGGACCATGGTGCCAAGGTGTTTTGATAGTCTCTCATGCTGTCACCAGGTCCCTTGGCACTTTCCTAAGCAGTTTGTGTACAACTTCTAGAGTGAAGGATGGGCATGTAGGGCCGGAGGGCTGCTTTGAAGGCTGCAAGGGTTTAACCACATAGCCAAGGCCAGGCTCTGCCAGTTGTCTCAGGGCAAGAGAATGGCACCCACCACTAATTATTTTTCAGGCTGTACAAGGAAAATGGGTGATCAGGACATCCTTTTTTGTCATATTGCAAATACATAAAGCCCAAAGAGGGTAGGAAATCACCTGGGCCAGCTGAAGATGATGGAGTCACTGGTGGGGCCTGTGTATACCCAGGGGTGACTGCGTGGTGTGGCACCTGGAGAGGTGTTTCTGTGGAGAGTGTGCTGCAACCACAGTAACTGTGGATCTCTCCAGCTCTTGCAGGAGGCTGTGAGAGCTCCCTTTTAGGAAGATCTCCAGGCAGTATCAGTGTTATGGCATTACAGCAAAGGTGAATGGGATAGATGGGCAGAAGTGAAAAGTTGTGAAATAAGCAAGGCCTTGAGCACAATCTAAAATTTAGAATGCTCTTGGGGCTGCCTCAAACACCACCAGCTCCACTGGTGCTGCCACTGCAGAGGGTGAAGTTCTGTGGACAGCCTCAAATTTGGCCTCAAATAGAGCACCAAGGCTGCCCTTTGATTAAGAGTGTGCACACAGGTACCATCATGTGCTCACAATCACTAACGTGTTCTCTTCAGGAGCTCAGAGATTGGCCTAACTTTACGTAGCCTTCAGCTCTGATGTGCTTGTTCTTGCTGGAAGGAGGAATAGTTCCTCTGGTTCTTCACTCATGATCTAAGGGCAACTTGGGTAGGAAATGTCCCAAGTGTCACATATTCATGGAGCCAGACTGCTTAAGAAATAACTTGGTGCCACACAAAAGCTTGGACCAGTGTTTCCAGAGGGTCAGAGGTCCTCATAGCTGCCATTCTTAGCTCCGTAGCGTGCTTGCAAGTACCAGTTTTCCTTCAACTGTTTTAATGGTTGGCAAGAAGTCATTTTGCTTTGTCCCTTCTAGAATCATAGAATTGCTAAAGGTTGGAAAAGACTGTTAGGATCAGCAAGTCCAACCATCAACCGAGCAGTGCCACCATGTTCACCACTAAACTATGTCCTCAAGTGCCATATCCACACATCTTTTTGAACCCTTGCAGGGATGGATGGTGATTGCAGCACTTCCCTGGGCAATCTGTTTCAGTGTTTTACAACCTTTTCCGTGAAAGAAATTTTCTGAATATCCAATCTAAACCTCCCCTGCCACAACTTGAAGCCATTTCCTCATCCTGTCACTTGTTACCTGGTGGGAGAGAGCAACTCCTACCACACTACAAGGTCCTTCCAGGTAGTGGTAGAGAGCAATAAAGACCCTTCTGAACCTCCTTTATTTCCAGGCTGAGCCCCCCCCAGCTCCCTCAGCTGCTCCTTGTAAGACTTCTAATTTTGGTGCTAGTGCTTGGCTCCTTGTGAATCACTGATCCACGTTGTTCATTTTTGGGGAGAACTGTCAGAGGCTTGGGGATCTGGAAAAACAGTTGAAGTGCATTGCCTTTCTCTCTGATTTTCCATGGCAAATTCTAGGAGGTCCCTCACTGCTTGTCAATATAGAGTCATGAACTGGGCTTGCTATGAACCCAGTGTTTCTTGACAGCCTTCCTCACATGGGCTGACTGTCTGAGGAAATAGGAGATGTTGCTGCATGAAGATTTTCCCAGGATATTTCAGGGGTAATTCAAAGAATCATGAAGGGGTTTCATTCCTCTCATCACCAGACCCTCTACCCTCCTTCTCCCACCAAAGCAGTGGAGCTGTCGCTAACTGGCCTGACAAGTGGAACAGCTCCTTTCTGAGGGGACCCCACACTCTTGGGGAGGAATTTGCTTTGAAGTCTTCTCCCTGCTCTGCATTGTCTACACACCTTGCTGTGCGTGATAAATGGAAACCAAACAGTCCCAGATCAAGGAAATGAGCACTAAGTTCTGCCTGTCATTCCAAAACATTTGCTGTGTTTATTACAAAGCTGTCAGGGTTGCACTGAGCAGCCAAATTCAAAGCAGCCAAAATGCTGAGTAGCCAAATGCTACTCTCCTCCTTTTGACTCATTTTTTGCTGTAAGAACACATCAAAGCTGATGGAAGTGGGCTGAAGTGAGCTTGTTATTACTAATGTCTGTGTGTGACACAGTGTCAGAAACACTGTGACCTGGCACAGCTATACTGTTGCAGTAAGAAGCCCAAATCAAAGTTTGTAATTAGGATACTCAAATGGATTATTCCTATTATTACTGCTTAGAGCCCTCAAACTCTTCTCAGCCATGAAAAAATGGAGATTTCATGGTCTAATGGTTAGATGAGTAGAGCAGTATCAGGAGGGCACAGGGCTGGGCCTCTGTTCCCTGGTACTTTCACTGAATTCCAATGTGCACTCCCTAAGTAATTTCATCTCTCTGTGTCTCTCCTCTTCCTCTTTGCCTCTATTGTCTGTTCTGGATCAGATGGTAAGACTGAATTAGAACCCGCACTTATAGGGGTAATAAATCCCTCCGTTTTCTTTATTTAATGAATCTGGACATGGAAAAGGAGGCAACTTTCCTTAAGAAAATAAAAGGGGGAAACTCTCATTAAAAAAAGAAAAAAAAAGTGCAGGTTTTCAGCTGCTGCTCATAACAGCTAAAGAGCCTTGGTGGCTTGAAAGGGAGCCTGGGACAGAAGGGGGAATTCAAAAGATGAGGTTTCGCTACAGGCAAATCATGCCTGACAAATTTGACCCTCTGTGATGGGGTTACAGCAGAGGTGGAAAAGGGAAACACAACTCATGTAATCTATCTGGACTTATGCAAAGAATTTGACACTATCTCATACAACATCCTTTTCTCTAAACTGGGAAGACATGGATTTGATAGATAGACCACTCAATGAATAAAAAATAGGCTGGATGGTCACACTCAAAAGAATTGTGGAAAATGGCTGAATGTCCAAGTGGAGACCAGTGATGAGTGTGATTCCTCAGGTATTGCGATTGACAGTTTTTAATATTTTTGTCAATGACTTGAACAGTGGGACTGAGGCACCCTCAGCAGGTTTGCTGGTGACACTGAGCTGTGTGGTGCCGGTGACACGCCGGAAGGAAGGGATGCCATCCTGAGGGACCAGGACAGGCTTGAGAGGTGGGCACATGTGAACCACATGAAGTTCAACAAGGTCAAGTGCAGTGTCCTGCACCTGGATCAGAGTGATCCCAAGCACAAATAGAAGCTGAGCAGAGAATGGATTGAGAGCAGCCTTGGGGACAAGGACTTTGAGTGCTGGTGGATGAAAAGCTCAAATGTGACCTGGCAAAGTGCACTCACAGCCCAGAAAGCCAAATGTGTCCTAGGCTGCATCAGAAGCAGTGTAGGCAGCAGGTCAAGGGAAAGGTTTCTCCCCTTCTGCTCTGCTCTTGTGACACCCCACCTGGAGTGCTGCATCCAGCTCTGGGGCCCCCAACACAAGAAGGATGTGGACTTGTTGGAATGAATCCAGAGGAGGCTATGAGGTGATCAGAGGACTGGAGCAGCTCTGTTGTGGAGACAGGCTGAGTGAGCTGAGTCTGTTCAGCCTGATGGAGAGAAGGCTCCGGGGAAACCTTGTAGCAGTTTTCAGTACCTAAAGGAGCTACAAGAAAGCTGGAGAGAGACTTTTGACAAGGGCAAGTAATGATTGGATGAGGTGGAATGGCCAATTGGCTCAGCAGAATTTTAGCTTCTCACCTAAGAGATTTCTCTTTCCGGAGATGTAAACTGGGCAGGGAGGGAAAGTACGTGGCTGTTCAGCCTGTCCTGCCACTCTGGAAGTGTGGAAGAGGATCTTTACCCGCTGAAGAGCTGAGCTGTGTGGGGTGGGGTACAGTGGCTTTCAATGCCAGCAGGAATAGTTCAGTAATCCAAACTTTTTGTTTCCTGAATAACCCAGTTTCTGGGCACAACTGGGCTTCAGTGATGTGGGAGGAATCTTATTAGGAGGTTGCAATGAGGAAAGACTGGCTTTTGTAAGAGGTAAATGAAGTAGTTATTAAAAAGGAAGGACAAAGCTACCAAAAGCCTCATTCATGTTACAGGTTCAGACATGGGACAGAAGAGAAATCCACAAAAATCTGCCTTTCAGCTTTTTCTATTGCTTGTGTTTGAATGGGAAATTGGATATCCCCAGGATCCTGGGAGACAGCACAGATGAAAACAGCACTGAATTCCTTCAGGGAGATGTGAGGAGGAAGTGACATCTGTTTTGCATCCAAACATTACGTGAAGTCTAGTTAAACCTCTTGTTGTGACAGGGAGGTGAAAAAACACAGAGAAAATCATCCTTCCCTTATGGTTGGGAATTAGTGCAGCCAGGCAGGGGGAATACTAATGGGGGTCTCTGATCTTTTCTCCACTTTCAAATCAACACTGTCTCTGTTTCGAACAAGCCACTTAGTCACCCATGATCAAGTCTTCAGTAAATGTGGAACGACTTGTTGGTGATAGATGGGGTCATTCATGTTGGGCTAACTTGGACTCTCTGTGTGAGAAAGAGAATAGTATTAATCTAAGCAGGTATTTATTCAGTGTTCTTCAGTTAATTATCTTGACTTAATTTGATGTATGGAAAACGGTGGCTCATGTAAGTTAAGGCTGGTATTTCAAGGGCAACATAGGGATTTGAGATGTTGAGGCCTCTTGAATAGCGAGGGATTGAGACCAGATCTGTATGTCATTAAATGTTTTGAGGTTTTTGGCTTTGAACTTTTCCAGAATCTGAGACACTAATTCTTTCCCCTTACTCCTTTTTCTAGAATGAACTTTCTTTTTGGATCCTTGCCTGGAAGCTGGGAGAGCCATATTCAAGTGCCTGAAGGCCCAATCTGTAGAGTCCATTCCTTTTTGAATCCCCCAGTTGAAGCTCTTCTATCCTGTGAAATATCCCTTTGGAGAATGAGATATTACCTGATCTTCACCATGCTCAAGGAATGACCTGGACATGGCACTTAGAGCTATGGTCTATTTGACAAGGTGGTGATTGGCTAAAGAAGAGGCTTGATGGTCTTGGAGGTCTTTTCCAATGTAAATGACTCTGTGATAAGACTGCAGTAGTTATGGCAGTTGCCCGAGATAGAGAATTCATGGACAAGAACCTATCCCATATAGGACAGCCCAGGGACTTCTGTATCAGCTGTCCTAAGGTTGTAGCTGCTCTTGCACCTTGCTTTGGGAGTCAGGAAACATCTTCATCAAAATGAAACAATAGTGAAAACAAGTTTGGAAGTGTGGAAATACTGCATTTTTCTTTGGATCCTTACCCACAGAAATAGCTGTGGTTTTTTTGAAATGGGTTCTAGTTCTTTCAGCCCACAGCTATGCAGGTAGGCACACCTGAATTTAAAATGTCACCACATTTTGCGTGTGCCCTACACTGTGACTGCTGTAGTAATCATGTGGAAGGCTGTGGCGAAACAAGAGAACAGGTGAAGGCTGCATGTGAATGTCTCCCCCAGAGCCTCTTTTTCGGAGCAGTTAGGGCAGCACATCTCTTGCCCTGCTTGCCAGGGGAACCTGAGCTGCTGCTCTCTGAACCAAGATGCCTCTAAGCACCCGCGTAAACCAGGCTGAAATCTGAATTATTTCTTTTTGTTAGGCAGAAGGATCAAACAGGAAAGTTTGGGCTAAAGATTACTTTGCTTTATGAGACCACACAGCCAATCTCACCTGCTCTCTGCGAGACAAAACACAGAGCCTGGAGGTGGGAACAAATGCTGGAGGAGGCCGGTGTGAGGAGGGACTGCTGATATTCAGTCAGGAGGATTTACCTGTGTGGTATGATAAGCAAGACAGCTGTGCTGGCTTTCTTCTTCATACTTGGAAATGAACGATCAGCATAGTAGCTGCCTGGCATTTTCCCTATTTCATATCTCAGTTTGGACTACACTTCTAATTAGCAGAAGACTGAAACAGCCTCATGCTTGCTCTAAGTCTAACCATGGGATCAGGTGCCTAGGATGATTTGTGGATTTGTCTGATAAAATCCTACTTCCTCCCTTCTTCCTCATTCTTGACACAGTTCCACAGTCTCCCCAAGCAGGCTTGAACTCCTCACCATGTGAGGCAGAGAGGGAAAATGAAAGACCAGTGGTATCTGGCATGTGTGAGACTGTGCCATCAGTCAGATCATGTTAGTGTGAAATCTGCAAGGAAGAAGACATTGCATTGCAGTTATATTTAGCTATGGAAAATTGCCACTCTTGTAATAAAGCTGTGGCAGTTTTTGCCAAAGAGCAGGTTCTGGAGCTGAGCTCCTAAGCTTTGTTGTTGTAAAATTAGTATAGTATTAGCACGAAGGACATGATTAGAAGTTTAGACCTTTATGTGGTGTGGGGGGTTGTTTTGACTCTTGTGGAATTAAAGTGCTGGTATCTTGCAAGGCCTTTCTTAGACTGACACAGGTAACAGATACATCTACACAGATCCCTTTTGGGAGGCAGAAGCAGCAGAGTTCACCTTGCTTAGCATGGCAGAGATGGTGATTTAATGCCTCAGATCTGCATAGACCAAGGCCCTGGTCTATTGAGACATGAGTGAATGCATACTCACTTTTTCAAAAGCAGTTTATCTTGCCTGAGTTGAGGGTCAAATACATAAAATATTTGCCTGGATTTAGACCTAAATGACCTAATAGCACTAGGTTCTGGCTGAAAAAGTGTCCAATGCCAGGAATGACGCCAGTTCTTGAGTGTAACCCTTGATCAAGCTCTGACTACTCCAGCAATCAGTGTTTATACGGCTCTGGAAGTGAATATTCAGTTCTGTTAAGTTTTAGCTCCTCAAACTGCTCTGCTGAGGTTTTGTTCTCCCAGAGTGACTCAGGGGGCCTGATGTACTCCAGTGGCTGTTCTTGCAAAGAGCTGGATTATAAAAGTCTCTTGATTCTTCCTCTGTTAGGGGCTTGTGGTTTATGAGGTTAGAAACCTTTCTGGCTTAGGCTTTCACTTGGTCATGATAACCTGTTTTACATAAGTGAAATTAATTTCTCTTTGGTTAATTTCAACTAAATAGGCCCTTTTCACTGTACCTACAGCAGAAGAAACCATCTTTGGGATTTTGAAATAAAGTATTGCAAGTGAGAAAGTCAAAGACAAACAGTGGGCAGCTGTTAAACTTCCCCTGCATGGAAAAGCAGGGGAAGTTTATTGAAACCAGGAGACTTTTTTTTGTTGAACTTGGGAATTGAACTTCAAATTTATTTTTTCCATTACCATAACACCTTTGCACAGAAGGCAATGCCTGACACAGCCCTCCTGCAAATAGTGAATGGATCGTGAGAGATTGGATTTCTCCGTGTGACTCCCTTAGCTCATGTATTCTCCAAAACCTGCCTAATTGTTTTCAGAATCTAAGTGTTAGTCTTCATATGGGTGTGTGTTCTTTGTGCTGCAGACTGTAAAGGCAACTGCAGCAGAGAGTGGATTCAAAAATTTTTAATGTTGGTGCTGAGGTATCAGTACTCTAATACTGGGGGCAAAATAGGGGTGTAGCAGCACTTGGTGAGACTTTCAGGGACAAAATCTGGGGCATAATGGGAGAGGTCGGAATGGGAAGTTATATTAAATGAAGGAAGACTTCCAGAACACCACAAAGTAGTTCAGTGATGTGTCCTGAGCCCCAGAAGCCCAGTCTATCCCTTTATCCATTAGACATTGGCACATTCATGGCCCATTCTTGGCACATTAGTGTTTTATTAAGATTGCAGCCATCACGTTTCACTTAACACAGCAGCAATATGTGTGATGTGGTGTGGAGTGAGCCATGTCACAAGTGAACCTCGGACGGTGTCTCTTGTGCTCTCATGGTCTCTGTAATGACCATGTTCAAAGCACCCTGTGCAGATCTTCAAACAGAAGTGATGGAGGTTGATTTCACTTCTCCCTCAGCTTCAAAGTGTCCTTGTCCTGGGAGTGACCCAGAACTATTCCCTGCCCCTTGGATTCCCCTAGATGGGGGCATTCTCTGAGGGTTTCTTTTTCCCACTTGTGTTATGCTCATTCAGGCAGTGTGTGGCCCTGTTGACTGCAGAAGGTCTGGCTTCCTTTCTGTGTCTCCCTAGCATGCACTAATATTTGGTAGTGAAAGATACAAGCAAAAGAAAGCCAAATAATTAGCTATCCCAGCCCTAATTCCCTGGGCAGAAGTTCACTTTTCAGTAACTGAAACTGGCTTAATCCTAATCCCCTGCAAATCCCCCTTCCTAAGAGTCTTTGTGAGACTCCCTTATTGGCAAGAGCTTCCAAAAAGACCGGTGCTGCTTTTAGGCTGTTTTTTTTTAAGCCTGTAAATGTTGTACCTGATGTGATGTAATACAAGGACGGTGAATCTCTGAAGCCACAAAACCCTTACTGTATGAGTGGGGTTATTAATGTGCAAAACAAACTGGAAGAAGAACTCTGGTGTTGCAGGCCCAAGTCTTCTCTCCTCCATTATTGCTATAAACCTCCTTTCTCGCTTCTCCTGCAACCTGGCCATTTTCTGGCAGACAACTTTCTCTGAAACAACTCCCACTGCCCCTTCTGCTTTGTTGACTGACCATGGTGGATATGAGAGGATGCTCTGGGATAACATGTCATTGCTGCCTTATTTAGCCAATGGAGAAAATTTCCCATAACTGATACATTTGGCACTTGTTTCTGATGGTCTGAGTGATGGGCTCTGCTTCTCTGTGTTGTCTGTGCAAGGAACCAGAGCCTGACTACCCAGATCAGCTTTTTGTGCTCTTGATGACCCACTAGTTAGGGCAGTGAGTTAGCCTGTCTGAGTTATAATTCATGGGCTGCGTGTCTCAGGCATGTATGGGATTTAGAAAAGGTGGAAATCTCAGCTGTGAATCCTCCTTCATGTTCACAGGGAGGGAGAGAGAGATTTGAGAGAAAATTAGATGTTCCTGTCCTTTGCCTAGAGTGGATAGTGAGTTTGCTCATTGCTGATGAAACCTACAGCTTTCTTTTTGCAAACAAATAGGTCAGATTTCCCTGTCTCCTCACATCCTTCTTTTACCTCTTAGTTCTCACTTCTGCTGTTCCAGTTTTCATCCTGGGAAAGGACTGGATGAAAGACTCTGAGTTGTACAGGTGCTGCCCACACTTCCTCTGCCTTCTCCTTTCTCTGCCACAGGGATCAGGTGGGGCACACCTAGACCAGGGGAAAAAGGTCAATTATTTCTCATGACCACTTGGTAATCGAGCACCTTTCTTTGAATTGGTATGCTAATTAAAGGCAGTCTGTGTGCTAATTACATTTTTCCCATTGTGACCAAGAACTCTAGGAAACTTGCTGGTCTCAGCAATAAAATGAAGAGAGGTTGGTTCTGGGAAATTTATGTTCTAATGCTGAGGGAAACTTCTCTTGTTATCTCTACAGATTTAAGGAGTAGTCTCTTTCTGCTGTCTGCTTTACTTATTTCCTTCATAAACCTCTGGACTAATTAGCTTGGATGACTTTTCTCCTGAAAATGGATTAAGACAAAGAGTTAGGAGATAAATGAACATTGAATGTGCATTTTGACAGTATTGCTGGTATTCTTTTTTCTCCCCTCCTTTTTCTTTTAAAATCCCAAACTACTTCCATCTCCTTTTCACTGTGCACTTCTGATGAAGTTTCAGGGGTCTGATATAATTTTGAAGCTTCATCCAGGTCTTGCGGCAGAGTTGTTTGGTAATTCCTTCTCCTCCATGAGCTCACCTCTCACCCCAGTTCAGCATATACAGCTCTGAGGAGCAGGGACATGGTGGCTTGTCCTAGATCTAAGCTAGGAGATCCTGAGCTAAGTCCTAGATCAGTCCTAGACCCAGATGCTTAGGAATACCTGGGTGGGAGTTAAAACTGTCATGGCTCAGATTTGTGAAGCTGTTAATCACGTGAAAAAGATGGTGTTTCCTATCTTTAGATGAACTCACATCTGTCAAAGGTTTAAACAGCACTGGGGGAAGTAACCTGCTCACTCCTGTGTTTAAAGACAATGTCTGTGTTAGGAATGTATGTGTCCTGGGCACACCCTGTGATCTGTGTAGGGACAAGAGGCAAACTTGAATCCCAGGCTGGCTGAAATGCCCTGCTGAAGTGCCCTTCTATCTCCACAGATGGCAGAGGGACTCTGGGGGGATGGTACTCCTACACACCTCAGTAGATTGGTGATGTTAGATAGCTGACCCTGAACATTTTGCTGTGGCCTGACCAAGACTGCTGTACTGGTTTTAGAGATGCTTTACAAATGCCTAAAAAATGCTTCTCCGTAACCTAAAGTGAGCATGAAGTCCTAGACTGCAACATGTCCAATGCAGTGCTAAATGCATCCCCTCATCTTGCTTGCAGAGGAAAAGTCATTTTCAGGCTGGGATAGCCACTGACACCTGTTGTTGCTGAGCTGCCTCATGGGGGGACCAGGTGTGAGCATTAGGATATTTCCAGAGCCTGAACTAATCCAGATAGCTTAGCTGAGGGAGAAGAGAGGGACACAAGTGACACTGGCTCAGCTATCCTTGAGAACTTTTTATTTTACTGGCTTTGCTGCTTTAGCTAAATCTGCCAGCCCCCACCCTTCTGCAAAGTGTGCCTTGGTAGGAGTTGATAGCCCTAAGGTGAGGGAGTCCTGGCTTTGGCTTTAATGAGGGAGCTGACTTGAGTGTACTGATGTGCAAACAAAGGCTTTGTGAGAGGACATGTGCTCCTGAATCTAATTCTCTGTGCTTCACTGCTCCAGAGACTCACTTGTCTGGGGCTGGGAGAGTTGCATATTGTTATGCTTAATTTTAGGAGATGTCTAGGAAATGACCTTCCCAGCCTCCAGGCTGAATAGGATTTACACCAGCCTTCCCTTGTGTCCATGGGTCATTTACATTTTATGTTAAGGGACAGCATATCTGAGATCATGGTGCCTTTCAGAGAAAGGTGATAGTTCCACTATCAGCTGAGATTTAATACTTCCACAGCAGGCAAAGCCTGTCGTATCAATTTGTTGTTCTGGCCCATTCCCAGGCAACATGCCATTCCCTGGTACAAAAGCTCCTATTGTTGCCACTGGGCTGGTTCCTAACATGCTAAATGTTTCCTCCCTCACAGAAGTGCAATGTGCAGTATGAAATACAATTTTTAGGCTTGTAGATTAAACTAATTCTCAGCAGTCCAGCAGAGCAGACTATGATAATTATGGAAATCTTAGGAGCTACCTGAAGATGAGTAGGAGATGGAGAAATTAGTCTACTATTACAAGCTTTAATTCTTCCAATTATTCAAAACAAGTTTAATAAAACATTCTATCTTTTGGCAAGAGAAACTTTGATTAAAATTTGTGCGGGAAAGAGGAGGTAAAGAAACAGCTCCCTGACTCAGGAAATCATACCTGTCCTGTGGAGAGCTGCTGTACCATAGGGTTATGCCTGTATGAGAGAATTAAACACTTTCAAGAGACTGGAATTCAATCAGAGAATCATAAATGGATTTAGGGTGGAAGGGACCATGGGGGGTCTTGTAGTTCAAGTCCCTGCTTAAAGCAAGATGGACCTCAAAGTTGTGTTAGGGTAATGTGATCTTTCCCAACATATCCTGAAAATATCCCAAAGATGTGGCTTCCACAGGCTCTCGGGGCAACCTGTTCCAGGGCTTACCTACTCTGGTGGTGAAAAATTTAGCTTGGTTGGGTTTCCCTTGTTGCAACTTGTGACCTTTATGTCTTGTCCTCTCTCTGTGCACTTCTGGGAAGGATCTGTCTTTCTCTTCAATAACCAACCCCATCAGGAAGTACAAGTCTGCAGTCAGGTCCTGCCCTTAATCGTTCCCAGACTAAACAAACATACTTTCATTACCCTTCTGTGTTATGTGCTCCAGCCCTCTAATCATCTTGGTGGTCCTCTTGGTGAACTCTCTTCAGTTTTTCAGCATCTCTGTCTGACTGGGATTTCTGTGAGTGCTGGGGAGATAGGAATCATCAGTCTCTTGGCCGCTGAAGTGAGGAGGATTTCAGCACATGCTTAGAGTGTCTCCTAAGTGCTTTCCTGGAGCTGGAACAAAGCTGTAACCACAGAGGTTTTGAAGTTGCTCAAGGTCTTGTTCAGCTGAGTTTTGAGCAACACTAAGAACAGAGATTACACAATTTCATGGTAAAAAGGTCTGGGACAGCTCGCAAATTGTCCTTGGGAGGTGACTGTTTTTCACTGTTGACTTCGAAGAGATACAAACATTGATAGTCCAGATTTTGATCTAAGTTTAAACGCCCTATTATGAGGTTGATGCCTGCAAGATAACATCCTTACACAGTCTGTCTCAGCTTAGATCTGCTTCTATAGGGGTGGGTGGCGAGTCAGGTGTGAACAAGGTAGAGCAGGTATGCTCTCCTCTGCTCATTGGTGTGGGAGTTTGGATGAGGATGTTGTATGGGTATTGTGGCAGTAAATGTGTTTAGTATTCTAAATAGGGAAGGCAGAAGCGGGTAAACTTTGTATCGTTCACATTAAAACTGGGTAAATTCCCATTTCCTGTCTTTACTCTGGAGAACATAGATTTTCAGATGAGTGGATGTATCACCTGGTGACTGAAAAGTTCTCAGACATGATTTTGAGGAGTGTGATGTGGTGCTAAAATATGGGGATTTTTGTGTTTTTTAAAGCTCCAAGTCACCTGAAAACATCAACCTGGGTTTGAGTCAATATTACCCTTCTCAGTGATGGGCATATTGGTTAAGAACTTCAAAAGCTTCCAGCTCACACAAGCCTTCCTTCAGCCTTTGGAAGGATTGCCATGGATCAGCCACCTCCAGCACTTTTTGGGAAGATTGTGCCCTTCATTCTTCCTTTGAGATTTTGATGGAGAACTAGGTGAAGGGTTGGAGTGACCACAAGAACCTGATGACAGCCATGTGTCCTGTCTGCGCATGAGCTACGCTGAGAGCTGCTCCAAATATTAATGATCCTGTCCCCCTCCGTCTCATCTGAAAAACATCTTGATACCCAGGCTGGGTCAAGCCTGAATGAAGAATAATTCCATTTCACTCTTTTTAGGTCTAGTGTCTTGACAGAAAGAAACAGACTTTAAAATTCTTCCAACCAGCCCTTCTGCCTGGGTTGGACAGATTGTTGAAAGGCTCTTTGTATTACTGTTGGTTTTGTAAATCCCTGGATCACAGAGCTGTATATGAGGCTCTGAGTAGCAAATCAGTCTCTTTTAGCTGTTGTTCCCAGATGGGTTTGATGAATTAAGTATCCCAGGAGCCTACCATTTTTTCCTTTTCCTGTGGGAAACAAGAGCTGCTGGGAGGAATTATTTCAGTCTTGTGAGATCTTAGAGTCACTAAGAGCTGCTCTTTGGAATGGTTAATTTGTTTTTGGTAACTATTTCTTGCTGTCCTACTCTTTCCAGTCCGGAGGAAGGTTTCCATTCCACCTAAATGCTCTGTTTTCCTTTGGAGAATAATTCTGCTTGACCCTTATGACTTTAAAAACAATATATAAAAGGGGTTTGGTGCTTTTTCCCACTGCTTAGCCAAGATATAACAGTTCTGTTGTTCCTCAATGCACAGAAAGTAATGTGTACGCTGAAATTGTATCCAAGAAGTTTCTCTCATTGTTGCGGTGCATGCTGTGGAAACCCAAGATTTGTGCCCTTGGTTTATCCTCTGGGAGGGACAGTTCTGCTCTACAGAACTCGAGGCATTCTGCCAATTCCCCACTGTTGTTTTCATCCCCTGACCTTTCTCCTGGCTTACCCCCCTTTCACCTCAAGGGTGAGAGACAGAGGAAAGAAGATGGAGTTACAGCTTCCTAGACATTTGGCTGTTTTGTCTTTTGTACATCACTTTGTGGCTGACAGGACATTATTTTTTTTCTTCAGAAAATACCTTGTATGCTAATCTCTGTGCATTAGCTGATCACAACATAAATGCTTGTCCATTAATCCAATGCCTTCCTGTGTGTCTTTCATCTCCATGCTCTCCAACATTCTCCTGTTTCACTTTTTCCCCTCTTTTGTCTTTGACTCTGCTTAATTCAATCCACCTCAGTACCACAACTCCAGGCTATGGAAACAGGGACAGATACTGTAATCAGATTGATAGACCCAGTTAATAAACCTGCCACCTGATTCTGAAGCACTCTTCAAAGGCCAGTCTTCATGGGACTGCGACAAAAATGTCCCTTTCCACTATTTCGGTATCTGCTAATAATAGAAGCCTACTGACTTTTCTGCTGTACTAACATGTTAACTAATATGCTCCAGCTTGTTTCCAGAGAATTCAACTATTGTTGTTGTTATTATTGGTGCTCTTTTACCTTCTGATAGTTTGGGTAGCTTGAGAGCAAAACTCAGTGCAAAGCAGACATGGGATTTCTCTGTTCTAACTTCCTCTGAGTCTACCATGCAGATTTCTATATCTGAGATCCTCATCCTGGGCTCCTTGTATAGACACTGCAGAGATGTATGCACTTTAAACATCATGCAAGAGCAGCTGTTCCAGCTTGAACCAAGGGACCATCATAACCACTCTGGACAACCTGTTCTAGCGTCTGACCAGCCTCACAGCTCAACAACTTCTTAAATCAAGAGCTGTATGTAAGTCCATTGGTTCTTGATGGACTTTTCTTCCATTCATTGTCATTATGGTGTTGTTGGTCCGTGTGAATGTTTGAGACCTGCAGAAGTGCAGCGGCCACAAGCGCCACAGTTCAGCTTTGCAGGCGGTAAGAAAATTCCGCCTTTTGTTTCACCAATCTTTTTTTATTTTAACTGAAAGAAAGAGCACTTTCAATCCCTTCATCTCCCTTCCTCACTTGCGCTTTCTGTGTGGTCTGTATCACCTCCCAGTTGCCTGTCTTCCAGGTAGGAGCGGGTTAGTTGCAATTTAACACCTTTGTCTTAAATGTCTGAGTCCTCTGCATGATTGCTGAGTGGGGAGGGAGATGGGAGGAGGATCTAGTAATGCAGACACTCTTCTGGGTATGAGTGTTGAATGGTTATACAGCAACACCACTGTATTTTCTGCATTGCCTTCTATTCCTTCCTAACAATTCCTAGGGTTTTTTATCTGGTTATTAGTGAATATTGGTTTTTACATTTTCACAGAACTGTTACTACTCCAAGACTCCTATCATGTGTTACTTTGCATTCACTTACATTGACTTTTATTTGAGATTTTTGACCAAGCTTCAGTACCTGCAGTAAACTTGGGAGTGCTTTCAGTTTGTGACACTTCAGACCTGGGCTGGATGTGTGCTTTAGCATAAGTCATTACAGGAATGCCTGCCCGATTTTTCTCCTTTTTGCTGAGTTTTTGCTTGTGATGATCTAGGCATTTGTTGACATTTGGAGACAGAACTTCAGAAGGAGTAGTCAAGTAGGCTACAAGGGAATGCTGTTGGTTGTGCAACATCTGGACACTAAGTCATTATGTAAAGCAAATTTTTCAGATTTCATTATCAAAAACTGTGTTCCTGTAGCTCTCTCCATGTTTGCATCAGAGTAAATCTTATTAATAGACATAGATGTGAAGACTAAACAAATCGTGAAATGTGATATTGTTACAGCGCTTACTCAGCAGTCAGGGTGCCAAGTGCCATTTCTATTGTGTGGAGCAGCAGTTTGCTTGAATGATAACGCTGTTTATAAAGGTCAGTGATGCTGTTTGTGCAGGAGATGTACCTGGGAGGGCCTTTTCTTACTTCTCTGAACTCTGTTGCAGGAGATTTCAAGTATAAATAATAAGCATCTCTGTGTGAGCATGATGCTGAAATGCACCTGGGGTCATGACAAAAAGAAATCTTACTTTGAATAAAGTTTTTTTTTTTCAGCTGTTTTAAAGGAGGCTGGGGCTTGTCAATGCATCCTGGGAAGGGATTATATCATAGAATGACTGAGGCTGGAAGATCACAGAGTCATAAAATCATTTAGTTAAAAAAGACCTCCAAGAGCATGTTGTCCAGCCTATCTGCTTAGAGCAGGGTCACCTGCAGCAGGTTGCTCAGGGCCGTGTCTGGTTGGATTTTGAATAACTGGAAGGTTGGAGACTCCATAATGTCTCTGGGCAACCCACTCCAGTGTTTGATCACTCTCACAGTTACACATATATGTTTAAGTGGAATTTCCTGTATTTGATTTTTTTCCCACTGCCTCTTGTTCATTCACTGGATACCATTAAGAAGGCTCAGTGTTCTTTACTCCCTGTCCCATCAGTTATTTGTACACATTGACAAGACCCCCCTGAACCTTCTCTTGTTCAGCCTAAGCAGTCCCAGCTTTCTCAGCCTCTCTTTATGTAACAGATGTTCCATCCCTTGAGTTTTGTGGCCCTTTGCTGGACTTGCATCACTGTGTCTGTGTCTCTTTTGCATGGGGGAATCCAGAACTGGACACAACACTCCAGCTGGGTCTCACCAGTGCTGAGGGGTAGGCTTTCCTCTCCTGACCTGCTGCTGATGCTACTACCAAAGGCTGGCTTTGCTGTGAGGGCCCATTACTGGCTCATGGTCACCTTGGCATCTGCCAGGACACGCTGGTTCTTTTCTACCAAACTGCTTTTCAGTCTGCAGTTCCCCAGCATGGTACACAGGGATACTCCTCCCTATGAGCAGACTTGGCATTTTCCTTTCGTTAAAATTAATGATATTCCTGTTTGCTCATTTCTGCAGACTGTCAAGATTCCTGCTGAATGATGGAACAACCATCTGGTCTATCAACTGCTCCTTCCAGTTCTGTGTCATCTGCAAATATGCAGATGCCATGCACGGGTTCAGAGGTGTTCCTTAGTGTAACAGAAAGCGTAACATTAGCTTCAACAGCAGAAAACCTGGGGGCAGTTCCCTGTCCTGACCCAAACCAGGATAATGTAGGATGGGGATATTCTTCAATCTAAGGTGTCTGAAGAGAAAAAAGAAAAATATTAATTTTTCTGGGGAGGGATGATGTGTCTGAATCCAGCATGGGGTTGGGATACAGCTGGGATGTGCACTCAGATGCAGCAGCTCGGAAATGCTCCCAGGTCTTGAAGTTTAATCACAGCCTTTAGCTGTAATGCTGTCCATCTATGAGCACAGCTCTCACTGACTCTTCCAGCAGCTGAAGCTGTTTGGGCCTGTGGTGTGTTTTGGTCTGGAATACAATAGGTATGAGGAAACGTGCACTGTGGATGTAGCTGCTGTTACAGCTGTGGGGCAAAGAGCCCTTCAAAGTGTTACTCTCCTAAAGAAATCCCTTTCTCTAACCTATTAGTCAAAACAACTGCTCTGTGTCAAAGCAGCACAAATAGCTTTTAGCCAAAGAGCTTTTCTAGCTGCTGTTCCTCTGGGGCCTCCCTGCCCTGCCCGACTGCTGTCCCCATACAAGGGGTGAGTGCAGTACTTGGCTTCATAAATTCCACTGTCGGCTTTCTATTGTCCCTTTGTTCCTCGTTGCCAAGGAAGCCAAATATTATTTCTGTCCTTGAAAGGAGTTGCAAATATGGGGAATGGCTTCAGTGAGAGGTGGGGAGAAATACCTTTTGTGTTGTCTCTTATTGCCTTTATAGAGCTGATTTGGGTGGTGTGGTAGAATGGGGCTGTTCTGTCTTTTCTCTGTTAGTCAGATGTCTTTATTATTATTATTAACTTATATTCCAAACTAAGCAGTTCCCTCTCTTTGTATATCCTTTCATCCCCTTTGTCACATCCTGAAGTGTTACTGAGTGATCCTGAATAAAAATCAGTCTGCATTTATATCTCTTTATCCCCAGGCTTTCTGTGACCCCTGCTACTTCACATTCACAGGCCCTTATTTTTTTTCCTGGTCTTCCCATGGATATAGATGTGAGATCATCTTCAGCTGATATTTGGAAAACTGAGGTGCAGGTGAAACTGATACCAGATGAAGTGTACTGGGAACTCCATCTGGCCCTGTGTCTTCCAGCCAGAGGTGACCATTCTTGATCACAGAATCAGAGAATGGTTTGGCTTCAAAGGAACCTTAAAGACCATCTAGTTCCAGCCCCCTGCCATGAGCACAGGCACCTTCCACTAGACCAGGTTGCTCAAAGCTTTTCACTTGAGCACCAGGAAGGTATAGCTTGTTTAGCAGGTAGAAAGGAAACTCCTGCATTAATACTGGATCTTTGGCCCAAGGTACAGAGACAGTCCTGCCTTTACTCTCAAATGCTAATTTCCTGTCTTTTCCAGGAGGAACATGTGGTAAGTTGAGATTAGGTGACTTCAGGCTGGCTGGGCAGTGTTATAGCTTGGACTGGTGATGCTCGAGATGCTGTCTCTTGTTTGTATTGTTTATATCAAACCATAAAAGAGCAATTTACCTCTGAAATTATTGTTCCTGCTATCCTGACCACATTTATCATGGCTTAAAGCTGTCTAGTTTCTGGTGAATAATAAATTCCCTCTTGGCTAAAGTCAGTGGCTTAAACAGCAGATGCTGATCTGGCAGTGTTGCCTGGTTGTGGGAGATGCAACACACTGCATGTTCTGTTAAGGCAGTACTTGAGGTTTGTAGCCAGATCATCAGAGAAGAGCACATCAGAAATTAGGAGAGACTTACACAAACTTACTTTTTCATCTCCCCCCCCCCCCCCGCCCCTCCTTTACAGCCTCCCTGAGCCCCCATTTTTCCTGGATATTTTTTTTCCCTTTTTGCAAGCAGGTGTGATTTGGAGCTTGATCACATGGGGACATAAAGACAGGTCACTTACAAACGGATAGTCTTGCTCAAAATCTTTATCTTTTCTCCTTTTTACTATTTTAAGGCAGCTCTCTGTTCCTCCAGTTTCAAGTGACCTAGTCTCCACAATCCTTCCAGCTGATTCTTGCTGTCAGGATAAGCTCCTGGGACCACACTTCTAACTGACAAATAAGAAAGAGATTTTTTTTTAATATGTCTACTCCAACCTGTATCCCCTTTTGTTTTCCCTTTTTAATTTCCTTCTTTTTTCCTTACTCTGCTTTATCCTTTTGCTCTTTAGCCTTTTCTATCTTGTCTCAGTCTCTACTCATTTTCTTTCCTCTCTTGGGGTTCATAAAGCTGCCAAGGCCTGGCCAAAGCAAAGAGAAATACGCATTTCACAGGCGAAGGTCATGCAGAGGGCAGCATCATAGTTCTTACTGCAGGTACTGGGGAAAAGGATGCAAGTTTGTTTGAGAGCTGTTGCTTTCATTAAATTTGACAAATCTACCCTCAATAAGAATAAATAAATAAAATATGGAATGTAAATCAGAAGGAAAAGGGAGATGTGAAAATCCCGGTGCTGGAAGCAAGCTTTTGCCTAACTTTTGAATTGTCTTGGGAGGCAAGTTCTGGGAGAATTAAGCGCAGGGTCTCTAGTCTGGAGGGAAATCACAAATGTAGGTTCTCTGCAGTGTCTCAGCAGAGCTCATGCTGTATATCTGTGAGCAGTAGCGGCCCTTCCCAACGCAGGCTGTGATTTGTCATTACCCTCCAAAATTTTCTGCTTCTTCACCAGAAAAATTGCCAGGTGGGAAAGCAATCCCGAGTGATTTGACCTCCTTGAGCATGGAGATTGCCTATCCCTACCTATCATCGCACAGCACCAAATGAGGGAGGCCTTGAATTTTAGTTTGCAGGGCAAAAAAGGTTCTAATAAAAATGACCATTGTAGTGTTGAACTGCTTTTTAAAATCAGTGGGGGAGACTACAACCTGATTGGAAGAATTTGCCTGTAGGAAAACTCTTCCCTGCCAAGTTGGTATTTGCACATGTAAGTCACACTGTATTATTTCATGCAAAGAAACAGGATTTTAGATTTGCTCTCTGGGATCACAAGAATTGTTCAATATTTTCACCTGCCAGTTGAAATCTACATTTTTCAGGGATGTGGGGTCACTCTGAGAGCCCCAGAGCTGGCTCCTGGCACTGTGTGCAAAGCACTCACATCTGTTTGTGATGGCTTTAGCAGCAGCTCCCATGGGGTTATGCACTTTTGCCCTCTCTCCTGCCATTTGCCCCAGTCTAAATAAATCTGCCATTGCCCTGTACTCATAGTCTTGTCAGAATAATTTCTTCTGAATGGGCAGAAACCTGTTTATTTAGTGTTGGTGTTTCTTAGTCCTTGTCAGATTGTCATGGCTGAGTTCTTGATTTGGTTAAAGGATTGGTCAGTGTGCACGAAGTCTTGTCTGTCACTTGTGTGGTCAAATAACCACTTTCTTTGTCCCAGTGTGATATGCTGTGCAAAAGCTTTCTTTTAATTTGAGTGGTAACAGGATACTTCCCTGTCACTCCCAGTAAAGCTGTGGGCAGAGGCCTGGCTGGTTTTAGTCACATCTTCTGCTGTAGCTCTGCTGGAGCTCACAGTCATAGAATGGCTGATTTATAGTTCCCTTGCTGCATGTTACTGGTACAAAAACAAACCCTTCCCTCTGTGTTTGCAATGGTGAAAGCCTGGGTTTTGGTCAAATTGCACTCTTCCCAAACTTCCCAGGTTGGTGCTCTGTCTCTTGCTGTCACACTGTGTGGGGACATGAAGGAGCTGTCGCAGACCTTACAAGAGATAAACATCATCTGCTTTTATGACAGATGCCAACCATTTCCTGTTTCCAGAGAAGATTTGGGACCGAATTTTCTTTGGTATGTGGTGAACTGGTAAATCCCATGCTTTCTAAATACTAGAAAGAAAAAACCCGGTGCATTCATTGGGCATGAGGGTGCAGCAGGGGGCTGCTGTCAGGCCCTGTGCTTGCCAGCATTGACTTTTGATATAGCTGAGGAGGGCCCAAGAAGGGATCTGATGGAGATAGAGGTGCCAAATGACACAAATTTCAGAAATTTTAGTGACTGGACCAGAAGGTGCAGAACAGCTATTAGATCTCTTGCCCTCAGGCCCACGGATGCTCGTAGGAAAGATTGAGTTTTGGGACAGATCCTGTTTGAGCTCTTAAGCCTGGCTGCAGGAAGACACCAAGCTTTGGGATTGTTTTTTTTTTAGCTAGGCTCTTTCCATTTCCATTTTAATTTGATAATGATGTTGATTTTCAAGGTTGAATTTTCCAAAAGAATTGTCACCTGAAGGGGTGGGATCAAAAGGACTTTATTGTGAAAATGCATGTCCAGATTAACACCAGTGAGACTTTTATACACGAGGAAAGGTGCATTGATAGTCATGCATGTACTATGGAGAATTACATGGGTATAATTATGGCAGACTAATTATATCACTGTAGTTTTGCTGTTAAAAATCTCTTGTATGTAAACCACCTAGATAAAACTGTCCTTTGAATAAAATAAATCTGTTATAACTTAATTTAGAAGAGCTACATGGCCATGGTGGTGTGAGTTCTTTATTGCTACTTAGGATGCAATGGCAAGGCCAGAGTGAGCAGTGCTGTGATTTATGTGTGACATGATTGTGTTTGGGAAAGGACTTGGTTGAGAGCCAAGGAGAAAGAGCCAATTGAAGCTTCTCAGGAAGTGTCACCTGTGTAGTTACCTCAGCTGTAAAGCGATGACCTTAAGCCTTACTGCAGCTGTATCTCTGGAATGAAATAGTGCCCAGCTTGTCACAGTGCATGGAATTGACCTTTGGGGGCTGTTAGAAGTATACTCTAAATCTCTCTCAAAATCACAGCTCTCATTCTCTGAGTACTGAACAAACCCCATAAGGCTTCCCAAGACAACCTGGTTATGCTGTAAGATGTATTTTATAAATTTGATTGCACTATGTGCAATATACTTTATGTATTTGACACATAATGCATACTACTGCAAGTTATTCTCTTTTCAATTAAAGCAAGACATTAATATTAATAATGCCGTAACACTACTATATTACTTATATAACATATTAATATTTATGAAGTTATGACACTATTTTAACAAAGCGTTCTAAGAAATTTAGTACTGCAAAAAATGAACTACTCAGTTATAGTGGGGTTCAGTGTTTCCTGCAACTTAAATTAGGTAAAATACTCTGCAAGGTTGCTTGGTTGTTTTTTTAACACACGTGTGTGCACATACGTCGACATATAAATATATTTTTTATATATATACATGCACAGTTGTACACACACATGGAATTTTTAGTGAGAAGGGTTAGGAGTTGCCAAATCCGGCAGCCTGATAGAGGCAGAGCAGAAACAGCCCTGTGTCCCCAGGTGCAGGCAGCTGTGGTGCTGCGCAGCTATTCCTGGCAGAGTGTGTGTGGGTCGGGCCACTCGGATCACAGGCAGGAACACTCAGCATCCACACAAACACAAACAGCACCAGCGGCCTCACCCTATTCCCCTCTCCAGCTGAGCAGGATGAAAGCCTGCTAGTAGGAAATATGCACATACATTCAGTGTGGGTCCTCTGGAAACTGGCCTCAGAGAGTCCATCTGGCACTCGGGTCTGTGATTCCCAGTCACCTCACACAGATGGGAGCATGCAGAGGGGTCTCTCTGTTGACTCCTGGTCTTCCTGTAGCTGTCCTGGACCTCCTGTAGACAACTCACAGCCTCTGTGGTCTCTGCAGTATTTGTCTTGTGGCTGCTTTCACCTGCCTCCCAAAGCTTTTATTCTACTTGGCAGCCAGTCCAGCTTGATAGTCAGTAGTGGTCACAGATGTACCTACACACTGTACACGCTGTCTCTTGTTCCAGTGGCTGGCAGAACACATCCATGGACACTCTGACCTGTGCCCCAACTCTGGTTGCTGTCACCTCCATACTTCACATGCGCACAAATCGTTGGAACAGTCTTAGATCTGAAATAAGGGAGCCGGAATAAGTAGCTGGAGAGAAGGTTGCAAGCTGGCGAAGTCCTGGTGCAGTGCCTTCCTAATTCTCTGTACTGTCAAATTTCTGCACTGCAACATTGTGGCTGCCTGCAACCATACAGCTGATGAAACAAGAGTTTTTAAAAAATTCCCGAAATGCAGAGAAAGTGGGTGGTCAACCGCTTGAATTACAGGTCATGATACTGGTACACAATTCTAGAAGAACCACTGACAAACTGCAGGGAGTCCAGTGGAGGGCCAGGAGGATAGTTTGGGGCTTAAGCACATGGCATAGCAGGGGTGGTGGAGAAGAGAAAGCTAAGCAGTATCCAGATTCTTCCTTCTGCTTCCTGAAAATGGGTGTACATAAACCAAAGCTTGGCTCCTCTCAGAGGTGCAAGCTGACAAGGCAGGAGGCAAGAAACATGAGTTGTGACAGGGGAAATTCTGAGCACTTATTTGAAAAAAAAAATTTTGAAAAAAGGTTTAATGACAAGGGTGGTGAAGCCCTGGCAAAGCTGCCTCAGAGGCTGGAGAATCCCTATCCTTGGCAGCCCTTGCTCAGGGCTGAACAAGGTGCTGAGCAGCTTGATTTCACTTTGACATTGACTCTACTCCAAGCAGCAGTTTGGGCTGGGTGACCTGCAGGAGGCCCTTCCAGGATAAATATTCCCTGATTCAAGGATTAAAAAAAAAAGATAATTTTTTAAACTCTGTATATTTGTCTTTTTGAAATGTGGAATATCAGAAAAAAGAAATCGCTATAGCTGTGAAGACTTTTAAATCTTGTTTTAGAAAAAAGTAAGCTCTTAAGAAACTATGGCCTTATGGGACATTCGAAGAAAATCATCTAAGATGATATTCAAACATCAAAAAAGATTTTTTGTATTGAATTTTCAGAGCAATTGTTTAAAGACCTAGACCCAAAATACTTGCAGTTGGAGTTGTTTTTTAAATTCTTCAGAGTAATTCCAACAATCTGTGGAAAGGCTGTAGTGTTTTATTAAATTTTGTTGGCATTTACAGTTAGGGAATTTAAGGGAGTAATTAGCAATAATCCTTAATAGTATCTGTGTAATATTCAAGCCTGCAGAATTGAAAATGACAGTGTTTTTATTCCTGTCACCTTCACCAATCTATCTTTCAGTACTTTCTCGTCCCTACACAAACCCGGGAGACCTATGAAATACTGATCAGCATTTACAAAACCTTACCTTGTTTAGCCTTGAAATGCTGGCACACAGCTGCAGTTCTAAATTCACTCTTGTTTCAAAACCATTTTTCTGAGTCAACACTGGATGCTGTTTAGAGCTTTAACTGCAGTACAGATCCAAACAGATCAGATAGTGGGCAGGGAACTATTGACTTAAAACAAAAATATTTTCCTAAATATGCTTACAAGATGTTCAGGTTTGTTCAGAGCTGTGTGGTATCTGAAAGGTGAAAGGGTTGAAGAGTAGCTGAAATGAAAGCAAATCTCTCTGTAGAAGGATTGTAATAGCAGGTTTTAATCTCCAGCATTAGTAACAAAGTAAAACAAACCCTGCTTGTCTGTACTGGGCTGCTCTGTGATTTGAGAGAGCTGCTTTTACTGCTACAACCACAGGATTATCAGTAATGCCTGGTATGAAACGCATTCATTGAGTTCCCTGCTCTGGCTTCAAGCCTTGCCTGGGGTCACGTTTCAGCCCTGTTGGCCCATCCTCGTGGCATGTCACTCGACTCCACTGGCTCAGCACTGTTTCTGTGAGATGTTACGAGTGTCAGTGCTCTGCTCCTAAAGAATGAGCTGAAATTCTCCAGCCCACAGCCCACAGCCTGCCTGCAAACCAGCGTGGTTTAGAGGTTGGCTGAACTGCAGCAAAGTATCTGATTAAAGTATCCTCTGGAAAAAAGTTCTGTTTCATATTCAGTGTCTCTAAAACATCTGCAAGGAAGCTGAGGAAACTAGAAGAAGGTGGCAGCAGATGCTGAAAAAAACATTATGGATTTGGAAAATAAGCGGATTAAAAAGAAAAGAATCTGTGTCAATCAGCAACAAGGGAATACTTAATTCACTAGCAGTTAATTGCAGTGACTCCCTGTGTTTCACATAATGGGAAATCACTTATTTCTAAGTATAAAGTAGTTTTTTTTCATGAGGTTGATTTTTCTCTATGATGTGTATGCACTCCTGTATTTGTAACCATAAGAGCTCAAAATGGGATATTTTAAGAAGACATTGCAATAGCTTGGATATAGCTAGATGCAGATGTTTATGAAGCTCTGGCTTTAATTATATGTAGTAGTTCATTAACCATTAGAATCCTTTGAATTTTCTTGTAATTTATTAAAAGTTTTGGATCACATCCAAACTGTAAAAAAAGTTAGTTCTGTTGTGATTGTGACTGTCTCTATTCTTCCAGCACATTCCTACAGAGATGTTCCCTGGTGGAAGATGAAATTTGTGTTCTGCAAGCTGGTGTGTTGCTATGTGCCTCATCAAGAAAAACTAGAACTGGTTTTAGTGGAAGCAGGAGAAGAGAACTTGCTGGTTTTAGACAGCCATAGTTAAATGGGATATATGAATGAATGTTTGTGTGCTCTACTATTATAATAGAACAGTTGCAGACTCAAAGACCCATGGAATCATAGAACAGTTTGGGTTGGAAGGGACCTCAAAGTTCATCTTGTTCTAACCCCCTGCCATGGCAGGGACACCTTCCACTAGACCAGGTTGCTCCAAGCCCCATCCAACCCGGCCTTGAACACTCCCAGGGATGGAACATCCACAGGTTCTCTGGGCAACTCGTGCCACAGCCTCACCATCCTCACAGTAAAGAATTTCTTTCTAAGGAGATTCTTCTAGTTTAAAGCCATTCTGCCTTGTCCTATCACTTCATGCCCCTGTGAAATGCCCCTCTCTGGCCTTATTGTAAAGCTCCTTTATGTACTGGAGGCTATATTATCCTACTTCTGGATGGGGTGAAAGCTCTTGTGCCATCTGTGCTTTTGTGAACTGCTCCATCAGCTGCTTTGGTTTCAAAAAGGAAGGGCTGTAGCTCCATGAGAGTAATAAAGGAGGATGTTTAGATTTACAGTTCCTGTAAAATGGTGATATTCTCTATGAATCTGTTATGTTTCTCTTTTCTCCATATGTGTTAAGATTTAGAACTGACTGTTGGATGAGAACTGACCAACAGTTTCCTGGAGAGGTAATGGTTCAAATGATTCTTGGGAGGTGACATTGCTGGGAGGGATAAAGTTACAGTCAGCATTAAGTCAGCGTGTGTTTGGTGAGTAGTGTAGAATAATTGCTGATGACTGATAGGAGGCAAACCCTGCACTTCGGAAAAATAAATTGCAAATGGTGTTTGGAGGGAACATTTCCTTCTTTTTTGAGGGAAAAACGATCTATCATTTTCAAGATGTATTTCTTTTGGTTGTTTATTCTGTCTCCAGAGTGTAAATCCATGCTTTAGTGGTGACACTGGTCTTTTGCATGAAGGAGACGTTTAACTCTGGAGTCCTGTGCATTGACTTAATTTGGGAGTATGAAGGCACACTATCAAAGATTCCATGTCCTCGACACAATCCTTAAAAAAAGAGCAATGCTAAACCCAAAACATTTTGAGTTTGTTTTTGTTATTCCAGTTTTTCAAAACATGAAGCATTTTGAAAAGGTTTGATGGGCTTAATGCTTTAGATTTCTTTGTTGCATTTAACGTGTTTTCAAATGAAATACAGATTTTTTAAGAAAAGCTCAAATTACCACCTGCTCTAACATTGTCTTACCCTGGTATACAAGTGCCATTAAAGTCCTCAAACACCTGCCATTGGCTTCATGTTTAAGTATTTCATTCAGTGAAGAGCATCCCAGTAGCTCCCTCCCGGGTACCACATGTAATGGTACAAAAGGTCACCTGGAGACTTGTTACTGAAAATTCAGCAAGGGTCCTGAAAATTATTCAGATTTTGGGTTACTGAACCATGAATCAATGAGTAATGAAATGCCAACACTTCCAGAAGAAATACCAATGAAATAGTACAAATCTGATACACTTAAAGAGGGAAAAAAAAGAGCAATAATTCTCTACAGCCACTTCCTTTTGCTCTTTGAAGAACATCATCACCTCCCTGACCATGCCTGTGCCTAATCCAGTATCTTCTTTCTGACAGTGGTCAGTGCCAGATGTTTCAGACATTGTGCTTTGTTTATTATGAGTCAGTTACCATCAAAGCATTCAATCCCTTCAATATCTTGAGCTTGAGCGAACTCAAGTTATTTTGAGATTGCTGATGGAAGATGAGAGGAAGGAGCTGTTTCAGCAAGTGATCTGCACTAATTGCAGGGGCTGAAACCTCCCTGATCCTGAAGTGGCAATATGAAAGGCATGCCGTAGGATGGCTGTTCTGACAGAGTAATTGAATATTCAGAGGAGACAGTAGAGTCTTGACTGCACTTTGGTTGTGTTTCTCTGGCTCCTTAATAGGTTGGCCTCGGGGAAAAGTCCTAATGCACTGGAGTAAGAGCGTGGAAAGTGCGTTTCAATATTTTGTGTTGTATTCTGATTCTGTTTGTAGTTTGCTTGTCCTGATGCCCATCCTGCATAGTTGCCTTACTTTAGATGGAGAGAGCTGAACTAATTCCAGGACTAGGTGCGCAGCATCCCCCGGGGCTGGGAAAGGAGGTCCACCCCAATAGTTCATTTTATCCCAGAGTGCTTCCTTGAACAAGTGAGATAAAGACATTAAATTAAACAGTGGTTTTCCCTGATCTGCTGCAGCCCTGTCAGTCATTCTGATAACTGGGGCTGTGTCTCAGCTTTTTTCTTATGAGCAAATGCTGCCCTGGGGACTTGGAAATTAATATGCTGATTTGAATAAATATTTATTTGGCACACATCTTGAGGCACTGCAGCAACAGAACTGTTAAGCAAGAACTACAGGCTAAAATTTAGAGAAATGAGAGAATCCAGCCCCTACAGTGGCAGCTTGAATTCTGAAGCTAAATTACTGTATGTTGGCTTTCCCTAAGAACAGTAAGTGTAGGTGTTTTAGACACCTTGAAATTTGTTGAGAATGGTGGTCTTTCACAGGACTCCTGAGCTAGGTTTTGGTGTTGGTATGGAAGAAGAGCTATTCCCAGTAAAAGCTCTGGATATAGGTCATATAATTTTGGAGATTAAGAGGAAGTTGCTGGATATGGCTTAAGGGACAGAGAAAAAACTGTGGGAGTGCTTAACTTGGAGTAAATATACCCTACAGATGTGTCAACAAGGAAAGCTAGAGTTGATATTGAAATGAGAAATCCATGTGAATTCTCTCAAAGCACAAGAGTTGTGCTTCCCTGGATGCACTGTCATGCCTTGAAAGGCAGGATGGTGAGTGTGAGGAAGCAGTGCACCTTGCAGGGCTGGAGGGTAACAGCATGCCAAGCTGGCTTCTCAGTGCAGCAAAGATGTTGAAGATCTGGAGAAAGTGCATTTGGCTGCCAGGAAGGCAAGGGTGCTGGAACATGGGGTGAATAAGGGGAAACTGAGGGAACTGGTCTGTTCATCTAGAAGTAAAAAATTAGGAAAGTGGGATCTAATTACTCTTTTAAAGTACCTAAAGATATAGACAAAATGGAATCAGTCTTCTCTCTGAAATGTACCAGAGGGTACAAAAATGTACTAATGAAACAACCAGAGGGAACAAAAAAAAGAAATAATATGGGAAATTCCAATTGCATGGAATTAAAAAGTTCACAGTGAAAGTGGTTAAGCTTTGGCACAGGGTGCTCAGAGAGGTTGTGGAGGCTCCACCCTTGGGGATGTTCAGAATTGGACAAGGCCTTGGGAAACCTGGACTAAGCTGGCCCTGCTTTGAACAGAAGGCTGGACTAGATGACTTGCAGAGGGAGCAACCTAAGTCTTTCTGTGCTTATGGGTCACCAAGAGAATAGTCATTATTTTAAAAAACAACTTTTATGTTCCCTTTTAGAAATTAGTCCAGAGATTACCAATTTCTTTTAATTGCTTCGTCTTTTTTCTGTATTTTATCTCTTAAGAAAAGAGTCTACCAGCAGCCATCCCACCACATCCTCTTGGTCTTCCTCCACAGAGGAAGAGGAAAATAGGGACAGGCATGGTGGGGTGGCTGCTTGTGTTGGTGGCAGTAGTGGGAAGGGGACTTTCAAACCCATTGCAGAGAGGAGATCTGTGGGGTTGAGTGGGACCATGGCTGACACTGTAGTGAGACATGCTGTAGTGTTCCCTGTATGGATGCCTCCATATCAACAACAGGGAGGTTTCCTTGAGTGTGGCAAAGTGAGGATTTTTTGGGAGCTCCCATGGCAACCTGACTGTGATCAGCCCTTCTGACTCAGTGTAATTTTAATGAGACTTTGTCTCCCTGCTTTACTCTTGTCAACAAATTCATTATAGTAGACAACATAATCCTCTAAGAAACAAGGAGAGATTTGGTTCTGCACAGTGTTTTCCTTCTAAAAAGATTGTGACTTTGCAGAATTACAGAGAAAGCAAAGCTTTGAGGAAGTGTCAAAGGCCTAGAACAGAAGGTGCAGCCAGAAGAATTAAAAATATATAATGTGAAAGGAGACCAAAGATGCGCCTGGTGTGCCAGGATGGAATAGGACCTCATACAACCAACTGTAACCCAAACTTTCCCCTTAGCGAGTCTGCATTTGGGCCTTTTTGCCCATGAACATTAGTTTATAGGCAAAGTGAGGTTGGAAGGGACTGCTGTTCTCTACTCTAACCTACTGCTCTAGAATGTCAGACCAGATGGCTCAGGGCTTTATGCAGCAATGTCTTGAAAACTTCCAACCATGTAGACTGCACATCTTCTCTGGGCAAGCTGCTCCACTGCTTGACTGCTCTCTAAAGGAGTTGCTCATATACCTGGTCTGAAACTCTCTTGTTTCTTATTGTGCCTGTAATTTCTCATTCTCCTGCTGTGCACCACTGTGAAGAGCCTGGCTCCATCTCTTTGATAACCTCATAGTAGACACTGGCAGGCTGCTATTATTTTCCCCCAAAGATGTCTCTTCTTCAGGCTGAAGAAGCCACTTCTTATGGGGAAAATGCTCCAGCTCTGAGCCTTCTTCGTGGCTTTCTGTACTCACTCCAGTTTATTGAAATCTGTCTTGTATTGGGGGGCCAAAAATTGCATGTGGCATCTTGATGGGGTCTATATGATAAGTCTGGCTCAGCTGCATTTCCTGTAAACTTGACAGATATGCTGATGTAAATAAGTTGTTTGATTAGACTAAAAGTTTGGAGCATCCAGATGTTGCTTCCACTAAGAATATGAAACATGGCTGAAGATCAAATCATCAAGTGTCCCTAATGTCCCTGTCATTGTGTCTCTCCTTTGCACCTTTATGAGATGAGTAAGAAAATCTGCATCCCTCATTGCCTGTTATTTCGTGTTTGTTGGCTGCACTGCTGTAAATCACCTAAATATTAACTACTTTTCACTGATGATGATTTTTGTCATGGTTTTTGCAGGTTACATATCCCAGGTACTGAAGAATTACACTGACCATGCCTGTGATGGAGAATATGTGTCCCTGAGATGTCCCCACAGAACCACCATCAGCATCCAGTCTTCTTTTTATGGCCGAATTGTACCAAGTCATCAGCTGTGTCCTTCTCGCTATCCCCACTCCTATGCAACTTTAATTAAAGAAGATGTTGCCTGTTCAGTTGGCACCTCTCTTCAGGTATTGTTAAAATGCCTTAATTTTGGACTTCACCTTTCCTTAGCCAGGCAGCAGCTCTCAGCGTCGGTGCTGCACAGACCTGTCTTAAGCAGGGCTACGCAGCATGGGAGCTCTGACGTCTCACACAGCTCAGTGGATAATTCATCCTTGTAGTTTAGACAGGCCTGAATTAGATTTTGCTGGTAAACGTCTTAGTTTTCCTGCAACTCTAGTCAGGAATGTGGTTGAAGGAGAATTACACTTCAAGACTGCATTACGTTTGACTGGGTTTGAAAAGCATTATTTTTATAGTTTTCCTTCCCAATGATTAGCTTTTTCAACACATTCAGAGATGGCTGTAGCATTCTTTTTGCTTTAGATCCTATTTCAAGAGGCTTTTACTTTGGTAACTTGAAACCCAGAGAGAATCCTTGGCTTTACTTCTTGTGACTCATTTGGCTCTTAGGCCACTGTAAGTGGTCATACATCACTTAAACTCATAACATCCCCCAGTAGTTAATCAGCTCTGACCATTTGTGTAGGGAACGTTGTCTCTATGTATCCTCCCAAGAGTACATGTGACGTCAGGAAATCAAAGGATTATTTGGAAGGTGCCAGTGTTACTCAACTGTCAGTAGGAACAACTAAAATTAGAAACATGAGTTGGCTGATGTTGTTGAGATAAATAGGGTCTGCTCCTGGGTGTTGAAGTAAGTGCAAGTTTTTCCGAGTGCTGGATTTGGGACAGTGAAAACTTCTGGGCAAAGCTTTCAGGCATCCAGTGTGTTTATGGCTAAGAATCAATGATAACTCTTAATAAAAATTTATAGCAGACGAGATTAATGAACCTACAGGGGTAGTGAGTAATTTCTTTTATAATTTGGCTAAAGGCCAGACTTTTCCACATCACTCCTCGCTCTTGCATCCAGGGTTCTTAAGAGACATTTACAGCATTTTTAAAAAAGTTGATATGAGTGCTTTGGCTTCCAAATGTCAGTGGTAAGTCCTCAAGAATTTGCACAAGGTTGGTGTTTGGCTGTAGTGTAACCCTTAAGCTGACAGAGTTGAAGCTGCCCTCAAGACACTTCCACTGCACAGCAAAGGACTGAGTTGTAGTATGGAGGGACGTGGTCCTTATCAGTGGAACATTTTCCCAGATATGATAACGAAAATTCATAATACAACAGATTAGAGACGGTTGTGTTGTTTAGGGTGGAAGAACATGGAGAGAAAGCTTTGGCAGAGGCTAGCCTTCCCTTCTTTTATTGATTTACTGAAATATTTACTTACAGCATTTAATTTACCAAGGTGATTGATAGCTATGAGCATTGCCTCAACCCTTGTGGGCAAGCGGCCCACTTAAGGCATCTGGAAGAACTTGAGAAGAGGGAAGTTATTACCCTAGGCTTTCCATTTCATGGTTTTATGTGTAAGAGGGATTGAAAAGAAATCCTTACCTGCCTCTCTTAGCTCAGAGCTGCTCCACATTAGCTTTGCCTTCAATACTTAGGCTGCTTGTAATTCCCAATCCCTGTTCATCAGAGCGAGAATTGTGTTCCCTGTAGGTAGTTGTGCAGCAGATCCCTTGTGCAGTACATTTGTTACATGACTCAGACCAAAACACTATTACTAACCCATTTTTGGGGATGCAGATGTGCTGGGGAAGTAGCTGACATTCTCCCTTCTGCCGCAAATTTCTTGAGACACCTTTGGCAAGTTCCTGAGTCTTTTTGGAGGAAACTCACAGCCTCTTTGGTGCCCCTAGATGTGGCTTTGATCCTTTAATGTGTTGTGCTTGCCCAGGATAGGATGAGTCTGAATGCCAGAGATGAATCTCATCTTCTTTCTCAGTCCTGGAGGGGGTGAGGCCTCTCTGAAGGGTAAGCCAGGAACTCCACAAGCTGGATGGCAAGCTGCCTGCAGCTCGATCGTAGGAAATACATGTGTGTAGGAAAATTGGAAAGCTGTAGACAAGGAAATTGCATGTATTTTTGTGGTTTTACAACTCAGATATATGGCTGCTACAGGCAGGACCAATTGTGTGTGTTTCTGGTTGTCAGTAATTGAAAAAGCCAACCAAACCAAACCCTTCAAAACTAAGTATATAAAATCACTATGTCTAATCAAACCCATAACTGTATAAATTTGCTGCTTCTCTGGAGAGTGGCCTGGAGGGAGTATAAGGGGCATTTATTAACTCTGTTCCCTGCAAACACTAGCTGTGAGTGTAAACTCCCATTTAGAATCTCTCTCCACTGTAAATGTCCAGTTCAGACATTGTTTCTATGTTAAAAAGGGAAAAGTAAGAGTCGATTACACTGAGACAACCTGTACTAATTTAGCCTTATGTGACTGGCTGCCAGGATTCCTTGCTTTAGTCACTTGTTTTTGTACAAAATGAAACACAGACCACCTGGGAGAGCATGTCCGAGACATTAAGGCAGTGACCCAGTGACCCCAGACTACACATTTCTGTTATTCTAGCACTGTAAAGTCAGATTCAGTGGGAGCTTTCCAAATGCACAAAGAATTTGGACATTCATAGAATCATTACAGATTCATAGAATGATTTGGGTTGGAAGGGACCCCAAAGATCATCTTGTTCCCATCCCCTGCCATGGGCAGGGACACCTTCCACTAGACCGGGTTGCCCAAAGCCCCGTCCAACCTGGCGTTGAACACTTCCAGGGATGGGACAGCCAGAACTGGGCAGTCTGTTCCAGTGCCTCACCACTCTCTGAGTAAAGAATTTCTTCCTGATATCTAATCTAAAATTGCCCTTCTTCACCTCAAGGCCTTTCCCCCTTGTTGTATGACTTCATACCCTTCTTGTAATCCCCCTTTATGTACTGGAAGGCTGAATTCTGGATCAGTATTTCTGATGCCACTTGTTTTCAGCAATGAACCACTCAAGGTCTGTATGGAAGAATGTCTAATGGCTGGCTAAAATTATTGCTTATTACCACAAAACTATATTATACTTTACAGCTGATTACCTGCAATTTTCTCATTTTGATAAATTGGCAGAAAATAAACCCACAGCTTATCTGTAAGGAAAACAGAAAGCCCTGGAGAGCCACTTAATTTGTTATGCTTCTGCCCCCTGAAATTTGTCAAAGACATTGTGGGCTAACTTCTCTCTTCATATGCACAGGTACTGAAATTAGCAGATAAATGCTCTTTCAAGGGCAATATTTTACCGTGTGACTGTGTGACTTGTTTCCCCAAGAGAAGCTGTGCTTAGAAGGTGCTTTGGAGCTGAATCCTAACTCTCCTTAGAAAGATTAGCTATTCTGGGGAGGGCCTGTGGGCATGGCCTATGCCCTGGGTCTCTTTCAACACTCTCCAGGACAACCAGTCGTCGGTGACAAGAATCAGTAGTGCTGCTGATGTGGTATTTCCTTTTATCCTTCGGGCGAGAGACAGGACACCTTTGCTGCCACCATCTCCCACTGTCACTCCAGCAGCCCTACAAAAGGGAGCAGATTCCTTGCATGCTGACCACAGGATTCCCTGAACCCTTCCTCCCCTTTTTTTATTTTCACCCACAAGGACAGTTTCTGTGAAACAAAAAAAAAGGAAGCAAAAGCGAGCTGACCTCTTTGCTGATGGAAAGATGAGATAAATTTTCCAGAAATGGCTCTCAAAGCACAGGCCAGCTGTTGATCACAAAAAGAGAGGGCTGGTGTTGCTCTTTCCATAGTGGATTTTGTTTTCACCAGTTATTCTGGATTAAAAGTGAAATACCAAGCAGAAGGAAACATTCCCAACTGCTCCAGCTTTCTTGGCAGGCCAAGGACAATGGCTCCTGACATGCCTAGTCACTGGATATTGCGTGGTCCCACTGATGTCACACCTCTAATTGTCCTCAACAGGAACGAGAAAAGGCCCTTTCTTATGACTCTGAACATCTATAAGATGATGATGGTCAGGGGGAAAGAAGGAAGAAATTGGTAGAAAGGAAGAATAATGGTCATCAGTACCACTGGGAGGAGAACCCACTGTTACATTGCATATTAGAACTCCACGGTTTCTAGGCAGTTTGAACAAGGAAAGTTCCAGTCTCAAAAATGTCAGTGAATTAAAGGGCAGTTTGGGCAACTCTTTTTCAGACCATATTAATTACTTTGCAGAGGATGGTGAGCAGTGAGCTCAGGGTCCAGAAGAGGTTACTGCACTGTCAAAGCTGCTGTTAAAAATCACAGAACCAGTGCAGTTTCATTCATGAATCTTGCCCAGGCTGAAACAGAACTCTCTGGCAAGTGGCTCCTCCAGCTAATTATTTGCAAGTAGAACTGTTGGATGCAGAGGTCATAGACAATCTCTAAATTGCTGTGTCTTCGAAATCTTTGGTTTGACTGAAATAGCTCATCGGAGCAGAGTGATTATGTCCTGCAGGAGAAGAGGCACTGGAGGCAGAGGTGGCCAGTGCAGCCTGTCTCCCTGATGAGGCAGGACTGCTCCCCCGGGGTGTAAGCCTCCTAATGCTTTGTTTACTCTAAATTTAAACTTTCCAAGTCATGGGGCTTCCATCATTGCCACTAAAACCCTGCTTGACAGTGTAATGGCTTGCTCTCAGGGATTTTTTTCCACTTTGTGTTTTAAGCTTTCCCTTTCTTTAATCCCATGACTTATGGTTATGCATCCTTTTGTATTTCTTCAGCTTAGACTTCCTCTCCCTTTGAAGTTGACCCTGCATACAGATTAAGTTTCCTACTGTTAGGAAATGTAGGTAATGTTAATTAGGTGATATTTGTAATGTAGCTTTTATCAGGTCCTTCTATTTGGTGAACATGTTCCTGCTCTTGGTGAATGTCTCTTTCTGGGCTCATTCAAGGCCCTGCCAGAGGAGCACTGGTGAATCCTGCTGGTGTTTTAACATCCCAGCCCAGTGCTATCTGCTCTACTGTCCTGCTGGCATTTACTCCTCCCATAGCAGAGCTGGTTACAGGGAATGCATGCCCAGTTTTCAGCTCTTTATTTCACAGTCTGGTATGTTAATGTGAGTCACTAAATACGTGAGCATAGTTCTCTTCTGCTGACTCTGCTGTGAGCACTGCAAGGTCCAAGGGAGAGCAATAGGAGATAGCTAGTAGAGCACTAAAACCTGCTATAGATCAGGATTCAGGGCCTTTGATCTCTTCTTCAAGTGATGCACAGATGGAATGCAATAATTTGGGCAAAGCTGAACTAGTTTCTAGTGGAGCAGGCTGGGAAGGTGGCTTGATGAAGCCATAGGCAGGTAACCTGCACCGCATCAGCATGGATTTCACTTCCTCATGTAGTCTGTGCTTCCCTGTTGCTGATTCTTGGAAAATCTCCTTGCTCCATGGACTTCAGTAATTTGCATGAATGGAGATGAATGTTCAGTCTTCAGAAACAGGACCTGTAAATAAGTTTTCAACTTGAAAGCACTAAGTTTATAGCGTGTTTTAAAGTATTACCAGTGTTCAAGGGCACATAAAAGAGTATCAAAATTCAAATGAAAGGTGACATGAAGCCATTATGAATGCACTGTGCTGTAGGGAGAGTTCCTGCTGCCTTGTTTATTGTATTTACTTCTTCCCACTGCAAAAACTCTGAAGGTGCACCAATGTAAATGTTGGTGTAATTCCGCTGTAATGGCCATGCCTGGACTGAATTTGACCTAAAAATGCTTAAAATTACTGATATCTTCTTGCATAAAGTTCTTAGTGCAAATCTCAGGCCATCTTTGTTTGACTGCACACAGCTCTGATACATTCATGCAGCTTGCTCTGTGAATTATTTTCCCCAGCAACACACAATTTGGGCAATTATTTAGTAGGGCTCCTCTGTGTAATTTCATGCATGACTGACATGCCCCGCAGTCATCCTTATGCTCCTTTGAAGATGGAGGCTGTACAGGGAGCAGCCCCATGGCAAAGTCCTCACTCCCATTGAGTTTCACCATTGGCTTCTATGGGTCCAAAGTTTCACCCTAAGCGTGAATCTATGAACTGCTCCGAGGGACCAAGAACTGAGATAAGTTTAATTGCCTTGGGTGTTAAGCCCTGTTGTGGTTTATTTTAAGTGTGCAGGGGAAGCACTTCTTGAAGAGTGATTTGAAGAGACAGGCTAAAACCGAGTGCACCCTCGGGAATGGCTGGGGATGGCCTCCTTGCAGAGCTCGCATCCAGCTCCACATTTAAAAGGTTGTTATCTAATGAGCACAAGCAATTACTTTGCTAATGAGCACAACAAAATGAGCACAAGAAATGTGTTTCATCTGCAGTGGCCACTAGAAATACATGATTTTGACATTGAGGCTGTCCTTGCTTTAGGACCAGGGTCACCGCAGGGAGATTAATCCAGGGCATAAATCACAGGGGTTAGATTAGTGTTTGTTTTACTTGAATTCACATTTCTTGCTCTCTTATCTCCTCTAAATCTTGCCGCTTCTTAGCTCAGTCATGAACCAGGGACTGGAATGGGTTTAAACAGATGCAACTTCCCTCCTGAGCACTGGCTGTCAGCCCTCAGGCCTGATTTACCACTGTAACGCAATTATAAAATGGCACAGTGCAATTAATGTGTCTTCCCTCCCCTTTCATGCCAGACAGGAATTCCTGGATTCCTCCTCCACCTTCCTCAGTTGGAGCGATTTTTATAATATAATCTAATCCGAGATGACTTTATTCAGCTTTAGTCAGGGGCCTACCAGACTTGGAGACATAATGAGCTGGTTGTACATCCCAGCTAGGGACGGTTCTGGGGGCCTACTGCTATTCCTGTGCAAGTTCAGATTGTTTGTGGGTCTCTTTCTGTTTGGTTTTGTGTTTTCCCACATTTACAGCTGACAGTGACAACCAGAAAAACGAGGAAAAGAATGAATTGCCTACATTTTTCCATCCATTGAGCAAAAACCATGTGAGCTCAAGACATTCCCTCATTACCAAGTGAAATCCCAGCCTTCCTGGTGTCAGTGTAGCTGATCATCTGCAAATACTTCAGAAACAACATCTGACAGCTGCCAGAGCTCTGATACTGCCTAGACATATGATTTTTGAGAGTAAGGCCAGAAAGCCAAGGCCTTGGCTTCTGGTAAACACCAGAACCCCTGGACCTGCAGGGAACTGTACCTTTGGGGATCATCTGGTCACACATGTTCTGCACAGTGTTTAAGGAAATGCTGGTACATAGCACATACTGATGCAAGCAGTGGGAACGAAGATTTCTCTGCATGCAAGGATAGGTAAAAATTATATGTGCAAGTTTTTAAGTTAATATTAAGGCTGGTATAACCACTTGTTTTTTTTATTTTAATTGAGAAAATGCACAGTCAACTACTGCTAATTTTCCTTGCATTTTTCCTGATGTATTTCACTGAGGATTGAACATATTTTTTAAATTTTACTCTTTATGGATATATTTCATTATGCACAAGACATTACTCAAACTGTGCACAGGAAATCAGAAATCGTAATGATTTTTTTTTTATATTTTCAGGAAAAATGTTGCCCTTTGGGGGAGGTAAAATAGAGTTACGTGAATGAAAAGGAAATATTGATTTCTTTCACTCTATGAAACTTCTCAGAGTCATGGCTATTGTCAAATTAAATTGGAACTGTAGCTAAACACTACAACAAATTAGTGAAAGGCATATTGAGCCCCAAGAACACTTCACTTTTTTTCTGTGGTCTCACAATGGTATAGATGACTTTAGCTCCTTAATTTAGTTACAAATTTCTCCCCAGGGCTTTGTTTTTTGCTGCCCTGTTCCACCCTTTGCATACCACAAAATGAAGTAAACTCAGGAGCTTTCACTTATGTAGAATACAAGGAAAAAGCAAGAGATGCTGAAAGTTAGAGCAGAGCCAAGATGAAGTGGCAATACCTGAAGGCTGCCCATGTCCATGGTTCTCTGAGGTCAGTGAGTTGTTGCCTTTGCTCCTGGTGCTGAGCCTAAGGACAGATGAATAAGTTCTGCTCATGTATCTCAGCTGAAGTTTTCAAAGTTGTTTTCTTGTTGGCCTAACTCAGTCGCTGCTGAAACCCAGGCAGGTTTTCCAACTGGTTTTAATAGCACCATTTAATTTAATAATTACACAACGCTGAAGGCTCTTGAAATGCCCACCTGTCTGCTGTGAACAGGTTTGTAGATCAAAACCCCACGTCAACTGCCTTTGAGGGGAGAAAGCTTCCCGAAGAGGAAGGAAACATTTCGGGTGCTGCTTCTTTCCCTTTGCTCGATGTTTTTGGTTCTAGCTGGGTGTAAGCACAGCCATGGCTGTCCAGTACCAGGAAATCCTTTCAGGTGCACAATGATTTGGAGAGAATTTCTCTCCGTATGTGTAGCCCTCCAGAGCTGTTTCAGTTGTTCTTTGCTTTTTGAGATGAAAAGAGATATCTGTGCTGGATCTGCACTTAAATTCCTTTGCAACTCACTGGATTTTGCATTAAATTAAATTTCACATGCTGAGTGAGCAGCCAACCCTTATGAGCCTAGAGGAAAGAATATGCTGTTTCAATGCATTTTAACGTGACGGTCAAGCTGGGGCTAATGCTCCCAGGCACCTCCTTCAGTGTTCACCTTTCAGCCTTTCCATCCTAAACCCTGTATTTTTAAAAGAGATGCCTGCATTTTATTACCTTTGTAAGTGGAAAACAACAGCATATGTTCTCTGCCCTCTAGAAAAGGCCTGGATTGTTTTGGTTTGAACTTTAAAATAAAGGTCAGACTTGAGGCAGGCATGAATTCTTGCATGTGTCAGCCCAAAAGGTGAAAGCTTTAGGAAGTTATGAGCAACCGCAAATGAGGCAGCTTCAAATTGCACTTGAAACTGGAACAGCTGTTGTTCAGAGCGTGACATTCAGAGTTATAATGCTAAATATTCTATATATTACATTCAGGGAGAACTTGAAAATAGAAAGTAGTCACTGAAGCAGAGACAAAATTGGTTATGGTGGCACATGGTAGAGCAGGAACAGCCTTTGTGTTAATGGCACAGGGAGAAGTTTGTGGGAAAGCCCAAATATCGATGTGGGTGTAAGAAAAGTGAACAGAGAGAAAACAAAAGAGACCAGGGGAGTCTAGGGGAATTTCTGAGGAAGGATTTTCCAGTGCCTCCTTGCAAGTGAAAATTAATTGTTTTGGGGCTGGAATTCACAGCTCTGTATCACAGGGACTTAACGAAGCTGGTGGATTACCTCGCTCTGTGGTCTCAAAATGCTCTGACAGGTTCATGTGTGTCAGGCAAACATTATGGTAATTTTAGCACTTTAGGGGCTCTACAAGAGTACATAAATACCACCTAAGCCATCCAGCTGAATTTAAAACTTAATTACTGGCCCACTCAATAATATTCTCTCCCCCCCACCCCCCCACTGCTTTAGAGGATCACAAGGCTAAAAGAAATCATTAATCTTCCTTAATGAAGCTATTTTCTAGCAGGAGACAGAATGTCTTGCCCCTGTGGATTCTGAGATGGAGTTTTGTGAGTGTTATGAATAGGGGACTGGGGAGCAAGTGCTAGAGAAAAAGCAGAAAAGGGGGTAGGACCCAAAATGCCGGTGATGAGAGAGCCCTCTGACTCACAGCCCCTTCCTGAGTTTAGCTGAAAGAATGTGATAATCATGGAGGAGGAGCAATGAACCCTTTTAAAAAATGACTA
>VZTE01006313.1:406617-478408 GCA_013397775.1 Eulacestoma nigropectus | reverse complement strand
TATATATATATATATATTTATACCAGCTTTTATATAACTGAGACAAGAGCTCTCTTGAAATTGTGCATCTCCAGAGAAATCTAAAGCAGATTGGTGGTGACAGAGTTCGAGTCTTTACTTTTAACTATCAAGGTGGATCCATGTCCTCAAAGCTGCTTTTTCTGGGATTGTACTGTCTCATATTATAAATAAATGGCATGCAAATTTTTCAAAATCTCTGTGACCATCCCAGTGCAAATGCTCCCTTTTGCACCCATGCAAGGGGATAAAAACCTGCCCCTTAAAACAGTGCAAGGAGCACTGAGTCTGTGGCTCCTGTGGTACCCACTGTGTTGAGGTCCATCACCTGCCTTGTTCCAGGGCTGGTTGTGGAGGCAAGGATGGCCTTGCCTTTCTGCAATTTGTCTCTGACGTTCCCTTTAGTGGGGACACTGATGTGCTTTTGTTTCTCTGTTTCTTGTGTGCACCCCCGGCTGCAGAAGATGCTGGATGAGTGCCAGGACAGGCGGAGCTGCCAGTTCCTTGTCAACAGCCGGCTGTTCGGGATGGATCCGTGCCCTGGGACTGGCAAGTACCTCCTCGTGTGGTACAAGTGCAGGCCAAGTAAGTATCTCGCTATCCAATCTGTTTGCTCTGTTGAGACCAAAGCATTTTCATGCTTAATACTCACCAGAGAGGCCTTCTAGGACTTCTTGTTCCCTTCCACCTCTATTTTCAGTGTAAGATAACCCCTGGTGTGGAGTGTTTCCCCTTTCCCCCTCACTCACTGCCTTGCTGGGATGCTGCTGCTCTGTCTTCTTCCTGCTTGCCAGCACCCTGAGCTGCAGACTGTTTCTGCAGGTGCCAGTGTCAGCCTTTGCCAGTGCTGAGCTCATGCTGTCAGTGGTGGTTGGGCTTCTCCTGCTCCCTTCTGCAGCCACCTTCCTGTCCTGATGGGGCAGAGGGACTTATCCCCTCTCTGCTGGCCCCTCCAGAGGCAGTGGGAGCTCCTTGTGTGGGCAAAGTCTTCCTTCAGAGCTGGGTGCCTCAGGCAGACCCTGGCGATGGTGGTGTGATGGGAACCTTACCTGCCCACGCCGTGCCGTATGCCAGCTATTAATTGCTCCCAGATCAGGCTGGGAAATGTTAACCTGTATTTTGCATGATCTCATTAGCTATGTTGAAATTAAATGGGGCTGGATACTGGGAGTGCAGTCATGTGTGCTGTGGAGGAGTGAGCCCAGTGCAGCTTTGGCTCAGGACAACCAACACCCTCTTGGCCAATCCTGGCCCCAGCAGGGGAATTAGCACAGCCTAGACACCATTCTCCATCCGGGCTTTGGAAGCAAACACATTAGTTTGGAGACATATCATGTTTGATGTGGACAAACTGTGCCAACTGATGTCAGCTGGAGAACATGACCTGTTTCTATTGAGCACAAGTCTGATGACGAGCATTTGAGGGAGCTGGGGTTGTTTAGCCTGGAGAAAAGGAGGCTCGGGGAGGACCTTTTCACTCTCTACAACCACCTGAAAAGAGGTCGTAGCAAGGTTGGGGTCAGTCTCTTCTCCCAAGTAACAAATGATATGACAAGAGGAAATGGCCTCAGGATGCACCAGGGGAGGTATAGATAGGATCTAAAACTTGGAAAAATCTCTTCACTGAAAGGATGGTCAAACACTGGAACAAGCTGCCCTGTTCCACCCTTCCAAGGGAAGTGGTGGAATCATTGTGATTGGAAGTATTCAGAAATGTGTAAATGTGGTGCTTAGGGACATAGTTTAGCAGAGGACTTGGCAGTGCTGTGTTAATGGTTGGACTTGGTGATCTTAGAGGTCTTTTCCAACCTTAATGATTCTATGAATTAACTGGACATGGCAATTAGTCTGGACACTGCATTTCAGACCAGCCTCAAGTTTTTTAGATGACATAACTAACATGGTCCCAGCATCCCATCAGGAAATTTTTTTTGAGAAGAAATAAAAAAGGACAGTTTGCACAGGGGAGAAAAACAGATCTGACTTCAGAAAAGGTTTGAAATAAAAGCAGAAACATTCAGACTCTGCCAGCAGCAGTACAGAATAAGACTTTTTGCCCCAGCAGGCAGAGACCTGTGCTAATGAAATGAGGGGATCTGGCCAGATCTGTGAGGAATTCAAATCAGAAGTAGGTAATGAAGCACCTGCATTTGTTGTGGGATTTTCACGAGTGATTGTAACATCCCATGTTGGGTGAGAAATGCATCTCTTCGAGAGGAGTGATTAGCAGGGTGTTCTGACAAGTCCTCCTGAACCTGCAGGGTTTATATCAAAGATCACTTGAAAATTCTGACTATTGAGGCCTGTGCTGAAATTCTGAAGGTACTTCAGGATCCATCTGTGCATAAATATTTATGGCTTGGCATTCTTTGCTAATTACAGATATGGTAGAAAAGGAGTTTGTCAGTGTGTAGGGTAGGTGATTCTCCTGAAAGAGAGCAGGGGAAGCTGCTCAAAAACATTTCCCCAAGACATTTTTCAGGCAGCTCCAATTTTGCAGGGTGAAACAGGGTAATCTGACAGAAATTATTGTTTCTTAGTGATTGGGCAAACTTTTAATGAGAACCCACTAGGTTAATAGCAATGTTCGAAATATGGGAGAATTAGCTTTGCCCAGAGACACCAGGTCATGGTCAGCCTTTCCCTGATGATTCAAAATGTTAATTTTGAGTCTCACAAACAGTATCTAGTGCTGTTGTGAGTTCAATAAGCCTTTCCACCTTTCTGTAGGGAGAAGGCTAATGAAGGGACTGAGGAATGATGCATCCATAGAATGCAAAATACAGGACCATGAGAAATTTTGGTTGGCTTTTTGGGTTATTGACTATTTGAGTATTGTTTATGAGCTGTAAGTGAATATATGATTAAAGGCTGAATCCCAAAACTGTGGTCCTATGAAGTGTTGAGCTGTTCCAGAAAGTCTGAGCATACAGAGTTGTAATCAAAGAGTCTTTGTGAAGAGCTCACTGCCTGGCACAGGGTTTGATCCATAACTTTATCAGAAGACAAATACAATTTTTTGGGTTGTGTTTCTGAATTTGCCTTTCTTAACAGCAGACATAACAGAAATACCTTAATAAGAAGCTATTCAAGGTCTGAATTGTCTTGAATTGATAGGGATATCTATTTATTTTTGTTGCTTATTGAAGGAGCCTGTTGTGATCATGTCACTGAAGAAGTTGTTTTGGTTAAACACCTATCTAGGTAAAATGAATGTGAATTTTTTTTGTATGCAGGTGTTGGAGGCACTTTGGGAAGTGGCCTGTAGAGTTTGGACAGGACATCTTCAGTACAAAATAAGGATGCCTTGGCCCTCCCAGTGTCAGAGCCACGCTGGAGCCTGTAAAGGCCCCTGAACAGAGGTAGCTATCTAAAGAGAGAGACATCCTTGAAAGAAAGCAAAACTGAAGTTAGTGGCATTTGCTTGTACCTTTGCTGAAGAATAACGAGATGGTGCAGTCATCCCCTCGAGCCACTGTCACTGCAGTTATGTCTCCCTGACATTCCCCTGTGTTTGAAATCGAGTGGTTTCGATGCTCGCTTGCTGCGTGGGGTTCATGCACAAGGCAAGGTGCTATTTTGGTTTCTTGTGGGCCGAATTTCAAGGAGATGGAGGACAGTAAATCATGCTGAAACTGAAAGACAATGATTTTTCAGATGGTGGGGCTCTGGGGAGCAGGGCAATGAGGGGCTGTCTCCTGTACTCGTCCCTCAGAGACTGCGTTTGCTGGAAGCAGGGAAAACTCGTGCAGAGGTGTTGCGGCTCACCTCCTCTAAAAATTTAAAGAAATAGTTTAGAGAAGTGCATGCTTAACTAGAAGCAGTGAGAAATGAATTTGCTTGTGTGTTTTTTGGGAAGTCTTGTGCTATTCACACTCCCCTCTGATCCAATATATGGATCTGGGATCTAATGGACACTCCTTTTGCATGTACAGGACTCAGATATGTGCATGGAACTGCTTCTAAGTGTCAGGAGTTTGGCAGTCCTGTTTATTCTCTGTGCCTGTAAATAAATAAATACAGTACATGTACGTACTTTTAATTTTAAAGTTTAGGATGTTTAAAGAGCTCAGAAATGATCAATAAAATGCTCTCTTCTGATTCAATTTGGGGCAAGGGAGGTTTACATATAACTGCTATGTGATTTGAGGGCCAAGATTCATCCAAGTGTATAGAGGCTTAGATTTTATTTTTAGTTGACGTGGTGTTTGATCAAAGTTTGGACTCAATGATCTTGGTCTCTTTCAACCTCAATGAATTTATGATTTTATTTTCTTTTTCTATACCATGTGTGCCTTAGTTTTAAACGTGCACCACCCTTTGGAAGGATGTTCAAAGGCACAGTACAGGTCTCAGCAGAGCACAGCTTGTGCTTCTAACCTTGGAGGTGCCTCTGCAAATCCTCCTGCTGTCCACAGCCTCAGCAGAGCCCCTGCAGAGTCTCTGCAGCTCAAGGTGGGGATGTGTTGCTGCAGCACTGAAGCCTGGAGTTGTTCTCTCCTAGTGTAGATATAGTTTGGGATTTAGCACTGGCCAGAGATGGTTTCCAGTGGGAAGTCTGGGTATGGCCACCCTGTTTTAGAAACCAAAAAAATTGATGAGAATGGTGGTCCCATGCCAGTGGGCCTCGGTGCCAGGGAATGGGCACATTCAATTTATCAGGGCCAATGTATCCTGAGATCCACATCCAAAGCACATTGAAGCCTAGGATCAAACCCTGAACACACAGAGGACTTCAATCTCCAGGGTGCCATCCAGGAACACTAAAAAATTGCACATAAATCCAGTTAGTTCCCAGGTAACATGCTGATTTGATTTGGACCCATTAAGTGTAATTACCGGGTGGGCTGCAGGAACAGGTAATTAGAGGGAATTGACATACTATTTAATTGGTCTAACATGAATTCCCTCTAACTGAAATCTGGATTCACCAATATCATTCAAACAATTCAGTGTTTGTTCATCCCCCTCACTTCAGAGACAGAGAACTGTGTAAGATCATGTGTTATTGTAAGCTAGGAAATATTTGTTCTGTGTGCCAGACTTTCTGGAGGGGCTGTATGATCTAATCCTGGCTGGGAACAGGAGCTGTGGGGCTGCCCAAGTCATGCTGAAGAAATAAGTTCACCTCTCTGCACCCCAGCAATACCATTGCAGCGGATTTTACTGGGGTTGGTCACTGCTCTGGGCTATTGCACCAGCAGGGATCTGCCCCTGCACAGCAGCTCTGTGCCTGTTGTGGCTTTTTGGTTATTTGTTATTTGGTTATTTTTTGGCTTTTCTGCTTCAAAAGTGTCAATGCTCCTGAACAAAATGGGGACATAAAAGTTTGCCCTGCTCTGCAGAGGGAATACTTAGGGTGAGATGCGTTGTCTGAGTGGCCATATGCTGGCAGTGCTGTCGAGAAAGGAGAGGGCTCCTACCCTATTCATTTGACTTACTCCATGAGACCCCCACATAGTGCCTTTCTCTCGTGTCCTCCTTTGCCATTGCCACACCATCCTGGATGCACTGATTCCTTCTCAGCTCTGAAGAGCCTAAGCTGCAGCTTCCCATGGTGCTGTAGTGATATTTTCCCTCTTTTCTCTTGGGCAGTTACTACTTTAGCTTATGACGTCAAGGACTCTGGGAGGTATAATCTCCATCCAGTGTTTATTAAAAATTATTATTATTTTTATTTCATTTTAAGATGCTGAGTGAAGCAGCTGCATGTGATAATTGAAGGATGGTGGGTATGAAGCCTGCCTGTACTAACCATCCCAGTGATGTAACAAAGGGTAAATCCAAACTTTGCTGCTCTACCTTCTATTCACAAATGTAAGCCTAAAGCCTTTGAAGTTTCAGAAAGCCTGGATTGTGACCTTGGCTCCAATTTCAGTTGAAATCCCTCTGTAACAATATAAAAACGTATTTGGGAAAAGCACATCAAGGTTCTGAGAAATGTATCTGGGAAGGAAACCTAACGTTTGCTGGCAAAGGGTGAAGTGCCAAAAGTTTGAGAGGGGTTAGGAGGAGGAAAGGGGGTGAGGGGGGTCACTTTGTTCTGGATTGGAACCTGTAGCTTTGATTTATGGGAAAACCTTTGGGCTGAGAATTGACTGGACACATGTTTTGAAGAGAACAGGCTTTCATTCTCTTCACCATAGATTTGATAAAATGTGAGATAAAAATGTAAGAAGCCCAGTTAATTCTTGTAAAAAGTTGATGACTTTTTTTCAAACATGGGAATGCCCATCCTGATGTCCTTACCAAAATCTTACTCAGATAACTTTATTTTTCTTAACAGCCCCAGGCAGCTTTAATTAGAAAGCAACTGAATTTAAAAATCAATTAGGAATTCCAATTTGATCACCTTCTGATTAAAGTGTCATCTTCAAATTTATACTCTCTATCATACAGAGATAGAGCTGCCATGCTGTGTCCCAGGGGTGTCTGCCTTTTGGTGAAGATGTGTAATTTTTTTTGCTAGGGGTACTTCAAAACCTGTGAAAACAGCAGAATATCATTAGTGTTGCCAGAGCTATTCCAGCTATCAAAGAACTGTGAAGAGTCCTGCTCTGGTTGTGATTCCATGTCTCTTGGTGAAATGGTCAGGCTTGCTCATCAGATTTCAGCTGAATTGGCTGAAAATTATGGAAAGGAGGTTTTGGAAGGACCACCTAGGCTTGCAGTGAGTACCTCTCGTTCAACTTTTAATTTCCCTACAACCCATTCCTTCAGTATTGAATCTTGTGTGGGCTTTGCTGTTGGCTTTGCTTGGCTGAGGATTGCAGCTTTTCTGTTAAATTCAGTGAACATGGCCTGAAAAGCCTCATCTCATCACACATCCTCAAGGCTTTCATTCCCTAGACAGAATTTGCAAAACACTGTGAGCAAGAGCAGAGGGCTGTTGAAAGTGCAGAGGTTTTGTAGAAGTTTCAGACGAGACCAAAGAGAGACCTAAATGTATTCCTGGTTGCTTTAATGCTGGTGATTGATTTTAGTGCTGGGATAGATTAGTGATTCAGTAGTCATCAACCCTTTCAGAAAAGCATTAATCTCCTTCATCAGACAGGTTTATTGGTGGCAAGAGAAGTTCACTGCATTGTTTGCTACGTTACTTCTTGGTGGGCCAGGCTTCCCAAAGCAGCATGATGGAGTTGGGGATGTTTAATGGGCACATCCCCCTGGCCCAGCCACCAAGGCAACAGAATGAGCCTTTTGCCTCCTGCATTCATCAGCTCTCTCTTCCTTATCTGTATTATTTCAAAACTGTTAAGGTAGTGCACGGAGTGGAAATTTATAAGTGCAATAAAACCTCAAGCAGCAACTGCTGTGGTGACGAAAAGGTGCAAATAAAGGAACGTTGTAAATAACAGAGGACGGATCTATCAGCCCACAATCGGGGTGAGAGAAAAGCTAATGCTAATGATTAATATTGTTTTAAGCTGTTGATGCACAGAGATTTTCAGGAGCTGTCAAATAGCCCTATCTCTGTAACACATTAATCACTCGAGTGCCAGGAGGAGGATTAAGAGGAACGTGCGATTCCATTGTCAGCAAATGCAGAGATTGTTGTCAGTTTAATTATAAATATGATTGCAATATTAATACAATATATTAACTAATACAACAAATGGAAATTATATTATCACCAATGTAATTATATTACACTATTTTTATTATAATCATAATTTTCTGCCCCTGCAGAGAAGGAAACTGCTGCTGGACCTTGGAGAGTTAAAAAAAAAGAATTAAAAACATTCCCATTTTTCTTTCAAACATAATCAGTCAGCCCTGATTGACATAACAAGGAGTCAGTGAAAACCATGGTGTTTCTTATTATGTAGGTACAAGGATTCCCTTTCCTAGGTCAGGTATCCAGTACCCAGATGTGAACCACTAAAAAAGACAAATTCTGAAATCTGCCTAAATTGTATAAATCCTAGAGCTGTGACTTTTACAGATCCTATTTCGTAATTTAATTTTTCTGTGGGGTCCTGGGAAAAAAATCCCAACAAACCAGGGATAAAAATACCCTTTTTTTAAGCTATGAATTTTAAGTGAAGGACAAGGAAGGGTTAGAGCACAGTCTTTCAGTGTTGGGATAGGTGAGTCAACAGCAGTGCCAGGAGGAGCTCCCCCTGTTCCTCAGGACCCAGCCCATCCTTGGGCACTGTGGCATCTGTGGTACCTTTCTGTGCTGACGGCAGAGGCTGTGTGATGGCTGGTCCTTCAGGTGTCAGAAATGGCTTTGGCTGCTGGCAAAGGCAAAGTCATCTGAGAGTTTTCTCCTCAGAAGAGCAAGGAGAGTCCTTGGAGTGATTAACCGGAACACAAGGAAACCAAGTTGTTAAAAATGGAGCCCGTAAGTCTAAATCCCAACACAGTCCTATAATGGTAGAAGTTTGCAAGGTCTGAATGTCAGGTTTCAAGATTTTTCTGGTGTACTGGTGAAGAACTGAGATGAAAAGCATGTCCCAGGAGTCATATTCTTAAAACCAAACTGAGATGCTGCAACAGTTGACTTCTGTGAAAGTTTGGATCTGTTGTATTGACTCCACAGATTAAACTGTGAGTGTAGGACTCACAGAGCAGAGAAATTAATTTACACAGTGCGTCTGCAGGAGGTCCTCTATATTTATTCAAGACAGAAAATATAGACCAAATGTTCTCCTCAAATAAATGTCTTTTAGAAAATATTTTTAAAAAAGCACAGAAGAGTAAATCTTCTCAGGGTTATTGTCATGGTAATAAATTCTTTCCATTACTGTACAGTTCTTCATTATTTTTGCAATATCAGTCCTACACTTGGTTTGAAAATTAACTACACATTTTTAAAATCGATATTTCCTGATATTTTTAGTGTGTTATCATACTAATGGTGTATCAAGCTCTGACTACTTCAAAGGCACTGGAGGTTGTCACCTATTCATGTCTCTGCAAACAGGGACTTCTAAGGCATTCACGATGAATTTTGGAAATTTGGTTACTGTATTTCTCCCAGCTACATTTTTTTTCTTCTCAGGCAAAGCCATTGACGGAATACTGTGTATTTAATTATTTAGGACAGTAGTGAACTAGCTTTTAATCTAGTAGACCTAATTTTCCCACATTGTGTGCTTTAGGCAACTCAGTGGGTTATATGTAAAAATATCAATCAGGTACCCTTTTAATGATCCTGTGTCAGAATTATTATCACCATTATTTTAACATCTGGAGAAGATTGTTTTAATGATATAAGGCTAAATTATCCCTTTCAGCTATTTTAATAACAACTTTAAGCAGCATTACTCCAGATATATACAATCACTGGAAGAGCAGAAAAAACCTGCTGTGAGCAGTGGTGCTAATGAAGTCTTATTCCTTATATATCTTTAAGTTACTTTTCCTTAGTGCATCTCTCTCATCTTTTCATTGGAGTACAGAAGTTTTGGCAGTGCTTCCCATATTGCCTCCTACGGTGTAGCTAGTCCAGATTTAAGTCCATGAGAGCTGGCCAAGTTTACCGTTTACAGTTTATTAGTTGGCTGGTTTACAGGTCATAAATCCGTGCTGGTTGACTGGTGGGACACTGCAATGATTACAACCAGCTTTGGCACTGATTTGGCTCTCTTCTGAAACTGGCTACTAGTTCTTAAAAAATGTACAGGGACTTCACTACATTTGTCATCTCAATGTTTCTGTCAAATTTCACTGAACTTTAGCCAGCAGGTCCTTGGAAGCAGGACTAACAAATCATGAGGCAGAGGCTCAGGCAGCTGAGCACCAGTAAGTCACAGCTGCTTCAGAAAATCAGGCCAATTTCATTAATGGAAGAAACAGGAAGATAATTAAATTTGTCCTGGGCTCCCAGGTGTTATTTTAAACTCCCATCTCACAGTCTAGTGCATGTATTTTGGTATTTTTCCCTTTTTTCCTCCTTAGATAACCATATACCTCTCTTTGTTCAACAGGAAAGTGCAACTAGGTGCATCTGAACTCTACTTTGGAAATGAAATGTAGCAGTTAATTTGCAGCACTGACAGCCTTTCCACAGCAGGATATAAAAGGACAACTACTTCAGACTAATGAAAGTGACAGTGGGGAGAGGTGCCTTTTAAACACTGCAAATTGGATGGGTGCATCAGGAATGTAATTTTAAAGGAATCTGACAGGGTTGTTTGCAAAGAACAATTTTCTTACTTGTCCAAAGGGTTTCAGACCTCCAAAACTTGGCACTCTTGAGTTTTCAGGGTACTTTTGAAGTTGGCAGGCTGCCTATTTAATATAATTCTGGACTGTCATCTGAATTGTATCTTTCAAGGTTTCAGATTATCTCCTGTAGAAGTAAGCGGTGCATGCCAGGCTGCCGAGAGTGGCAAACTTCAGTTCTTAAAAATTAAATTAGACCATCTTCACAAAAAGTTTCTCAAGGGAAAATTGAACTGAAATAATGTTAAAAGATATTTCCATGCAAATGTATGAATTTGTGACACTCTAACTTTTTTTAATGCTCCAAACTAAAGGTAAAATCCTTTTTAGATTCCTTTGAAATGAGGGAGTCACTAGGTAGCCCTTCGTAAAATTCTTGTGGGGAAGTGATAGCGAGGGCTGTACTTGAGGACTCCAGAGACCTTTGCTGTTCTGGAAAGGTATCCTCCACCCAACCCTGCCTAAGGGAATGCTGACTGGATTGATATGGATTTATTCAAATCCTGATATGAAGGGAAAGTTCTCATTAGTAGCAGGTTCATATGGATTAGGAGGAAGCTCTGGAACTTGGGATATGAAGAGCACATCATAAGTGAAATTGGAAGAAAACAAAAAGACAAGGAGCCATAGCAATGTGAACTGGTCTAAATAGTAGGCATTTGTCACTGGGAGAAACTTCTGATCTATATTGACTTGTCCCCTGATAGGATAAGGGGGAATGGCTTTAAACCAAATCACTAATCTAAATCTACTCTTTAAAAGAGGGTAGATTCTGATTAGATATTAGGAAGAAATCCTCCACACCGAGTGTGTTGATACACTGGCACAGGTTGCCCAGAGAAGCTGTAGCTGCCCCATCCTTGAAAGTGTTCAAGGCCAGGTTGGATGTGAGCAGCTTGTCTAGTGGAAGGTGTCCCTGCCCATGGCAGGTGGTTGGAATGGGATGACCTTTAAGGTCCCTTCCAAGCCAAACCATTTTAAGATTCTATGAATCTGATTTACATTCAGGGTCCTGAAGGCTAGAACCTGCTTATATCTTTCAAAGAGCAAAAGAGGATAAAATACTGAAATAATAAATGCTTGCTTGAAGTGAAAAGTAAGTAAATATATAACATAGGAATAAAAGCATGGGGAAAAGGTTTGAAGTGGTGCATCAACTGGAAAATACTCTTTTAATACAATTGTCTTCTTCTCTGCAGGGTGTAATAGTCAGTGAATGCTGTCCAAGGCACATTTGCTCTCACTGTTTTGAGATGTGCTCCCTTATTTTAATTTTGGAATGGACTTAGTTCTACCTATCCCTAAAAATATTCTCTATATCTTACAGAAGTTCCTGGAAATTAGCTGATTGTGGAGAAAAAGAAAATATAAAAACAACGGTCACAGGTCACTAGGAAGGGTCCTGAATGTATATGTCCAAGATGAGCTGTTCATGGGCAGTCCTGTGCACAGCACACTTATTCAAGGATGTTGCTTAGAGGTGTCTGTCCTAGTGTTTAATAGGTTTCCTATCCTGGAAACTCATTTTCCTAGTTCCCACAGAAGAGATGGAAACAGGTACTCACTATACTCCTCTCATATGACTAATAGGATCGCTGGAACAACTTGCCCAAGGAAGTTGTGAAGTTTCAATCCTTGCAGGTGTTGAAAACTTGAATGGGTATTGCACTCAGCTACCTGCTGCTCTAGTTGACTCTGGTCTGAACTTGGGGTTGGCCCAGACATTCTCCATGAAAGAGGTACTTTCTGTCCTCAGTGACTCAGTGAATTATGGTTTGGAGTGACTATATCCACAGTAAAAAGTTCAAATTTCCAAGGTCAACCCTTACTTTGGCTTTTCTCTTTAGGCTGACACAAAAAATTGCTAAGTGGTGATTTTTGCGATGTAAGTATTCTGCCTAGACTGTGCTGAAATCACCAAAATCTCACCACATGCATTATCACCATCTTTATTATTTGGGGATGTCTTCCAGTGCCCGTAAAAGTTTGTTGAATTTTAACTGGTGGCTAAAAGGTCGTGTATTCCACTTGTGCATCTCAGCTGTTCCACTTTACAATCAATCCATGCCTGACAGGTGCAGTAGGAGCTGGAGGAGGGAAGAGTGACACAGAACATTGGAGATGTATCTGCCATTAACACAGTTCTTATGGAGAGAGTGGCTGAGTGGGGAAGAGAGTTCTCCCTATGCCCTTTTTCACAGACCAGCACAAGCCACCACCCAGTAGTTAAACATAGTCATTTATCAGCTGAAGGGAATTAGGTGTTTGTGGAATGGGTGGATTTAATGAGGAGTTATGAGTTTCAAGGCAAGAAATGTTCATTGTTTTGGGTGGCATGAAGAGGAACATCTAACAAAGCTGGGATGAAGGTGAGGAAGGCAAAAATTGGGTTAAAGAGAAATTACTGGCTAAGATGGAGTGCCGTTTGGTTCTGAAGTGACATCTTGGGTGCAGTCACGTTAATTTAGCAGTTATAACCCAGATAAGAGAGTCTTCTGTGGGAAACAGTCTTGACCTGATAAGGAGTTGAGAAAACCATCCCTGTTTCCTACAAATTCACTTTCTTTGCTCACACTCTCAATTCTAAGATTTAAGTCCTTTAGGATTTTGTGGAGAAAACAGATTTCTCTTCACATATATTTCCAGCTCTTTGATCTGGGAAATAGGGTCAGCTATTATGCGCTAATTATGTGAAGTATAAATACTTTGATTAGCAAAATTTCATCTTTTTTCCACAAGTTCTGTTCAAAAATATAATTTTAGGCAAGGTGGACCTCTGGCATTAATGCATTTCATCATTTTATTAGAAGCAAAATCTCTTTAGGAGCTTTTATCTCTAAGGTCTTGCAGAGACTGAGGCAATTGACATTTAGTTTTGAGCTTCCGAATTGTGATCATTCAGAAGGAGCCATAGGTGAAAATGTTCTTAAGATACTGGATAAATTATTTACTATTGGTCACACAGGTTAATATTATCGTACACATCCAATAACTACAAAAGGTCTTCTTATTGACTTTATTGGTTGAGAGAGAACATTTTTCTATTAGAATCATTTATAATTGTTTTCCTGTAATTGTCTGAGCTAAGTTACAATTGTGTCATATAATGACCTTTAAAAACGTGTCTAGAAAAGCCTGCAGCTGTTCCCTCCTTGGGTTCTCTCTACTGAGTTATATTTAAGCCAGTGTCTCTGAAACCAGGCAGTAATAAAAGGGATATTATCCTTAGCAAATATCTTAATCATGGTAAATCTCTGTTGCCCTACAAATGACTGCACGGGGGATTAGAGTGGAGTAAGCCATTTGCTGAATATCACTGCCACCTTTCCAAGGCCATTTAAGCGTGTTTAATTTTTCAGGGTGAAACATGAAACCCACTAATACAAATGTTTGCATTTGGCCTGAATTATATCCAGACTGTAACAGTTAGAGCAGGCTTAGGACCAGATTGTGAATGATCTGTAGGAGGCCAGTTCTTCTTGGGAGAGTGAGAGAGAAAAATTCGTATTTGTTTCCAGTCCCAGCTCTCTCATGCCACTTATGCTGCCTCGCTTCTTTTCAATATTTATGTAAGGCTATTATGGGGTGAAGTACCAGTAAATATATGGATAATGCTTAGCTCTATACTTTTTTAATATCAATCACAGTCCTTACTGTCATCCAGTGCCTGGGAGCCATCAGTGTCTGGCTTGGGTTCATCCTGGCTAAAATGGAGGTGGCAATGCTATGAAGTACAAAATACTTCCAGGGACTTGTGTCCTCCATGGCATCGCTTTCTATCTGTTTGTTTATGCAGATTTCTATCAGGTTGCCCAGAAACACTGAGACTCCCTGTTTTCCAGTGGTCAAGCTTAAGAGAACCTTTTGAGAGTCTAAAGTACTACCGTGCATGTCATGTTTTTTTTTTTCCTTCCTTTTAAGAAAGAAGTGTCTTCTCTCTGTGCCTGCCTAGGCAACCGCAGCCCTAACCAGTTTGCACTCAGCCAGAGCCTGGGGAACTGGCAGCTCCAGGGGGTGTTTCCTGGGGCAGAATTCAATGACTGTGAGGTGACATCTGTTTCAGGTGGCACAACCCTCTTACTCCACATCGCAGTGTACCAGGAACACATCACCCACAAACTCCCCTTGTTCCCAAGGAATGTGCACTCGGCTTCACCTCCTCAGCCTGATTTCTTGAGCCTTCCATCAGGCAGCTTTCCCCATAAGCCCTGAACGCAACGTCCCAGAGTGGCTACGAGGGTTAGAATGGCGAGTGTGAGAGAGAGTGTTTCATTGTTCATGGGATCATGGAATCATAGAACAGTTTGGGTTGGAAAAGACTTTAAAGACCATCTTGTTCTTGTTCCAACCCCCCTGCCATGGGCAGGGACACCTTCCACTAGACCAGGTTGCTCACAGCCCTATCCAACCTGGTCTTGAACACTTCCAGGGATGGTGCAGGCACAGCTTCTCTGTTCCAGTCCCTCACTACCCTCACAGTACATAATTTCTTTCTAATATCCAGTGTAAACCTGCCCTCCTCCAGCTTAAGACCATTCCCCCTTGTCCTATCACTACATGTCCTTGTGAAAAGTCTCTCTCCACCTCTCATGTAGGCCCTTTAGGAACTGGAAGAAGTTGTTTTTAATTCTTATGACTGCTGGACAGATCTTCAGCAAAGATGCTGATGTCTGTCCATTCCAGTGTTTACTGTGTTCGATGTGATATTTTTTGTGTTTAAATCCTAGGCAAGTTTCAAAATGACAAGCCCTGACTTTGAATGGTCAGCAGAATTTAATAAATATTCTAAGGACCTTAAATGAGACCATAGGATGTGTGGTTAAGCAATCAGTTATACTTGTTAATGGGGAGATGTAGCTAATAATAACCAAATTGAAATAGGAAATTGAGTTAGTGCCTTGTAAGAAATGAGACCTTCACAAAGGACCCTGTCATTAGAGACTTCAAAATTGTTCTTTTCCTAAACTCAGTCACCTATTTCATATTTCAGCCACTTCAGCCAGTCACAAGTATTCTTTTCTGTGACAGTGATTTAACATAAACTATGTATAGCTTGTCCTATTGGAGAGTTTGTGTCTTTGTGCTTTTAGCTTGAATCAGTGTTTTTTCCCTAAGGAAGAAAGAAATTCTGTCAAGTTGAAGAAGTTTTATTATACTCTGTTAAGTTTTCTACTGTATGGGCAGGTTAAAGCTTTGATTTAATTTCTCTCATAAAAGGAACAAAATTCCTATGGGAGACAATTACAGGTGAAGATGAAACCCCTTGGTCTGTTCACTGCATCTTTCACATACTTTAATAGTGACTGGGGATGAAATACCTACATAGATAAAATGGTCATAGAATAATAGAACTATTTGGTTTAGAAAAGCCCTCTAAAATCAAGTCCAACCATTAACCTGACACTATCAAGTCCACCACTGGGTCTTCACAGGTATTTGAGGTTTCTCTGTTTCTGCATGCTCTGAAGTTGCAGAGAGCTTCTATTTCTGATCCCTGCCACTGTTTTATACACTCAGCTGGTCATGGGTTTATTCCTGTAGGTACTGCTGAGGGATGTCTGCTCTTTGCACATACTCTCCCATGAATGAGTGAGGTCTTAATTGTGTCTTCCTCTAGATGGATGGATCAGAAAGTGTTTTCACATTCACTAAATATTTTAGAGGTTTGAAAGTTTCTCTGCAGTGGGATAAAAACTAGAAAGGTTCAGAGATTTTTGTAAAAAGGCTGCAGAGTGTGAAGGAAAATTATGTACTGGATTAGGGTCCAAGGCTAAGCTTCTCATCTGGACTGTGAAGCTTTGTACCAGGGTTTTCACATTCCAGCTGATGCTCTCATCACCAGGTAATTGGCTATTTTGAAGGGGCTCTTTTTTGGCTTCAAGTAGGAATTTCCAAGTTGAGCACGAGGAGTCATTTTGTTCTGAGGTGTTTCTTTTAAATCAGCATGCTCCTGTTTTGGTATAATACATGTTTTCTCCATGCAGTTTCTTCTGAAAAAGTCTAATCTAAGGTAGAAATTAGCCCTTCTTTGAGTATGGATTAAACCAGATGACCTCCTGAGAAGTCTTTCAACCTAAATTCTTCTATGATTCAACTTGTAAAAATTACTCTCCATCTCCAATAAGGAGAAATGATTCTTGAACCTAGAATTACAATAGAGTAAAAAATGTCACATTAAGTGCTAAATGCCATGGTCTAAAGACTTAAGTATTAACTTATAAACTAATTATTAGCTAGTGTTCTCAGTTGCTGAGTAGTTTTATGCATATGGAATTTGCATAAGTTCTCATATATATATATCTGTGTGTGTGTGTATGATATTAGACACAGAGAACCATGTAAGAGAAGGAGAAAAATCATGTCTATGCCAGTAAGTGACACAGGGCCAGGGGCAGCCCCAGGCACTGGATGATGCTCATGTGCTGTATGGCACAACTTTGACCTGGTACAAGTAGAGGCATTCAAGAGGAAATGACTGATCATGCTTAGGATTTTACCATGGGTTACAGACCCTTCCCATTTAGCAATCTGGATGCTGTTGTGGCTACATTTCAAATGGTAAATGACACAAGCAAGTGGAAGGTCAGTCTACGGAGGCTGGGCAGGTTGAGGTTATATTCCTGGCTGTGCCCTGAGTTGGCTGGGGTGTCCACAGACATGCCACTTCAGTTTCTTTAGTCTCTTTATGCCACTTCCATTTTCTTAGTCTCTTTCTTTCACATATGTAAATGTCTTGCTGTAAAGACTCAGCTTTTCAAAATAGTGTTTGTTTTCTGTGGTGTGTTGGCAGGCACACATGGGAAGAGCCTATTCTAGGTTGGGACCTCTAGAGGTTCCCATAATCCAGATAATAATGGTAAAGAGAAGGGAATGCCACATGATTTCTTATGAAATGACTGTCCAGTCTCCTTAAGAGATGTAAACTGGAGTGATTGTTCTGTGTGTACCAGCTTTGCAAGAGCAGGAGTGCCCATTTCAAGAAGGATTTGGGGACAAGCTTTTGCATATCTGTGTTTGCAACAGGTGGGAGCAGCTTCCATAATTAACAAATTTAGTATAGCTTCTATTGTATCTGCCATGGAAGAACTGCTGTGAAAAAAAAGCCATGGAGCATGACTATGTTTGCATTTGAGCTGCTCAGATATAGATAGAATAAACACTTGGCACATAAAGGGCTGCTCCTTGGGCGAGATAGTTTTCTAAAGATTGGCTTTCACCTTTCCTTGCCGTATTACCATGTAGAAACCACTCAAATGCCACACCTCCTCACTTACCTGTCTGCAAAATGAAATTATGGAAGTTATTTAACAGAACTGACACATGCTTGGTTAAAATATGTTCATTAAATGTGCTGATGATGCCAGAAAGGGAATGTGTAATGGGAGAGATGAGTGCTCCTGCAGCAAATGCAGTGCTAAGGCTGGGGTTGTGCTCAGGCTGGGGTTGTTCTTGGAGCTATGTGCACCCCTGGGTCCAGAATCACTTCTACCTCTGCCGAGCTCACCCCATGGAGAGGTGAGAGGGTCTCGCCTTGCTAGGAGCCCACCTTTGGATCAGCTGAGTAATTAAGTGTTTGTTTCCTTCCAGATGAATACAAGAGTAAAGTAGCCTGTGAAGATGACAAGCTGAGGCTGAGCTGTAAGAAGAGCATGGTGATAGCCATTTACTCTGCTATCTTTGGGAGGACACAAGGAGGCAGCCTGGAGTGCCCATACCAAAACCTAGGGATGCCCATGATTGGTAAGCAGAAGAATGGCTTGATGACATGCTGATGTGGGCAGGGTGATTTCATTTACTGTCATCCCAGCAGAGCTGGCACAGATCCTGGTTAGAAAAGCAGGACTGGCACATGCAACCTGCCATGGTGGTGGTCCTGATGTGTGGTACCTTGTCAACCAGCGCTGAGCTTCATCATGAGCACCAAACTGAGGTGCAGCTGTATGTCCTAGCTGAGTTACTGAGCCACAGACTTTTCACAGATTCATCTGATTATATGACTGAAGGTGCTTGAATTTCTTGTTCCATTTTCTGTCTTTGTGGTTGTTCATACACTGAACCTCTGCCTTTAATATGGAGGATCATATTATCTGGGGATGTCATGTACCATCTGCAGTCACTGAAGCCTTGACATTGCATTTAAGCTTTTACTGAAGTTAAAGCAAGAGAGCAAATTCAAAAAGCAAGTTGTTAAGCTTCATCATGTTACGGTTGGCTTACAGTACCTTCAAGTAGGTTCTTTACTCTCAGACTATCAGAGTCTCTTACAGTCATGAGTTAAAGAAATAATTGAAAAACATTCACTGGCACTGTCTGTTCTTGAACCAATGTGAAATGACTTTGAATATTTTAGGCTGTGGCAGAGAGAGCAACAGTCACAGTACAAAATCCTGTGCTCAGCATTCCTCATAATTCTTCTCTGCAGAGCTGAGAGGGAATTAACTGGTTTCCCAAAGGAATTGCCTCTAGAGAGGGGAAAGGCTTCAGAGGACACTGCACAGGGAAGCTTGATCTGGTGCTATTGCCTGTGCTGGGATCTGTTTAGCTGTATCTGGGGATCTTTGGCTTCACAGCTGCTGATCCAATGCCCTTAAGGAGTTAAATGCTATTCAAATGGAAGCATGTCAAGTGAGTGCTTGGAAATATGATACGCAGATGACGGGTGTCAGTAGAAACCCACAGGTGGAATGAGGCCAGTCAGGTATTTGTGCAGTGTGATGAGTGTCTTACTTCTGTAAGTCTGAAAATCTGAGCACTTGCAGCACAGCTGAGTAGTGCAGGGTCTCCAACCCAGTCCCATGAGTGAGATGCATGACAGCAGAGTCAACGTCCTGCAAAAAGTTATCTCCTGTATCCTGAAGTGGCCAGCATTCTTAGATGTACTCCTGTAGTCCCCCAGTTGCCAGGTAGCAGAAGCCAAAACAGATGTGTGTGGCAGGTTAGCCTGGACCTCTTTGGTGTGGTGGTTGGGATGGGCTGAGTGTGTGCACTGTTTGCTGTGGTGGTTGGGCTGCTGGGTGGGAACTTGCCAAGTCAGTGAAACCGGATGGGTTTCTGGAGCAGACCTGAGTGCCCCACTCCATTGTCCTTGCTGAGAGAGCAGGAACAGGCACATACCAGGGACAAGGCACCAGCACAGGGACCCACTCTTCAATATCAGTGTGAAACAAAACTCTATGTGAAGCCACAAAGGGTAAAGTTTTACTCTTCTTTGCCCAGCTGCAAAGCCATGAAACTTGTACTAGCTGAGAGCAGGGTATGTGGCACCACAAAATGGGATGGGAGGCACAAGCAGGGAGAACAAGCAGTGGGGTCTGATAGCAGGGCTGCACGTGCCATGGGATCTCCAGCACTTCTATGCCCTGCCGTTCTCAAACTGGCCTTGTGAGCTCTACAAATTGGGATGTTTGCCCAGGGAAATGAGGTGTCAGATCCCAGAGTGCAGCAGACGGTCTGCTGCTGGGATGAGGCAGGGCCTTCCTCAAGTGTCAGCTCCTAAATGAAACTACTTACATAAGCAGGCTCAGTACAAGACAGTGTAAAGCTAAGTCAGGGGTGGGAATGCTGAGGAAGCTTTACGCTAAAATCCAGCTTGAGGTTTTAAGCTGTGAACTGATGCTAAAAATGACCAAGTTGTTGGACAGGAGCAAATATCCACATGTTTGGAATTGCTGGAGTCTCAAGCACCTTAAGTCAGTCTGGTGCTCCTGTGGGAGTAGGTATGTCCCACCTGCATAACAGCAAAGGGAGGCTGGGAAGGGTGTCTGGAACATCTGCTGGCTGAATGCCCTCCAGGGCTGGGGAGGAGATGTGAGGAACTCACCATGGAGCAGTGACTTCCTCAGGCTTTCCCAGGGATTTGGGCACTGTGTGTGTAGGGTGAAAGACAGGATATAGCTGTTGATGTTGATGTTTCCTTGCATGCTGAAATCCTGAGCGAATTGTGGGGGTGAGCTTAACTAAAAGAAAATTAGAGGTGAGCAGATGGTCATCCCCAATTCACCATGCTCCAGCCCTTAAATCCCAGTCACGTTTGGGAGAGGTTGTTCAGGTTTCTTCAGCTACAGCTCACTGATCCCCTTGGCATGAGGCAGTCTCTGCTTATCGTGATCTTCCCTTCATCTATCTGTGTGAGCTGATCCAATGGGGCAGAGCTCCAGCGATGCAGGAATGGGAAGGTGAGTTGTGGCTGTAGTTAGCATTTCTCCTGGCCCCACAGGAGAATTGCTGTAGGATCCTTCCCTGTGGCACCCTGCAAAACTCCCATTCCTGCCTCCAGTTACAGCAGTGACGGGAGCGGGCTGTGGTCCCAGCTGCCATGACTGATTGTGGGAGCAGCTCTCAGGGTGCCCCAGCCTGCTTCAGAAACTGTGCTCCTCTCACGGGCCTGCCTAGCCCAGCAGGCAACTCTGTTTCTTCAGGAGCAGGTGGAAACATCACAATTTATAAATCAAAGCTTTTGCTAGCTGGAGAACATTTCCCTGCACGTTTCCACAGCCCTGCAATGTGGGGAGGGCTGCTCCGTGGCAGCCTTTGATCCCAGACATTCACAACAAGATGATCTTACAAACATGACTGTATGAGTCAGACTATGCAGCAACATCCAGTTCCTGTAAGGCAGAACCCAGCTATGTTCTGTACATGGGAGATTTATTCTGTTTGAATTTCATGAGACTGACGATTTGTGTCAAGTCTGAGCCTCACAAAGGGCCTTTTGCTGGGAAGTAGGCCCTGCACAAGTTCACAGTGATTATTTATATCCACACAGCCTGAGCTATTTGATGAGTAAAGAAGTCATACTTGCTCCAAAAGTGATGAAGATTATCTTCTCTTCCTCTCCTAATGAAAAACAGTTTAGAAAATTTGATTACATTTTTCTTTCTGTGGATGAAACACACATTTGGATTGAATTTAGAAATCTACAGCTTCTACAGGTGAGGCTTTTAAAGAACTGAGGTCTAAGACAGGGAGGAGAGGTGGCCTAATAGACCATTGCATATGTAAGATAAACCAATTCAATTTGTGTTGTTTCTGCCTCGAAAAACAAGACTTTGCACTCCTGTAGAAGTGTTAAGGAGATAAAGTCCACTATAGGTGAATTTCCAGGATTCTCCCTTAGGTGCTCACGTGGTTTCTGAGGTATCCTGGTGTTGTAGTCCTTTTAACCCAGCTATTGCTGTGCCGCTTTTGGGTGATGAAAGATCCCCAAGTCACCCTTCACATGCCATGCCGTGCCATGCCATGCCATGCCGTGCCATGCCATGCCATGCCATGCCATGACATGCCATGCCAGACACATGCTTTCTCTTTGTGTAATGGCTATATGAATGCGCTTAGCATCTATGAAGAGAAAGTTATAGTGAAGAACTCCATCTGATCCCTGTCGTGTTAAAGGGAAAATCTGTCAGGATCCTCTTTTAACTGCAAACATGCTGAAACTTGTGTCTCTGACCGTAATGGGAAACCCCTGCAAACAGCTGGACCCCTCCCTGAATGCCTTGGGAACTCTGAAAAGCTCCTAAAAGAATTTGACCTTATTTGTAACTCTCTTAGTAAAGCCTCCACTTTGCTGCCAGCATGTGCAGAGAGCATACACAGAGCATGGGGAGATCTCTGGGGAAAGGGCTATTTACAAGCAATGAACCATTAATATCCCTCAACCAAGTGAGCCCTTTGCCCTTTTTTCCTGCTGTTTACAGCTGCCTCTGCCTGCATCTTCAAGTGGCTTGTTTATTCCAAGAGAAACAATTTAAAAAATGGCCTTTTCCTACATGTATCTGAGTGCAAGGTAGTGATCTAATTAGGAAACTGAGGAGGAAGAACTGGGATGTAAAATTATTACCCTTTTTATTGCTTAGTGGAGCAATATCTTTGGTCATATTCAGGACACTCGACTTGCTCACGTTATTAATTTTTACAGTGGCTCTCCCCCTGAACCACAGAGAGTGAGATGGACGCGTTCAGCTGACCTCTAACATAGGATCTAGGACTCCTTCTCAAGGACCCTGTCTTTGTCCATCACATATACAAAAAGCCCAAAGCAATTTAATTGCTCATCCTGGGTAGAAGGAATCTGGGCTTGGTTTTGGAGTCAGTGCAAGATCGTGGGAACCCTGGCTCCTCAGCCTTGCTCTGGGTCTTGGGGTATGGTTTAAGCTGAGTACTCTGCTGAGAGTGAAATGTCCTTGTCACTTAACATACAAGCTCTCTCCTGTGCCTCTGTAAAGGGGAAAAATGGACACATTTACAAAGTCCTGAGGACACTCAGATGGTCAGTGGCACTCTCTAACTTATGGGATCTGATAATGGAAGAGCAGAGGAAGGAGTCCAGAAAAGGAGCCAGTGCTTTAGGTGCTCCTTCCCTGGCATTTTTCATTCTAATGCAGTGACAGAAGGTGGTCCAACCCAGTTTGTTTTGATTTCCCCCTCTTAATGCAAATGTATATAAGACTTGCAGCAGAGTCCTCATACAAATATTTATTACACCATATAAATAATGGACCCTTCTAGCTTGTTTATCTATGATCAGATCTAGCATGTGAAGGAATATGAATATGAAATACATGCAGTAAAAAATCCATTTTACTCCAGGGTACATGTTCCTGACAGCACACGAGCTGGCTTTAAGAAACTGCTGCCCCTCCAGCTGTGCATTTCTGGCCCTCTTCTTCTTTGCCATCCATGACCATTTTCCATCCTGTTTCCATCAGTACAAGGTTGTGGCTGTGCTCTAATCTTGGTCTTAAGTCAAATGCTTAAAAATAAAAGGTCCCTAAAGTGTGGAGCTGCACCAATGAGGAGTAGTAACCCCTGGCATCGATGGGGGAAGCAGAGGGTGGCTGGGGCTGTGGGAAGGGATGGGATATCCACGGAAATCTGCGTTGCTCAGACAATGCCATGCGGCACAGCTGACTTTTGGCTGAACGAAGTGGTTGAAACACTCTCGTGCTTCATCCTGGTTTCCCTGTCTGGCTTTTAAAGCAGCTGCAGGGCTGGGTCTTTGGGATGAGCAGCAGCTGGGGGGGTCAGACCTTGTTGTTCCTCTCTACAGAGCACACCAGGCTTCCAAAGCATCCCTCCCGTAGGTGTGACTCTGTGTATGCTTTGTTTACATTCAGGGCAGAAACTACTTTATTATGTATATAGCTCCTGATTAAGAACATGTTTTTAGAGGCCAGTCTGTTTGTATGCAATAAAACCCACAAGTATCCAAATCTGAAGGCTAAATAAATACCAGTTGCTGTTTAATTCACATATCATACCTTATTAAATTTAAATTGAAATGCAGTTCCCATTTAGAATGCTGAGTTAAAGTGGGACAAAGCCTGCTTTCAGAAAGTTGTTTCTCAATTTTAGATACTTTATGCGTTTCACTTTTTGTCTCAAAACACCAGGAGGTAATTAAAATCACTTTACAGCTGTTTCTAGAAAACTCCAACTATTGTTGGATTCCATAGAGCCATAAAAATGATTTATATGAAGTTGTTTTTATATGCACACAATAGCTATTTTTTTAAATGAAAAAGTCCATTCAAATGTGAGTCTGTACAAGATCTTTCTCTAAATCAAGGTTCAAGTTGGTTTTGAAATGCTGTTTACAGTGGAGTATGACCCCATGCAGTGATTATAATTAAAAATTCTGAAACTAGTAATTTAAATAGCACTAGCAGGCTCTCTGATGTTATTGGTATGATATTTGAAGAAGTAAAGTGGGTATTTGTATCAGTAATATCAACTTCTTTAGTGGCTGATCTTATAAAAGATGCCTATTGCCCAACTATTAGTTAAAAGCAAACCCAAAATATAATCCTAACAATAAAAGGGCAGAATTGAAGAGATTTAAATCTGTAGCATCTCAATTTGTTCCCATCGATTTGCTCTGAATGAAAACCAGTGTAACTTGTTCAAAACTGATGAAGTTCCTCTTAAAATAACTCAGATGTCACTAAAGAATATTGCAAAATTGCCACACTGGTGAGTTCTGAGCCTGAGAAACAAAGGTAATGTGAAACCTGTGAGTTTGCAGGCACGCCATGCTTTATTTTAGGAACCAAGGGCAAGAAGTGACTTGCAGGCTGTGTCAGCTGGGTAATCTCTTTAGAAAATGGGCCAGTCCTGCAGCTTCTGAAGTTCAGACCTTGCTTCAGCCTAGGTCTAGGCACTTGTTGACTAGCCTCACGTTCAGGAAAAGACTTTTTTTGGGCTGCAATGAAGGAAGGAAAAATGAACTCAAGGACTTCACAGAGCAGTATATGCATTGAAAGCACCATCCCTATCTTCTATGGAGTGATGCTAAAGCTGCTACCTTTTTTGCTTCTTATCTTGAATGCCTTACAGCCCACGATCAGCTCTGCTGCAAATTAAATAGTAACATTTAACTGTCACTGCCAGACTAAAACTACTTTGTTCTCTGAGACTTCTTGGTGCCATGTTTAAAGCTGTCCTCAGATTCTCATTTCAGCCACCATACCTGAGAAATGTTATTAATTTGCTCAACTTTGCACATTCTGAGTCGGTCCCTGCAAAACTAGAGGCTCATATATTTTATATGAGTTCTGGTTCCAGATACAAGAGTGATAAGATGATTTAATTTCACATTAATAAACCAAGTGTTTCTAAATGTAACTATAGGATTTGTAATTAAACCTGTAATCGATCCTTCAGTTGCAGTCTCTAAATGTGATTGGTTTCTTTTAAGATAATTTTCTCTTTTCTGGCCTGCTGCTGAAGTTTCCAAAGTTTTATGAATTGTGTGGTGACTAATTTTTCTCTCTCTTTCTGTAAAACATACTTTTTTAATGTAAAGCTGGCCTGCTCTGCACATCCTTCTAATGTTTGGATATAGATTTCCTTTCTAGCCAGTTGTTTTCAGTGACATTGTGCGAGACATATATTCTATATACAGCTGTATCAATGTGAAATTCTCTGCTGCTATTTATAATGATGATGTTGACCATTTATCATTTTACAAATACCAGTGGGGAACTTCACCTTTTAATTAGTTTAGGTTTCTGCTCCTGAGCTTCTCCTGTGTATGTAAATACACATCTGCTTCTGCACCTTTTTTGTTTAAGGTCAGTCTGTAGGTTCCTCTGGCAGATCTTCACACTGGTTAGTCTTAAGGATACTTAAGTATTTGTAGTTTGGTTTTCTCCCTCTCATCTTGTGGATCTAGACCCAACTCACTTCTTGTGTCCTCTACAGGGGCTTGTGTGCCATGGCAGGGAGGAGAAATCCAGTGTATTTCAGTTGCCCCCAGCTGAAACTGTGTGACAGCTTTACACTGATAAAAAAATTACCTCCCAGGGCTGCTAACCAAGAGAGAAAGTGGACAAAATCCATCTTTATTAACAGTCTTCTGCACTGGCTTTTAAAGAGAACATCAATCTTAATGGGCATGGGCTAAGTTGAAAATGCCTGGGGTTTGATGTACTGCACAGAGTGCAGGCTGACTCATTGATATTCCACGAAGACACCCTTCACAGGCTGCTGGATGGCTAATTCTGGCCGAAGCAGAGGCTTAGGCACCTCTAGCAGCTGCCCCTTTATGAAGGAGCTGACATTTATATCAACCACAGCTAATAGAACATCTTTAAAATGTTGAAACATCTTTAAATGCCCAAAACCAGGAGAGCTTCCTTCCACCCTGCTTATGATAGAGGTTCTTTTGCAGATTGAGGCAGTCACTCCTAGGTAAACATGAAGGAATTTAGCCAGTTGCCTCACCTGCAAGGTTGGAGTTACTTCCTGCTTGTGTCCTTTTTGCCATTCCATTGAAATTTGCTTTCTCTTTCGGCAGACAAGTGGATAACCACAGCACTGATTCAGACACCTGTCAGCTTTCTTTGCAGGAAGTAAATTTCTCTCCTTTTGGTTAATTGACTCCTTCCATCTTTCATTCTGTCCTCTCAGATTCATAGCTCCTGGCAAGTAACTTTTCCTCTTTTGTTCTTGAGCAGGAAATCAGGCTGCATGTTTTGGAGAAAAATCCTGTCCTCTGCTTGGGAGGAGTGTTCACCTCGAGCTGTTAATTGTTTGTAAATTACTTCCCTCAAGGGAAAACTTTTCTGAAGTCGATCCTTTTATCTGCTCCTCAAAAGACAGCCAGGAAAGCTAGGGTTCTGCTGATGGTTTAAATTTGAGATGTGGGTCTGCTCCCGATGCCTTTACACTGAGCCAAAGCATCCCACAGAGTTTGTCTCTTGATCAGGTACCACCAGTCCCGTTCCATTTCCTAATCACTTGCCTCATATGCACTGCTAGAAATAGTATTTTAGGCAGTGATGCTCTTCCTGAAGCCTTTAATTATGGCCAATCATTTGGTCCTTTTGACACTTCAAAGTCTTATCGTTTGTTGGCTGAAAAAAAGTAGAATGAGTGCCCCACTTTTCTTGAAAATTCACAGACTCAGAGTCTGACTTATCCTCTTATGAGTGGGTGGAGTTTTTTCTCAGGCTCCATTTATCTTTCTTTTTGAAGTGCATGCATGTTGATATTGAGTTGAACTCCATGCCCTACTGCCTCTCCAGATCCATGGACAGCCTCTTGGAAAACAACTACCTGGCAGCTTTACAGCATGCTAACATATTCACCTGTCCAGCTGTCCGTGGTCCTGCTTGCTCTGGACAGCCTGTCTCATCTGTGCAGGAACCCACCTTTTCAGGCTTAGCATGGCTGTGCCAGGCGAGTCTGATCCTGAGCAGATAAACAGATGAACAGATGTTCTCAAACATCTGCAATACGCCCAACTTCACTGTGGGATTAGTCACTCTTCTCAAAACTCAGTGTTTAAATCTGTTTGTGGATCCATCTGTGATGGCTGCTGCCTTGGAAGAGGCTCCAGTCTCCACCAGAGCATATAAGAGTTACCAAAATGCAAAAATTAAAGAGTTTGGAAACATTCTTTCAAACCTAGATAGGTTTTGCAATCAAAAGCAGCAATGTATGGCTCAGATTTCAGATTTGGATGTGTCACCCTTACTGGAGAAAAACAAGTAACACTGAGTAACCAAAATTAAGGATATGATTAATAGGCGTTGGCTTCAGTTTATTTTTCTTTTTTTTTTTCTTTCACCAGGAGGAGGTAATAAAGAAATAGTCATGCTGGGAAGCAACCTTAGACTGACTAAAATCCATTCATTGTGGTGAGCTTGATGATATGGACATTACATCACCGAGACCAACTCCAGTTTTAAAGCCAATGCTGTCTGCAAGTTGCAGCTGGTAAAATCCTCCATCATGGCTCTGTTGCCCTGATTTGGGTTTTCACCTTGACAGAGACTGTGCTGATGGAGTGGATGAAGGAGTCATATCATACTAAATGCAGCTGGAAAGGTGAATTACCCACTGAGGGCTTAGACTAAGGGTTGTGAAATCAAACAGGCCGGTGGTCTGCATTTGGGAAGTGATCCTGGGAAAGGGAATTCACCTTGCACCAGAAGCAAGGCTGGAGGGAAGTGAAACTTCTAGAAAGTGGGGCCAGAGGTGAAGAGAATAAAGTGAGCTGATCCCACTCCCCTTACAGCCCCAACTTTAGCTGAAAATACCATATTCGAAAAGCACAGCTGATACCTTTAAACACTTTCACATGTGAAAGTTTCACCACAGCCAGGATTCGTATTTGCTCTCTGGCAGTCTACTGAAGAAATCCAAGACTAATGAAAGCCAAGGGTAACTGTGGCCCGACCTCTCCAAGAGGGCTCTCTATCATCTATGAGGTCTTAAAGCAGTTTTTTATTGCCTTACCATGGGATTTGAGCTTTGTGGACTTTAAGAGGTTCTCAGCAGGGGCCTGGCTCTGCTTAGCAGTACTTACCTCAGACTTAGTGATATGGTGTTGGCATTTGTGAGCGTCCTTCCCACATCTCTGACACATGGGATCACTTGTTTTTCACTAGTGCCAGGGTGGTATCTCATAAAACATTTGGAATTTGCATTTAGCAAGCAAACAAGCAGCAGAAGAAAGGGGATCATAGAATGTGAAATCATTAAGGCTGGAAAAGACCTCTAAGATCATCAAGTCCAACAGTAATGTTGTCCTGAATGAGCATGCCATCTGGTACAGTAAGTGCCATGTCTAGTCTCCCACTTCTGAAGACCTGGAAAAAATGAATTTGGCCAGCTGAAGGGGACCAGAGCCCAACTCTGCTGCACCACATTGCTAGGCTTGGCTTTCCTGCATCTTTTTGGCAGGCTAACTGCACGATTTACGGATAAAACCTGTCTGTTTTCTTGCCTCTCTGAGATCTGAGGATGGGCACCTGGAGGGGAAGATTTCTGACCTGGAATCACGTTCTGAAGAGGTACCAATATAATTGGAGCTCTCACTTCAAGGAGCTCCCCAAGGACTTATTTACATTTGGAAGTTAAGTTACTGACGTGCACTTCATAACATCCAACAGGAGTGAGGTTCAGTGTTTTCATAAGCCTGAGACACAGGGGTAAAAGAAAATACCATGCTGTCCCTTCTAGAGCCCCCAATGACATTGTGGTGACTGTGATTTATGGAGGTGCTGTAGTCTCATCTATCACTCAGCCACCTCTCAGATGTACTATTGACATCTTCAGTGCTCGTTAGTGAGGGAGTAAAGATGCCTGAATATAACATTTTAGCATCCAGCTAAATGAACTCCTTATCACACACCCTTTGAAGTGTGTTAGGAAGATGGTCCCATTTGGACGTTTTGATTGCTGCTCTTACATTTTCCAGTTCAATGTGTTATGTGGAGGATGAACATGTTGACAGACCAAGAAATCCAAGACCGGAGACAAAGCTAATTTCAGTGTTGGTGCAGTCCTCCCTCAAAACACTGCAGGCTGCTTGCCCTGGCCTTTATGGGAATGCACAAGGCACTTTTGCTTAGAAATCGTGTGGAGGCAAAACCAGGGAAAATTCTCAGTTGTGAGCAAAAGGAAGTCTTTGAAGTGAATACTTGGTCAGAATTTGTGCCTAGACCCCATTTCTTTTTTTTCAGGGCTAGAAAAATATGACTGTTTCCAAGAGAATGGCTCAGGTCTTACCATGGAGAAAATGAGAAGAGTATTTGGATTTACCATGTGGGAGCCTGTTGTTTTCAGTAGAGTTTAGCTGGATCTTGTAACATGGGTATCTCAGGTGACCTTCTGCCACTCCTGCGTTCAGCAGATTTTGGTGTTCGTTAGGGTCTGGGGGTCAGGGAAAATGGTAAGACCTGCCTAAATTGTGACTGCAGCAAGAGCCAAAGAAATGGAGTACTACAAGAAACCTCCACTGTGCTATATCGAAGTCACGCTGGCAGCCACTTAAAAGCAGTCAGATTGCTTGAAATCTTCAGTAGTGACCTGGATAATCGGACAGAGTTTGTAGGTGGTACCAAATTGGACAGGACACGACAGTTGTAACAGCTTAACTGGAATTCTGAAGTGTCCAGTTTGGGGCTCTCCAGGTAGAGAGATGTTGAAAAACTGGACCAAGTCCAGTGAAACTCCAGCAGGCTGGTCAGGGGCCTGGAGCATACAGCATGTGGGAGAATGCTGAGGGACATGGGGTTGTTCAGTTTCCAGAAGAGAAAGCTCAGGGTGGGATCTTATTTCTGTTTTTTCCTAAGGAATAGGTGGTTCTACAGAAGATTCTTCCTGGAAATGCACAGAAGAAAACAGCAGATGAACACCAAAAGCAGTGAATATGAGTTGCAGCAATAGAAACCTGATTACATACAAGGAAAAAAATTCTTCACCTGGGAGGGGCTTAGCGCAGGATCAAGTGTCCAAGCAGTTTGGGAAATATTTCTCTGTTGAGATTTTCAAAACTTGTCTGGGTGAATTCCTGAGCAACCTGATATAACATCAAAGCTGGCTGTTCTTTGGGTGGGAAGTTGGAGTGGACAGGCTCCAGATATTGCTTTCAGCTAAATTATTGGATGGTTTATGTGCTGCAGTCTCAGTAGGCAACATTTCCCCCTGGATATGTTTTTCATCCTATGGTTTGCAAAAAGTCCATGTAAAAGAGGCTTTTACAATCTTGGTGCCCTACTTTCTATGCGAGGGGCTTTCATCTTCACCTGTAGTTGAAGCATAGAGAGTCCCTTCTGCTCTTCTGCTCATTTTGGCTGGTGCAGGTTGAGCTGGAGCAGCCTGACAGTTGGAGAGTTGAGGACTTCACTGCTGATATTTGTGAATGTGGGGCCTGGTCTGTTGCCAAAGAAGTTGAGTGTGTAGGGTTACATGTATACTGGTAAATGAGTAGTACCAGGGGCACAGGTACTGGAAATAGATCAGTAGTGTGAAGTTGTAGCATGGCCCATGGCATGGTTTGTTGCTTTGGCCCAGATAACTCTCCTAGGCAGTCCAGAAGATCATAGAATTCTGGAATGGTTTGGGTTGGAAGGGTCCTTAAAGATCATCTTGTTCCAATCCCCCTACCATGGGCAGGAACATCTTCCACTAGACCAAGTTGCTCAAAGCCCCATCCAACCTGGCCTTGAACACTTCCAGGGATGGTTCGAAGTTGGTTGTAGGACAAGTACTGGGTATCATCACTCTGATCTGGAGAGTAAGAATGTTTATTAGCATTGTTGTGGGTTGTGCCATCATAGCTGGCCTCAGGGCTAGAGATGATCCAGGGTAAGTTTTCATTTACCAGTGAACGTGTACCCAAACTGTGCAGGCTGGACCTGGGCACTGCTAAAATGCCACGAAGGATTGCAGTGTTAGGACCTTTTCTGGCAGGTGGAGCTACCTAGAGCTATCTGGGTATCTTGGGCTATGTGGAAGAGGCTCCTATAACTCAAGCTACATCTGCATTTGTTGTTGGGCTGGTGAAGGGTCTAGAGCAGGGTCCCACAGCTCCCTCTGGGCAGTATGACATGTTATTTTCAGTAGGTATCATGGACAGGGCTGGGAAAATAAATGCAGCTACTACCTGATAAAGGTAACATGAGGATTGTGCTCACCTACCATGGACACATCAGTTGGTCTGTATTGGGTACAGTGAGAGAGACTCTGCTGCCTGGCCCTGTGATGGCTGACCTCATGTCCATGCAACTAAACCCTCCACTACATACTACTGCTTTTCCATCCGAAATATGGTGGGGACCTTCTGCAAATTGACTATTAGGACTAGCCCTGTTATACCTTAGGCTGTATTACCTGTTTGGAGTAATGTTGGTTGGCAAAATCATTCTAAGGTACAGGGTAGCACTTAAACAAGGGGAATAAAGGTGTGTCCATAATTTAGCCCCCTTTGGTTTCCTGATAGAGACGCTGCTAAAGTCAATTTGGGTGGAGACCATGGCCTGCTCAGAACTGCATGGGAGGAAGGAGGCCATCAATACCAGGACATGATGAGTGATGGCTAGAAAAGCTGTCAATGTTAGTGTGAGGGTATATGACAAATAAAACTCTTAGAAGTGTTTTCAGTGTGCTGAATCTACAGCTTTGGCACCTGAAGAGTCAATTCAATCTGTTAAGGTGGAAAGCAGAGTCTGTAAGTTAGTGCATACATATTCCTACATGAGGAATGTCCCCAAGGCTGCCCAACTCTGGGGATGTTGGATGCAAAAGCCTTGTTGTGCCTCTCACAGAACCAGAAATGGGTAATTCCCCACACTCCCATGGACACAGTATGGTCCTGTGCCAGAGGGTGAGGCCCTTGAGCAGACAGCTGTGGGATGTTCTCTGTTTTGTGTGAGAAGAATAACAAATAAAAAGAATAGGCACCCTCCATGAAATCTTCTGCAGTGCTTAGATTTGATGACTTTCTCTAACTGGACATTCACAAAAAGACAATGAATCAGGATTGCTGCATGCCAGATGTTTCCACTGGAACCTCTGACACTCATTGGACCAGAAACCCTCTAAGGAAGTTTGGGTGGTTCAGCATGAAAATGTTCACATGGAGCCTTCTTTTGTCATTTGCAGCATGTGAAATAAAATGCTGCCTTTGATTTGAGAAAAAGAGATGTTACCCTCTAGGCTTGGTTTTCTGTGGCTTTCCCATGTCTCTCATGGCTTTTATTGTTATGCTGGTTCTAGCACGCAATACCTTTTGAGGTCCGTTTTCCCTTTCCCTGCCTCCTAATTAGTGAACTAAAGGGGTTTGTATTCCATTCTCTGTAGCTGTCCCATTCCCTTTAGCAACAATTCAATGTTGAAGAAATGTCTCCTTGCGAGTTTCTCCCTGAGCCTGGTCCTGGCTGGACAGTGAAAGCAAACTGTCAGTCTTGCACTTAAAAGCTCAACACCTTATCTGTGCAAATTGTTCTCACCCTAGGGAAGAAAACAGGCAAAACCACCTGGTAGAGAAAAATACTTGGAAAAATAGTTGCTTTTGGAACTTCCCAAATTCTAAATTTCTGATATAAGAAGTGTTTCTACTTGCATGGAATGAATGTGATTAAAACAGTATTTCTACTTATATGGTAGATGATAATATTATAATTATTACACCTAAGAGCAGACAGGGACACTGACCACCTTTGTCTTCAGCAGGGGCCAGACAGGGGGATTTGAGACACCTCTTGTGGTTGTTACAAAGATGAAACATCTTTTATTCTCAGCATTCTTTCTATGGATATATGGGGGTTTCTGATTCTTCAGTGTTCTTTCAGTTTTTAGAGGTATGTTAGAGTCAGATACACCTTCTCATGTAAACACAAAGACTTTGAAACATGGAAATCTTGTATATGCTCTCCCAGTCTGCAACTGGTAAATTATTTTTAGGCAATTTTTGTTGTGAATGGACAAATATTCATGGATAGGTGTTGGTTTTCCCTTTTAGAGTGTCAGTCAGCTACTGCTCTCCAGCTCATGATCAAGCGCTGTCATGGGAAAAGAAGCTGCAGCATATATGCCAGCACCTACGAATTTGGAGATCCTTGTTACCCAGGCATCCAAAAGCATCTTAATGTCATCTACACCTGTGGTAAGTTACAAAATTCTCTTACTTTAACTCTCACCAGAGTATATGTTTGTTGAACAGTGGTGTGTGGAGAACACCAAGACTTAAAAAGTTGTTCAACTTCCAGTTGGCACGTGGTGATTCTTATTTGGTCAACACGCAAAAGCTTTGGATCACCAAAGTGGTTTAGTTCTGTCACTTTTTGTACCCATTGGCTTGACAGAAAAAAGCAAAAAGTGTGGAAATGGTATTTTATTAACCCATTCAGCTGCTTCTTCAAGGCAGGAAAATCTGGTGGTGAGGTTAATCTGCTCACTGGATGTTTACACACTGAATGTTGGCATCCCGCAGCAAAGCTGTGGTTATCAGTAGGATCCTTATTACTTTGATCTGTATTTATTTCATTTTGTACCGTAGAATCAGATGATTACTAATCCGTACTCATCCACTGGGTTAGTAGGAAATCACTCCCAAAATCTTCAGGTAAACATTGCAACAGTTTTTCTAACAAAATACTGTTATTTACAAAAAACTAAATAAACAGTTGGAGCTCTCAATTGGGAGCTCAAGTCATAGCATTGAGCAGACACTGTGCTCTTACCTGACTAGTCATCTTATTTTGCAACAGAGGAAAAATTGTTCCTGACTGAGTCCTGTAGTATAAAAACAACATCTGTCTTCTTACTGTGATGACATTTTGGTCATTTGTAGCTGACATATTTGAAAATATTTCCTTCGGGGTTTTGCTTACATAGTTGTCACTAGGCTTAGCTCCGTCACTCTCTCTGTGTTCCTTTCTTTCCATCTGGCAGTGGAAATTTCGGTGCAGTACTGAATGTGCTGAGCAGACAGTGGGATGTAGCAAAGGAGAAGCTCTCTGTGCCCTCGACAACAATGGGTCTGTGGGTCACTCTGTGTGTGTAACTGCAGGATGCTGAGTGTGAGAGAAAGCATTTGAGGTGGAGTCACTACAACATTTTGTGTAGTGGCTATAGCATGGTGGATGTGCAGGCTCCCTGAGGAGCAGAGACGTTGATGCAGGAGCATCAGGCTCTGAGCTCGTCTGGCTGTTGTTTCATTTGGCAGGAGTGGCAGGAAGGTTGGGTTTTATTTGAAGTGATGCAGCTAGAAGTAGCAAGGCTACCCATGCAAAGCCCTCTGAATTTTCTAGTCAGGAAGGTGATGTTTTTATATCACTTTTCTCATAAAAAGACTGGAGAGAAGCTTATCCTCATGGAGATTTGAAGGCAATGTAGCAGGAAAAACAGGAGCTCCATCCCTCAAAAATCCAGGGAAAACAAACAGAGCCCCATGATGTATTTCCAAGAGGATTTCTCCTTCAAAGGCCTCCACAGCCTTATTCTGGCATTGTGGTCCTAGTCTCAAAGTCCACTACAAAAGGCACTAATGATTTTTTAATCTGACCTTAACTCTCTAGTCCAAGCCTAACTGCATCAGGAAATGAGTCATGCTTGAGAGCACAAAATGGCATGTTTTGCTTTTCCGTGGGTGAAATCTGCCTCATCCTTTGAAGGTGGCCATGGCTCCTTTTCAAAACCATTATCTCAGACATGTCTCTGAGCTGGATTTTGTGATCAACAGACACATATTTCTCACCTCAAAGAGCAAAGTCCTTCAAAATGTGAAAATGAAATAAACAAGAAATAAAATTCCAGTTCCGTGTGCTTGCGCCAGACAGAACGAAGTCCTGGAATTCTTTTAGAAGAAATGATAAAACCAACCAATTTGGTATTCTTATGGCCTAGAGGATGATAGCAGTGTAGAAAACCTCCCTCTGGCTGTTTCTTTGTTTCAGGTTTCCATAAAGCTGCATACATTATGGCTCCTGGTATAGTGCTCTCCTGCTTTCACCAAACCTGTGGGAGTGAAAAGAGACAAGCTATGACAAATGAACATGATTGCACTTTCCTATGGCCTATATCTCAATACATATCCCTGTTTCCCACCTCTTGCACTTGGAAGCACATGGTCCTTTGCTGCTGTTTCCTGGAGAACAGTCAAAGATGCAATGACCCTGGTATAGCTTGGGAAATGTGATGGTTGTACCAATGGGTTTCTCTGAGCATCACTTCAACCCTTTTTGTTGCTGCTTCAAATAAGTGACCCCATCACTCTCTGAGATCAGGCAGTATGGTCAGTTTGCTCCTCTCTGTCACTCCCTGTCTGCCAGACTGTGGCAGAAATGTCCTGCCATGTGTCACTGGTCTTGTGAGAAAAACTGCCATGAGTCCTCGGCCAGTGTTACTGACCTGCTGCGCTGCTTCAGAAGAGAGCAAGAACAGTGACGGACATGGCCAGGTGGGTGGAAGAGTCTTCATGCAGACATTTCCCATGTAAGGAACTTCAGTAACTATGGGGACAGAGCAGCTGAGCTCTGCTTTTGGTGCTAAAACATGGGAAGGACGGGAAAGAGACCAATATGTCTTCTTCTGATAGCAACTCATGAAAAAAAAACTGCTGAGGAAGTAATTTATGAGGTGACAGAAGGTAATATTAGCTGAAAGCTTATGAGTTGTTTGCAGAAATCATAACTAAGAGATGGACCCTGTGACAGGCTGGTGGTGTTTGTGTAGACCAATGCCTAGTGAAGAACTCGTGAGGTCTCTTATCTCCCAGTCCTGGCAGAAGAACGTCTTCAAAGTCTCTCAGGTCATGATGTCCACACTGTTCTTCTCTAGCCTGACAGCAGGAGCTGGGCCCTATTCCAGATCTCCAAGAGATGAATGGATGAGGCAACAGCTTTGCTTTCTTTAAGCCATAGCCATATTTTTTGGAGGTTCATTCCTCTAGCTTCGATTTTTTATTGGACATGAGAATTCCTGCCAGACACACACGATTTTGCTGATGAATCTGTTCTTAAATAAAGGTGTCATCTAACTTTTTGCCCAGCTGTATATTTTTAAAATATTGGTTGTAATTACTCCAGCCAGTGGGAATGTCAAGTCAGCAGTTCTCCGTAACAAATGGTACCCCTTTGCATCGTAGGTTCAAGGCCTGTTGGCATCCATTAGCTGAGAGGGAAATGCCACCAGTTCGTGTGTACATATGAGATGATTGAAGCAAACAAGTGCCTGGCAGCCTGGTGTGATAGAGATCTCTTGTGTGCATTAGGGTCCCTTTAGCCCAGCCAAGGAAACAGATGAAAAATCCTCCAATGTAAAAACATTCCAAACCTGAACCTTGGCAGGAGCTGAAATACAAAATTTTGGCCCAAAGCCAGATTTAACTAATGGAATGGTGTGGAAGGTGGGATTTTCCAGTATGTGGGTCCCATTACTGCACTAATAAGTACATTAATTATTTTTTCAAAAGGAAAAGGCAAGTTAATTCTGGGAAGTACATAAGGCATGGTGAGGCTGAGTTCTGAGTGTGGCAGCTGCAATAAAGGCAGATAAAAAAATTTTAGCTCTGCCTCTTCTTTAAAATACCCTGAAAATCTTAGAGGAGAAAAGAAAATAAAAAAGCATTAATGTAACTGAGAAAAAGAATGCAATAAAGACCTACAAGAAGTCTTTCTCTCCTTGTTTCCTCTTCCCCCAAACATCTCCCTTTCTCTCTGCTTTCTTAGGTATAAAACATTGTAGAATTTGTGAGTAGCTTGATAGTGGTTTTGTACTTACTGATAAAACTTACTGTGCTCATGATCTTTTCATTTTCTTAATTGTCCAGTTATTAACTTCAAAGGCTCCCTGTATTTCTCTATATCTCTTTCCTCTCTAGCTTGCTAGACTTGTTTTTTTGGCCTGTGCTGAAGTCCTAACTCAGCACTGTGTGAAAACCTGTGGATTTTTTCACGCACACAGTGCCACTTGGACTCAAGGAAGCGTTGAAGTGTGTGCTTTATATTAAGACCTATGGATAATTACCATGAAAGTTAAATATTTTCTCAAATCCTTCCTTGAGTGTGGATGAGGGGCTTGTCTGTGTTTAAAGTGAAACCTTATTCTGAGCACTGAAAATCAAGGGAGCCGTTCAGAGTGTCCACTGTTCCCCACTGCCAGACCTGCCTCCCCGTGCAGTCCATGGAGGCTGCAAACGTAAACCCTCTGCTAAGGACCTGCTCTTCTTTAAATGCAGGCATCCATCTGAAATGGCTTGATGAGAATAAAAGAAAAAGATGGGGATTGTGAATTTCTTTGTGTCTAGATGTGTTTCAGTGAGTTGGTTATCAGTCCTGATAACTGGTGGCTTTTTAGTGCTGTGATTGGACATGTGCTGAACAAAATAGACGAAATATGGCCTTTGATGTGAATATCTGCCATACATTTAGATGTGTGCGTGCCTCCTGCTTGATTCATGCTTGCCAGAAAGCGGTCATCGGGCTGAGAGCTAATGAACTGCCCTGGTAACTCATAAATTGCTTGGAAAACCCTGCAGTTCTGCCACATTAATAATCCTGCCATCCTGCTTTATGAGGCAATAAGCTGAGTCCCAGGGGCCAAGTGCTTCACATCCCAACGAGAGAACTGTGCTGGTAAAGAGCAAAGCCTGAGCACAGGGACAGCAGCTACTGTTTCTTTGGGGTGTCTGGTGCTGCTGGGAGACCAAATGGGGTCAAGGAGAGGTGGTTGAGGTGCTCTGGGGCAATGGGGGGTGTGCTGACCTTTGCTTTCTCCAAGTGCTTGGGAAAGCAGCCTGGCTTTCTCTAAAATGTTGTGTTTAAAGAAATGTTCTTTCAAGTTGGACTAGAGGCAGGGTCTGTGTTAAACAAGGCAGCTCTGAGGTGCTTGCCCTCATGATGATGATGATGAGGAGGGAGGCAAAAAAGCTGCACAAATTCTCTCCTGTCATCTCAAAGGGACTGTGCTCTGGTCCATTAGCTCCTGTGCAGTAAATCTATCAATGCCTCAGGCTGGATGAATGTAATGGTTCCTTTTGCTCTTAAAATTTATGAATTCGTGAATGTAGAAAATGTATTTTTATCACTGCAAAAGCGCTTTCTGTTGCTATAAAACTCAATTCCAAGATCTGCAAAAAATAGAAGAGAAGCAATTCCAGACTTCCAAGAAAAAACAAGTCTTTTATACCCCTTTGAAACAGGGCAATGGAGGCAGGGTCTTGCTAGAGAATGACATGCAGAATGTGTAATGCAGGCTTTCTTTCTTCAAAAGTTGAAATAAAATTACTGTTTACAAACAAATAAACATTGTAGGCAATCTAGCTCTAGGGATGTTCCACTGAATGTATAATGTCTGATAATGTCTGTTTAACTGGGCTTCTTGTATAATGCTGTGAAGCAGAACTCACAGACGTAGGTTTGAAATTCATGGCCACATATGTTTGACCTACCAAATAAATAAAGAAGAGAATAATGATATGATATAATTCCATGTGGCTACTTTCATTGTCAAGACACTGAGTTCAGAGATAGTTTAGGACATCTATTCAAAACCTTTGTCTTATTTTCCTAAGTTAATAGAAGTTTTTCCAGTAATATTTGTATCAAGCCTATGCTTTTCTTCAAGCTATAGAATATAAATATAAAGCTATCCAGTCCTCATGTAATGACTACAAATACTGAAAAATTCATGAAGTGGGATTTGTCTGACCAAGTGTAGATATATAAGCCATAGAGATTTATAGTGTAGACATTCCCATCTGAGAAAAATTCCTTTTACAGGTAATGTGGAGAAGCAGCTGCTTTTGAGGCACAAATCATCTCATCCCAAAGTAAGTGCCTGAAAGAGATGAACTGCATATTTGAAGTGACAATTCTCCTGTGCTGACTGTAAAGGGGGCTCCTGGTGCTTAGCTGACATATTGTTATCGACATGTAGAGCTGCTACAATGCAGATATCTACATCTACATCCACCCATCTCTGGAAGTGTTCAAGGCCAGGTTGGATGGGGCTTTGAGCAACCTGCTCTAGCAGAAGATGTCCATGCCCATGGTGGAGGTGGGTTGGAACTAGACGAACTTTAAGGTCCCTTCCTACCCAAACCATTCTGTGATTTCCACAGTTCTATTATCTGGTTAGGTGCTTTCAACCACCATGTTCTTATGCAAAGGCTTATTTTGGTCAAAATTATCATTGCCACGTAATGGCAATGCAGTGTTTTCTACTTATATTTATTTTCTACTTATATTTATTGGTTTCCACTCCCACTGTTTGACAGGTCTCCAACTCTTACAGATTATCCCAGTAAGAAAGGAACAGGATGTTTATTTAAGTTCCTAAGAAATTACCTCTAGCCACGAGTGTTATTGCTGAAAAAGTTCTCAAATAGCAGCTTGGTGTCTTGCACCTCAGCTCAAGGTTATATCAATCTCTACACTTGTGTTTGGAAAAGGATTTTCCTATTAATTGGTTTTGCATGGGATTGAGGTCCATTTTCTGCATTCTATCTTTATTAATTCCCTAAATGTTTCCAGAAGCTAGGATGTGGTCAATACATTTGCTGACTTCTTTGTTTGTCTGGTTGTTCTTGTTTTGGACTTTTGTTCTCAAGGTTAAATTTGTTCTAAACTGTCAAGGACTGCAGCTGGTGGTATGGAAGAGGGGGAAGAGTAGATTTTCATTGTTGATGTAATATCTGTTACATCACCAGTTTCTGCAAGCAAATGGACTTGCTGAATCTGCTTCCAGACTTCTGCCCATTTCCATCCAGGTGAAGGAAAAGCAAGGAGCTTGTTTTCCTTTCAGAATCTTAGACGTCCCACTCAGAATTAGTCATATTTCACAGAACCTGTTAAAAAAATCAGTGGCGGTGTTACTAAAGACTGCACCATGATGGGTGACCAGATAGCTCAAGGCTGACATTTTCTGACTTCTGAGGCTGTGATTTTATCACCTTTGATTATGACTTCACAATTTTTGTGGATGCAGTTTCCTGGATCTCAGAGAGAAGAAAAGAGGAAACCTCTCAGTCAGCAAGACTCATAATTTGGATTCATGGCATGGATCTGTTGGAGTTCAGGGATCACCTGAGGGTAAAGGCAAGATGCCATCTCTTTTGGCACATGCTTTACTAATGGGCTTGGAGGTACCTGCTCATAACAGGCAAGAGCAGCTCTGCCATCCTGCACCAAGGAGGAACATGCTACAGGGACAAAGAGCTGTTTATGTTTAACATTGGTGATTGCACTGGGATGTGAAACATGACACAAACAGCCTCATTAGTTTTAAGATGAAGCTTGGTAAATCAGGTGATTGAAAGCTGTCATTGTGCTGCTCCTGTTTGTCTTTGCTTACTGTACAGCTTGCTGTAGCTTGATATGAATCGACCCAGGAGAGTCCAAACACGCCTGGCCTGGCTGGCCCAGACACAGCAACTCTTCCTTACCAGAGCCGAGTGAACCTGTGTCTGACACAGATTAGGGTAAATAAATATTCTGAGGAAGCTGAGTTCTGCATCTCAGGTGGAGGAGGAACAGGTAATGCTGTCACCTCAAGGGAAAGTCTTGAAAACCCTTTGATTCCTGCAGAGAAGAAATGGAGGCTTGGAGATAAAAATCATTGCCTTGGGGATGGGGAGGAAGGAAGATGGGGCTGGAGGAAGCAAAGAGGGAGTTCAAAGGACACTTTTTATGATGATCCTAAGCAGAATGAGCTGTAAGACAAGTGCTACCTTACAATTAGGCAAGGTTTGCAAGCCTGCTGCTGTGGTCCTTCAACTCTGGAAACGTATAGAGCTTCTGCTATGGGAAAAGAGTCCCAGAAAGAGTTAACTAAAGTACTCTGCAACCCCTGACCTCCACTGTTCATAAGGTGTGTGCACTTGAGACCTTTATTCCTTTTATCTCTATGTTTTGTATTGTTTTGTTTTATTTTACTTTGTTTTGTTTTAGTTGGTAAGGACTATGGCCTAAAAGTCACAGGAGAAGACTGCAGGGAGTGGTGGTCAGTCTGTCATAGTGGAATGGTGATGGGAAGGAGGCAGGTTGGACTTTTGTTTTTCATTCTGGTATTATTCATATATTTTATAAATTTATAAATTTAAGAAATGTTTTATAATGGACCTGTAGTTTCTACTGTAATAACTGTAGTGCTAAACTGTAATATAGCCAAGATTTTATGGTGGCTGACACAACTTCGAGGTTACTAAACAGATTTTCTCACTGAATGATTTCCTCTGGCATAAATACACACAAATCTTTGAGGCTGAACAGCGATCTGCAATCTAGACAATGGGTTTCAGGCCTGGGGTGGATCTGGAGGGTTCTGCCTGGCTGTCCTGAGACCTCCACACTTGAATAGGAGGGGTACAGCCTCAAAATCACTTGTGATCCATCCATGACTTCACCCCCGAAAAGCAGATCTACCTGAGAATGACTGAGCGAGGTGACATCTGAATGTCAGATGTCTGAAGGAAATCTTTCAGGAACTCTGAAGAGAGATTAAGTGGAGAAGAATTAAAGTTACATGGGTTATCTGTGTGGTGATTTTTTATTTTCTGTAAGCTTAACCCTGCTGTACAGACTTTCTATTCTTTGTCATATTGATGCACTTAATGATTTAAAAATTCTGACAATGAGTAAGTGGTAGATATTTATAATTTTAATACCACAGGTTATTTTTTCATCTGGGAACCTCATTGAATAGCCTCATAAATAGGGTTACTATTGTGTCTCCATGCCTGTTAAGACCTGTGCAGATTTCAAATACAGCAATTAACAGTAATGTTGGCAGATATGAGACTTCTTTACTGGTGAAAAGGTTGGCAGCCAGACTGCCAGCGCTTTTCAAGTAGGAGACTGCAGGCTGCAGCCAGAGGAATGGCTCAGCAATGAATGGCTGACCCTTGATTCAGTGATCACCCTAACTCCTCCTAATTGAGGTTAATGCCAGAAGCATTGACACCTTGATGCTCACTCATTAGTGCCTGGAGGCTACTGGAGATTGCTGACAGCTCAGTGAAACACTCATTAGATTAAATTTAAAGGGAACGTTTGACACCATGACCAATTAAGATATATTTGCATTAATATATATTTGCATTCTCTTTTTTAAAACTTATCAAGACAATGACATTTCCTTGCCCCCTTTATAGAAGGATTCACAGCTGGTGCCTTTCTGCCAGCACATGCACATTTCTCTGCTGTGTACCTACCACTGCCCTGCTGGTTTCTAGCTGCTCTCTCTCTCCACTTTAATGTGAAACAAACAGGAAATACTCCGGGATTTGGAAAATGAAAATTTGGAGAATTTGTTCCTGACCATGAAAAGAGAATTAGAGAACCAGGACAGAGAGAAGAAAAAAAAATAGCAATTTTTTGAAAGTCACGAAAGGTGCACGTTTGTGACTTCTGTAGTGTGTCTCGGTACAACTGAGGTTTGTGAGCTGTTGCTGTAATAGAAAATCAATATAATAGGCACTCAGGGGTGTCTGTAGCCCCTTGATGAGAGCTACATGGGCATGGGTACATTTTAGGGATGTGGTTTACTAATAACTTGTCTGGCTTAATGGTTGGACTCAATGATCTTACAGCCTTTTCTTGTTGCTGTTAGTACTGAGAGTGGCGAAAAACGACACGATCAAAGTTCAGGAAAAAGTGGATCATTTAATTAATTATAAATCGGTTTATATAACTCAGTTCGCAAGAGTAGCATAGTACTATTGGTCCCTTGGTCAACCACCTCCTAGAATGAATGGTGGAGGCTATACAACACCCATTTTAAAATATTTTTCTCAGTGTACCATAACAACACTAACTGAACAACAGCAGGTGCAAAGATAAAGAATTAGTTTACAAAACCGTCTTCACTGTTTTCGTCTGGTCGGCGTGAGAAAGCAATGCTCTCACAGAACACTGAGAAAAGGCTGAAGAATTTCTCTGCCTCTAACTTTTCAGCATCCATATTTTCTAACCTAAATGATTCTGTGATTCTATGATGAAATGTGTAATTTAATTGCTGAGAAGTGCACTAATAATTCTATGAATGTTTCCACACCCATAGGCCTCAGCAAGGATCGTTGTGCAATGCACTCACTTGCTAAGAAGCGTTTCCTGCTACGAGTGATGTTACATAGGCAGGATCAGCCAAACTTTGGGAGAAAGTGTTAGTCTCATTTTGGATGCGGAGACAACATTTACACGGGGGTTTGTGTCATGGCAGCTGAACTCAAGAACTTTCAACTCTCTTATCAACGTATATTCTGTGCTGGCTTTGTTAGATGAGTAAATACATGCTTTGTTCTCCAGGTGGAATTTTCACCATGCAGTATTTCCTGCCCAATCCTTGATTATTTGAAATGAAAAGAAAGCAGGAGGATACAGCAAGTTAATTTCTAATTTTTTGCTGTTTTGAACCTGAGGTGTGGCTCACCATGGTCAAACCTAGTCCTGTGTGGACTAGGCAGAGAGAAGGGTGCTGTGCCTTATGTGAATTATGTGATTTATAACAGTTGAATGATGACCAACCCAGCTCTCTTTGGTGTCACTAAAGAGCATTTCTCTTATTCTAGTTCAAGTTCTTGTTTGGGAGAGGCCAAGTAATGGTAGGGTGTAGATGCTGATATTAATATGTCTTCTCACTACCTGTGAACAAACCCAGCCCTATTTCATCCTTCAGTAGTATAGGAGAATCCCAGAGGATCACTCTTCCCCCTCACTCTGGACATTTTCTTGTATTTCTGCTTGATCTCTGAGGCCCAAGGCACGGATGTTTTATCTTCTGTTTTTATGGAAGTTTTAGAATGGGCTTTTACAGTCTGAGTGTCTGGTTGTCTCTGCACTGGTGCTTAGAGATGGGGATGCCAGTGAGGCATTTAAGAGTAGACACCTCCCAGAAGTTCCCTAGGTAATGTCTGCTCAGCACAGATGACCTTTTGGGGGGCACCCCACCCTACAGTGGAGAGGAGATTGCCATGGAAATCTCGTTCTTCAGAAAACTTTCCTCAACATTCATCTGGCACTTGCATTTCCGACCTCCTTTTCAAGACCTCCCTTTATTCAAAATATCCACACCCAAACAGTTAATGCCCCTTCAGACATACACTTCAAATACTGTTGACAGTGGCTACTTTTAATGTCCTGTTTTAGTCACTGTTTAGCTAAGCCATTCATGTTCAGCTCCTTTAATCTTTCCTCATAAATCAACCTGCCCAGCCACTCAGTTGTCTTTTTGTTGCTCTTTTCCACAATTACCTGTATCTTTTAACAAACACTGAGCAGGCTTATGATTATTTTCCCCCTGGGGGCCAGCAGAGACTTAAAATCTCTTTGCCATATATTAGCCATGACTGTTGTTTCAGCATCGGGCAGGAGAAGCACCATTACCCTGGAAGAAAAGCTGACTCTCTCTCTCGCGTTTCAGGCCCAAGTATCCTGCTGCTCAGTATTTCACTTATTAGCCCTCATTTAGCTGAACTGAGCCAAAGAATGCGGCAATTTCTGAGTGTCGGGGTAGGGAAGCATTTCTGTGTGGGGCAAACAGGATCATAGCGAACAGTATCAGAATCCTTTGCCGGCTGGTTGTTTCCAGCTTTACTGACACACAGGCCTGGGGTCTTAAGGATGACTGATACCGCATAATATAAACAACGAAGCAAATCCTACTAGATCCCTTCCAAAGATATTTAACTAAATTCCTACCCATGAGCACACCCTGGGCCACCTCTTATCTTTGAAAGCCATCTCACAGCTGCCTGCAAAGACTCTGGAGGCTGGTTAATCCCAGCAGATGGACCTTGGTGTCGCTGCCTCGAGGGGAAGGAGCAAGGGAGGGAGGGCAGAGTCTTGGAGGTCTCTTTGTTGAATTGTTGTCACTCCATTTTGGTTCAAGCCAAAGCCTCAGGGAGAGGCAGAAAACTGGCATGCGGCTCCATCTGGAGTCCAACAAACGTGTTTTGGGTCAAAAGTTGCCCCAGCCTGGATGCTCATAGCTTGCCGGGACCCAGGAAGTATGTATCAAGGACCAATCCGTGAAAGGGAATTGCACTATTTAGTCCCTGGATCATACGTATTTGCTTCAAGCTTTGATGAAGTTCTCAAAGTATTTTCTTTAGAAGAGAAAAATGCCTCTTGGAATGGACAACAAATGCCTTTTTTTAAAGGGTCCATGAAAAATTAGAAAGAAAATAACAACTTAGAAAAGGGCCACCCCCTACTACATTTCTTCCCCAGGCATGATAGTCAGCATGGCCCAGTGGAGGGGCACTGGCCTAAGAGCAAGAGGTTTTCTGCTTAACCTTGATCAATCATCAGCTCTTTGGGCACTCACTGGGCTTCCTCCCTCCTGGTGTGGCTAGACCCCATGCCCTGGGGCTGTTTGCTCAGCATCTGGCAGGAGAGAGCAGCAGCCTCCCCACCTCCCGTGGGGTTTGGGTTTATGCATTGAGTGTAGACATGATCACACAGATGTGAGGAGTCTCTGCTTTCAGTGCCTACAGCTGCTGTTGAACTTCATTGACATGAAGCTTCGGAATGATCAAGAGTTAAGCTCCTGCCTGACATGTCCATTGCTGTCATGATAATTCATTCAGTCGTGAATTCAATGACTGTCTCACATTTATCTCACTTTTTTTTTTTTTGTTTCTTATTGTTATAATTCTTATTACTACGAAAAATAACCAATATTATATTCTCTTCCTCTCTACTTTTTTTCCCAGTGAAAAAAATCAAATTGTTAGGGATATAGCTCAGGATTACATACCTACACACATTTTTTAATGTGCTGCATATTGATCAAAGGGTCTGACTTCTGCTGTGTGAAAGCTGTACCTGATTCCCACAGGGAGGAAAGGCAAATTTTCTCCTCTCTGCTATTAGAGATGATCAAAACCTTCTGCAGATGCCTTGGGTATCAGTGAAGAATAAAGTATAGGATGTTGGTGCAATGTTGTGGCTCTCTTTTGGGAGGATCGAGCCACCTAGTAAATTGGAGTTGGAACATGTGTAATGTTCATTTTCTGTCAGATATTTCTTAGCTTGTTACAGTACTAACAAACAAATGGATTTTCTTTCCTTCCTCACCTCATAATTCTTTGTCCTTTAAGTTGAGCTTAATTAAATATGAGGGTACCTCTGACAGTACAGAAAATTAAATGGAGAAGGCACAGATAGTGGTTTGTACTTTGTGTTTTTCTTTCCTCCCTGTTCCCATTCAGCATTGTCGGGGTAGTGATTTTCTCTTAAGCAACACTTGGGCATATGCATATGTTTGCATTTAATTTCCAGATGGAGAGGCAGGCCTCTAATAACAGTGTGAGCTGCTGCTTTATGGATCTGGCTGGCTGACTGACTTACCTTCCTTTTGCAGCAGGCCAAGAAACTGCGCCCCACACCCGGGATGCCGACATACTCGTGGCTGAGCCAGGCTTTTGGGCTCTCAAGCCAGACTGGTGCAAAAAATGATTTACCTGTCCCAGGCCGCAAAAAAGGTTCACCAGCTCTTTACATACATGGGGCTCATCAACCCATGATCATATAAACTGCTTTATTTTCTGTCATGACTGCTCTTCGTAAATGTGTTTCCTGAAGTCTTGGGCAGCTTTTATTCAAGGAAATGTATTTAACCATTAGCACTGACGTTCTGGTTATGGCAAAAATATTTTCCTATGTAGAGGGACTTGTAATGATCCCTCTATTTCTCTGTAAGTGCTCCTCTGCAGACTTCCTGAAGGGAATTCTGTGTCTCTGTGTCTCAGGGGTCTCATCCAGGTTGGAGAGTTGTGTTTTCCTGAGGGACTTTACTGAGTGAATTGTAGGTCTCAGTGTAGCTAGGTCCAACCCACTATAAAGTTCAAGACTAAAGGCTTGGACTAGCAATCTGGAGTATAAGTAGAAGGCTGGAGTACTGAGTGCACAGACATACTGATCTGAATAGGAATGCATTTGCAAACAGGTATGTTATTAAACATGCTCTAATGCTGACCAGATGTAGCTGTCTATGGTATAATCAGCTACATATGGACTAGATACTTTGGCCTCCCTTTGTAGTCAGTTTATGAAAAGAAAAAGGCATTTCTAGGTTGCAGTTCATCTCATTTTCAAGTAGGTATCTCAGGTACCCCTTACAAGTGCTTGTTTCTCTCTTTCATTTTTAAAGGAACCGGTGGTGACTGGACCAGATGTGAGTATTGGCACTGTTGACATCTGAAGTTAGGTCAGATAGTTCTTATCTTGAATATGGTTTCTAGAAAATAATCTATTTTCAATAACTATTTGTCATTACTTTCCTAAGTCTTCAAACCTCATGATGTCTTAATTAACTTCAAGCACATCGTTGATTACAATTTTACTAAATTGCTTCAAATTATTTATTTTTTTAAACTTACTAGTCTTCGACAGTTTCACGTCTTATTACCAGAAAAGTAGAAAATTAGTACATAGTTAAATAATATCTGCTTTGTGTAAATAACATCTCTTCTGAAGAGTTCTTAGCCTTCAGTGGGTTTGAATCCTGTTTTGCAGGATGGGATTCAGGTTTTGAGTCTGATTCTGAATGTAGCTGTCCAGAGGTTTCACAGCTCTTGTTGTAGCCAAGGAAATTTGTTTTTGTACTGACTAGATACATAGAGCTCAGTAGCCCACATATACACATAAAGTGATATTTCAGACAATTTGGTTTATTTATAGATCCTGCCTAATATTTGCACAATCTGTCTTTGATGTTTCAGCCTAGGGCCTTTCAAAAGCACTCAACAGTCATATTTAACTGAAACATGGGTATTTGACCAGTTGAATTATTTTTGGATCAGTGCTGACAATAATGGGATCTCACACACGGAATGCCCATGTGGACAGTTACATGTTGACTTCCCAGCTTCTTGTCACTGTGCAAAGATGAAACCTTGGGAAGGGTTTATCTTTGTCTGAGGGATGCAGTGGTCTTAATATAGTTCCCTTGCTCTGGCAGCTGTCCCTGTGGAGGACAGCAAGAATGCAGGAGAGAGGCATGTTGCTATTTATTTCTTGTTTTTACCCATCTTTGAAAGCAACGGATCCCAGAAATGGACATGGCAATGATGTCCTTCTGTCATGGGTTGAAACTGAGTTGATTGACAAGCTTTTAAGCCAATGCGCTTTTGTGAATTTTGCATATTTAAACCCCGTGCAAGGGCGGGAAGTGGCTCTCTGGTTCCCGGTCTCCTGAGGGAGAAGCGGGGCCTCCGAGCCCCGGGCGGCCTCCGGGCCNGTGCTGGAGGGAAGAGGGTTTTGCTTTCACTTCTTTTTATTTCTTGTTACTTTTAATTCTGTTAGTCAGCAACTTCTTTATATTCTTTGGAGTTTTAGGCCTGCTTTGCATTTCTTCTCATCCTTATCTCACAAAGTGAAAAGCATGTGATCAAACCACTACACCTTCTTACAGCACAGAAAAGAAAAGAATCTCTTCTCTATTTTGAGACATCAAAGGAATCCATGTCCTTTTGGAGTGCATTTCCTTTTGCCAGTTAGTGAAAAAAGAAAACCTTTCCCAATCTTCTGTTTTAGTGGAAGTTACCCAACTCAGAAGTAAGAGTTTTCTCTTAGGGCTGGAGTTTTTGACATCGAAAACACAACAATTCTCAACCAGAAACGCCTTGAACCAAAACAAGAATGACAGCTTGTCCCCTAGTCAAACTGCTGGTGGTGTTTATGCACTGTATGAGGCAGAATGCCCCTGCAGATCCAGTTTCACCAGCTCTGTGCAGTCTTTGTCCACATGGAAGCAGCTGGGGTGACACCAGCAGATCCATGAACACCTCCACAACCCTCCTGCTTCTTGACTGCCCAGCCATCCTGTGTACACAGCTCTGCAGGGGAGGTTCTGCCTGGTTTGAAGGACATGCTGCAGCCAAGCTTGCAAGGAGCTGCTTGCTTGGACAACCTGTGTCACCTGAAGGAGGGACCAGGCCCCTCCAGTGAAGTGAACACCTCCAGAAACACAGGTATACTCTCCAATCTAAGCAGAGTGTTTAGTGCATGCAGCTTCCAACTAGACCCTGTGGTTTAGGAGGCTCTACTAGGAACTACCCAGTCCTGATCTTGGCAAAAGCCAACGCAACCTAATTAGAGCCTTTTCCAGCTAGCCCCAAACCCATCAGCACCATCAGCCAGTCTTGCAGCATGCCATGCTTGGCCACTCCACTGTCCCTGCCCCACACAGGTGTCCTGGGAGTTACTGGTGTTGGCTCAGTGCCTACTGGCAGGAAATCCCTGTGCCAGGGCGAGTTCCTCCAACTTGCAACTCCCAGCATCTTCTGTGCACTTGGTGTCTCCCAGGCAGCAGAGGGGGCAGGAGATAAGTCTGAATACATCAAGGAGGCAGCTATGACCTGCCAGGCATCCCTTATTCTGGGCAGCCGGTCTGGAGATTTAACTGTGCTTTGGAGAGAGTCCCCATGGGCTACACTTTTACAATAAAAAAGTTTCCTGGCCCTAAGGGCAAATGGAAAGGCATTGCTCACATCTGAATAGAGGAACTCTCTATACCCAAACCAGCTGCAGTGAAAAGTCCCTGGCTGTGCTGTCCCCATGGCTGTGTCAGGGTGGAGAATGGACCAAAATATCTCTGGAAATTATATTAGTTACAACCTATGTATAATTCCAAGCCACTGCTTGAGCCCATTAATTTATTAATATAGATATATCTTGGAGTTGAAGTTCAGATCAAGGAGTTTTATTGATCATTATTCTTCCAGTCCCTCTTTGTTTATTCTTCAGTCTTTCTGGGATAACAGGCTATGGCATTCATGAGCCTGGCATGCTAAAAAACATCCCGGCTCCAGATCAACACAGCTTTACTACCAGAAAGGGCTATGGGGCTGCAAAATTACAGGGGAAGTACTGAGACTGTCTGGCCCTTGTGTGTTGGAGAGCGAGTCTTGCACTGGCCAGGGAATGGACAGTGAACCCTGAACTTGGCTCCCATCATAGTGAGAGAGCAAGAAAGGAACAGAGGAGAGGGCTGTGCCTTGCCACTGCAGGGGAAGCTGCCCCATTTTTTGTTTTTAGGCTGTTCTCATAAGTTTTTGTCCAGTTCTTTCTCTCATTTTTGTTGCCATAAGGTTGGCAAAGCAAAACCAGCTAATGCCAGTTGTTCCCTCCGTCCACAGGACACGGCCACTCGGCTGCTCAAGTCTCCTCTTCTCCTTTTGCTGCTTTCCCTCTCTGAGAGAGGAGCAGCAGTTCCATGTGCCTCTGCCTGGGACGTTCAGAGCAGGAGAATGTCTCTTCTCTCATACTAATGGCCTTGTCCGTGATTTCTCAGCCTATTTGGAAGGAAAAGAGATTGGACAACATCCATCATTATTTAGATTGGCGGTGGAAACCAACCTGGGCTGATTTGGTAACTTTGGAAAATACAGACTCCTAAGACCAGTGTTTCCTTTGGACATGTACATTCTAGTAGCATTTAATTTATTTCTTTATTTACCCCTCCAAATCTTTATTAAATATTCCCAGTTCAGTCTGCACTCTGGTTTGCTTTGAAGGTTCTTGGGATCAGATCCTATAGCCAAGAGAAACTGGAACGTTTCTAGTCATTAACGAAGAATGACTCTGAAAGGGGCTTTGGGATCAGAAATATGGAGATACTGAAGTAACCTTTCTAGTTAAGGTTTGAATCCCTTCTTACATAACAGCTATTGCTGAACACAGTGGGCAGAGCAAGTTAGTAAGAGATGATGTCTTGTCCAAGCAGTTCCTAGGACCTGCTGCAAAATATTTTCAGTGGAGTCAACAGGTTTTGAGTCAGGTCTCAGGTGACTCTGTTCTGCAATAAACATAGAGGGATAGCAGTAATTGCAGACCATGGTGCTCATTTTGGTCACCACGATATTATTATAACAGATCCCCAGCCCACAAACACACCCTTTCCTTTGCTAGCCCAGCAGCTCTTATGAACCAAACATGCTGTTGAAAGAGTGTTGCAGATAATGTGGTTTCCGTGAGCCTTTCAAACATGTTAGAAAACCAGAGGAGCTGAAGTAATCATCATTATTAGTAAGCAGACTTGGAGCCTGAGTCTGAATCTGCTGTGAGTATAAACAACCTGTGTTCATCCTCCGTGCCTTTGGTGATGAGTGTTTCACTGTGAGATTAGGGGTTGAAGGTTCTGAGATAATGATTTCAGCTGTGTGCCTCAGTGCTGTAAAGCCCATAGAATGTCGGAAAATTTATTGCTGTGACTTGGTTGCAAACTCCCTGGAGTGGACAAGGGTTGTGGACCTCATGATAAATAGCACACACTAATATTTAGCAAATGATAATGCAGACCACAGAAAAGTGGGGATAGAGGAAAATATATTCCCAAGGGCTGACAACTAATGCAAAGAGCCAAGAAATAGCTTATAGCGGGAGGGAATTTCCCCAGCTTCCCTCCTCCATGCATAAGTCACTGCATTATAGATGCATTGCACAGGGCCCAGCATTGATCCCTCCAGCACCAAAGTTACTCCTGGCAGGAGTTCAGAACATACAAACTCACAAAGCCCTGCAGGCAGAGCAGACCTGCTATTTTCCAGCCCCAGCTGGAAGGTGGTAGAGCCTATATTTGAAGCAGATGAAAGGGCTTGTGACTAAAGCTTAACTGGTTGTTTACAGGGCTTCTCTGATGCCGCTGTGCCATCTGCTTCATGCACAGGGCAGGTATCTTACCAGACTATTTCCCTGTCACCCCTTCCTAGATAGCCCCTTTCCAGAGAGCTAAAAAATCCTCCATCTTCTTTCACCCAACCAACAAGGACATATTTGTGCTAGAAATCTCCCTCTGCCTGGGATATGCCCCCCTGGAAGAGTGACATTCCTTGACCGTAAACAGAAATGTGTCATTGCAGGGAATGAGGCACATATAATATGATGTCAGAGGGTGGTGGGTGAGCCCTTCTGGGATCAGGATCACTTGGTGAGGTATTGTACATGCATGTGTACAGACAGCACTGTTCTGGTGAGTGCTGTGCCAAATGTGTCAGTCTTTGAGGCTGGAGGGTTTGTACAGCTGGTAAGGGGTTGGGGTAAGCCAGGGACTGGGGTGACCTACGGCCCCTTTTCCTTTTTATGGCCTTAAAAAGAGGCAGTTGGAAGGTGGATGATGCCAACCAGCTGTGTCTGCCACTTGCAGTCTGGGATGAGGAAGGGGATGGGCACGGTGAATTCCTGGCGAATGAGTAGAAAGGGAGGAGAGGGAGGAATGAGAGGGCAAGTCACAGTCTTGAGACATGACAGGTCTACAGTGGATGAGGCAGCTTCCCCTTGATGCCTGCAGGAAATCTGGGTCATTAGAGGGTGATGGATGCCTTAGCAGAGCTGTCTGTCCTGTGGTGATGGAAAATGTCCACCTCATGCAGCACCACTGTGCTTAGTCCACAGCTGAAATGAGGAGACTCAGAGGCAGAGGGTGGCAATGCCTAAGGGCTTTAAATGTTACTTTGGGGTAGATGGTGAAAAATTATGCAGGTAAACAACTGACTGTGAGAGGTAAGGCTTTGATTGCAATTGAATTTGATTTTTCCTTCATTTGTGGGAAATACAGACTGTCGGTGATCAGACATGCAGTCATGACACTTCTGAGAGACAAGGATTAGAACTGCAGCCTTGGGCTCATAAGGTGAGAATTAAGGTTTCCTGTGTGATTATATGGAAACTGCAGTAAAACACACATAAAACCAAATTGTGGGTCATGCATTTCAGATGCTGGAAAGGGAGGAATGATGGATAGCCTGTGGCAAAATCCAATGTATGTACGTGTGACTGCAAAACATCAGAAGAAGGCATAAGCATCTGATTTAGAATACTTGTAGTACAGAGGCAGATTCGTAGCATATGTTGAGAGCTTATAGGGAACAGACCATGCAATATGTGATACCACACGCAGAGAGCCAGCACTCTGGAAATTTCCTTCTCCTGGGAAAAAGATCATGGAGCAACATTTATTTTTAAGAGGCACCCTCATGTTTTATATCTTTGTGCTTTCTGTCATGATATTTGATAGCATTGCATTTCATCACTTGGAGGCACACTGCTTGGGAAGGCAGGCCTGGAGAGTACCTGTGCTCTGCTCAAACCCCTTTCCCGTGGCTGCATGCCATACTAGTCCCTTTATTGGGCCTTTGAGTGTTCTGAGAGCAAACTGTGTGTAGTTGGGTTGAACTAATGAAGTATATCCTGGGAGAGGTGCACTGGAGAAGGACACCATGGATTAATAGACCCAAGGAGCAGATCAGTGAGATGCTCACAAATAGCAAGTCTAACCCTTCGTCCTGAGTTCAAAAATAAGTTAACACGAAACCTGTACACTTCCAAACCCCTGTGTGCTCAGATCAAAGCAGCAATGCTCTAATTAAAGCCACTTCTAACCCTGATTCCTTACACATAACACAGGGGAGCTGGCTGTCCTGCCTGTGCCCTCCCTCTGCCCGCCCTGACAACCCTTTTTACCAACAGGCTGGAATGCTGTGCATTCATCTCTGGCTGTGGGCGAGCAGGAGCCTCTGATAGTGTCCTACCTCTGCCTGGAGTGAATGTGACTGGTGGAGGCACATCCCTACCAGCCAAAAATCTCTCATCTGTGATGACACACAGACCCTTCTGTCAACGTCTCCTTCATGATGGATGAAATATCATTTGGTTGAGGCCAGGGAGAGCAACCTTCCTCCTTCAGATCCCTTTTCCAGTGACTGGGGGCTGCTTCCAGGTATTGAACAGGCAGCCAAGGCCTCTTACTGCTCTTTGCTGACACCATCACTCAGCATCCTCCTGCAGCATAGCTGGGGGGAGTGGGGGGTCCTCTGGCTACTTTCCAGACACCAACAGCTGCATGTTCCCCTCCATAGAAGTGGCTCTGGTCCCAGGGAGATGGCCTGATGCAATGGCATTTGGAAAGACCTGCAGCAAAGCAGCAGAACTGGGAGGAAGGGATCATTGCTGGGATAAGAATGGTGGAAAAGACTACAGGAAGGGAAATGGCAATTAGAGATGTGGTTGGCAATGGGAGAGAAGTGGGAGTGATGGAAAAGGAATGAAGGAGAAAACTCTGAGAGGAGCAGTTCAATCGCTTTGTAGATAACACAGGATACTTGAGCCAGCATTTCAAATTTTTTTTTTTTTTAATATTCCAGCTCTGATCTGAGTTACTGGAGAAGAATTGTTTTACTGTTGTGTTCCTGACTTTCCCCATTTATGAACCAGATAATGGCCATTAGCAAACCTATAGCAGGTGAGGGCATCTTCAGATCCAAGCCTGGAAGTGTTGACACTTGAGCATTATTGATAGACATGTGGAGACAGGCTGTCTCTGTGAATACTTCTGCAAAAATCTTCTCGAGTCTCTTTAAATTTGGCAGCTCCTAGAGCACATGCACCAAACCTGAAGCACCTTCACAAGGTCTGACACTGGTACTTATGCCCTTAGCTGTTCTGCCAGCTCATGACAGGTTTTGCAATATACGGTGTCATGAGCAGGGGGAGCAGCAGAGCTCCGAGCACATCCTTAAGGACCAAGCACCCATAAGATTCATCTGCAGCTCCGAAAGTGCAAATGAGGTCTCTGTCTGAACCAGTCCTGGAGGCTTGGACCGACCTGGGCGACCTTAGAAAGGTCAATTATTCCCTCTTTTCTTCACCTCTGCATTTAAAAAATGAAATATGAGGATACTTTGCAGAGGAGTGATGAAGGTAAGTAAGGTAAAGAGTAGGATGTGATGAGGCGTATTGAGAATCCATGGAAGTGCTCAGATACAAGTTCTCCATTAAGGTGGATGCTGTCATCTGCCATTCATCTGCCATTCACCTCACTGCACTCCACCCTCGGTCACTGATCATTAACATCACTCAGAGACTTGAAGTGATTTCAACAAATTGTCTGAGATGTGCTGTTCCTCATTTCAATAGGTCTTAGGCAAGACAACAGAAGAAAGTAATGCAGTGTCACAATGCTGATAGCAAGCAAGTCACAGATGCTGATACCAAGAGACTTATTTAGTCCATTTTGATCTTTTTTGTCTTGCTTTTCTCATCTCAGCAAACAATCATTGCTGAACTCCACAACTCACTCTCTCTGAGATCCTTCCTTAGGACCCACAGCACAAGCCTGAAGCTCCCTAAAGAACTAGCCATTTTGAAGATCTTCACCATATCTTCAGCTTTGTTCACATCTCTTTTCAGAACTCGAGAAAGTGATGAGGTTTTCAGATAGAAGTTTTACAGATACAGTTGTGACTGCTGTATTTGGTGTAGGCTGCTGCTTGTGCTTCACTGGCCTGTGTGTACAGCAGATGTGTGGAACTGGTGGGACATAGTAGGGAGCCAGGGATGTTCAACAGTCTGGTGTTCAGTTACTTCAAAGTTTCACGTCTTCTGAATCATGGCAGGATTTGGCCTTTATTTTCTCCCCACTTTGCTGTCCCAGAACTGCCCTGGACAGTTACTTATGCCAGTCTGAGTCACATGGCAGCTGGAACAAGCTTTTCTGTTCATTAATTTTTGGAAATATTTGTGCTTTGAAAGGGTAGGGCCCATGTACAGGACACTTCATTTTCTCCAATTTACATCATTTTCCTGCTCAGATGTTTCGTTTTTGGGGTGTGTATGTTTCCAAACTTCCAGAACTCTGTTGAAACAGCTATTTCATGACTGCTGATGGAAACTCGTATTTATGTTTAGTGGAATGACACAAAGAAATAAAGAGTTCTTTTCTCATGACCATGATCCCCCCCACTTTTAAATCACAAAAAGTTGACAATTCAGACATGAAGCTGATCCAAAATCCTATTCTTGTACTGGGGTGACCCCATATCCATGGTGGAAAAAGAGTTCTGATCTGTGCAAAGGGCGTCTGTAGGCACTAACTTTTTCACATGCCGATATACCTTAACACACTTCCTGTGGGTTAGCTGACTTTCACCAAGTTGGGAAACATCCATAGAGCACCGTGAGTGGAAGTGACATATTTACCTCGCCTTGTCTCCTTTCATCCCATTTTGGACCTCAGACTGTCTAACAACATTAGGAGGCCCCACAGAATGAGAACTTGAAGTCAGTACTGCTGGATTTACTGAATCTCTGTGCTATCTCCTGACACTAACATTAACTGAATATATCAGGAATGGGGCAGAATACAACCTCTGTGAGACATATTTTAGGGATATGGGAAACAGGAAAATCTTAGAAATGAAACTTGGGAAACCAGACCTGTCTGCTGTGTTTGTCTTGCAATTAGTCAAGGAGCTGGCTCACACAGTTGTCTCTGAAAACGAGAAGGATCAAATAAGAACCAGAGGACAGACGAAAATACATTGTATTGATCTTTACAAATGAACAACAGTCATTAAAAGAGTTAGTAACTATCCAATAAATTTGGCTTCCATGTCTAGTGAAGGAGTCTAAATAAGGAAGGAAGAAGAATTTGCTGTGCCATGCATTCACATGGAGCCATATGTATATTAGCTAACCCTCAGGAGAGTTGCCAAAAGGGAATGTAAATGATGGAAAAAGGAAGGGGTGAATTTTGTCGTCATGGAATACTGGAGAAAAGACTAAACAAAGTAAATCTGTAAGCAGTTAAAGCAAACCTCATCCCTGCTGAAGAAGAGTTTGCTGAGTTTTCTGTGTGACTCAGAGCACAATTCAGTTATTAATTTGATTCCTTTAGTGGCATGTAGGAAGTATGCAGCCCCTTTACACATGTTGACTTCACCATTGAAAAGAAACATGGATGACACACACATAGATTTGTAGGAAGGAAATCCAGATGAAACTTAATCACTTTGTTTGATCCAACTGCAGGCCAAGTAGATGAAAAGAATACAGTCATTTAATCTGTGTAAATAGGATATCTATTCATGTACTGAGGCAATTAACATACTGTTTCATGAAGACTGAGCTGAAAAATTAATTTAGATTGACTGGCGATGAAGATTATAAGGCAGACTGAAAACAGGCTGGCAGCCTCAGAAACACATAGTGGTGAATAAATGCCAACACTTGGTCGGAGATACCTCAGGGGAACAGAAGGGAACAATGTTAGACTGTTTTTGTTTAAGATCTTTATTAATGGTTTGGAAGGAGGGTGGGCTATGATAGCTCATTTTGGGATGGTGCTCATCCTGGGAGAGATCACGCTTTCCAAAGCACTAGTACTAACAACTTTTGATCTGGCAAACTTTGAATGAATCAAAATCACAGCAAACGGTGCCAAAAAGTTCAGTCTGGGGATCTTACCCAGAGTCCCAGTGGAAGCATCTGCAGATGCTTCGCTTGGAAATCTCAGTCCATGTGGTTCACCATTTAGAGCAAACAAATTCTCTTAGTTTCCATTAGGATTCAGCCTCTCCCACTTATTTATCTACTGTTTGGCTGACTTTGCCCACACTCGATTCTCCATCCCAGAGCCTCCTGGCTGACCCCAGGGACATGCTGTTTCCTTGTCCTGGTATTTGAACATGTATTGTGATTCTAGCAAGCATCTTGATACTACTAAATATTTCAGACAGAGGGCTGGTGAAGCAATAGGGAGCTGTAGGATCTCTGTTTCCTTACTAAATTTACTATTGTCCGGCCTGTTTCCAGAGGTCTGGTATTTACTCAGTGAAAGTTGAACTTCAGGATGGTCCTTTGGGGAATATCTCCATTGCTTTGAGATGGAGATTCAGTCCCTGGAGGCACTGGGTCACCGTTATCTCTTGACTTGGATTGTGAGTGTTCACCTGCCCTGGTGAGGGGAGAAGGGCATGGTGCTGGCTGAGAAAAGGGATGGGCCATGCAGCTGGCCTTGCTGTGCACATCTGAGCAAAGGACCTGGATAGGTAACCCCGTTCCGTATCTGGAAAGAAGTGCAGGGAGGGAGTTAAAGGGAATGCAGAGCAATTTTCCCATCATTTTTCAATGCATTGGTTGGCACTGTCCAGCACTAGCTGTAAGGTTCAGTTGTTATTCATTCATAAGACATTGCTGTGCTGCCCCAGAAGTCCTACAGCCCCGTGTGTGTCTCCTGCAAGGCTCAGGAAGAAATACAGTGAGGCTGTCTGTGCTGGACCAGTTCTGCAAGGCTGGTTCATATCCCATGTTGTGAACTCCCTGGGGCAGGGAATGTCCTAATGGGTTTCATTTACTGAATAGGGTTGCTCAGGCAGGGGGTATAGCTCAGTGGTAGAGCATTTGACTGCAGATCAAGAGGTCCCTGGTTCAACTCCAGGTGCTCCCTCAGGTGCTGCTTTTTAGGTCAGACATCAGAAAAACAATTCTTTACTGTGAGGGTGGTGAGCCCCTGGCACAGGCTGGACAGAGCAGCTGTAAATGCCCCATCCCTGGAAGTGTTCAAGGCCATGGGGCTCTGAGCAACCTGGTGGAAGGTGTCCTGGCCCCTGGAAGAGGATTGGAATGAGAGGAGCTTTAAGGTCTCTTTCAACCCAAACCAGTCTAGGCTTTATGATTTTTTGTGGTTTTAAGGAAACACACACAGTGCTTAGACACTGAGTAGCAGGATTGAGATTATGAAGTAAATTGAAGCATGAGTGACCAAAGGGACAAACCACAGCCAAAAAGCAAGTGAAGATGGAGGGAAGAAGTGAGCGTGAACCACGGGAGCACATTTATTTCAGCTCCTGGAAGAATCTCCATTTTCTCTGTGTAGTCTTCTGGTTTGGGTACAGAGACTGCAAACTGAGGCAGTCTGAGGGTCACAAATGCCAAATTTCCCTCTTCTTCTCCAGTGCTTGGCTGAAGGAAACATTGCTCACATATTCCTGTGCTTAAGTGAATATTGGTTTGGGTCTTGAGTGGGAGGAATGACTAAGAACTAAGAATTAATTGCTTGATTCATTCTCTGATTATTCTTTACAAGTATTAGAAAAGGTGTTATTATCTGCTGAAAGATCATTATTTTAATTGTGCTTTGATGAGAACAGAAAACAAGGGATTCAGTTACTCAGTGTGGTCCATTACTATTGTATTAAAGACAAATGCAGAATCCCATGAAACTTTTCCCAAAAATGGCATTTATTAGGTTGTAAAATAGCCTCCCACAGAAGCATTTGAAGTCCTGTCACTTAACAGACAAGTTGCTGAGGGCAAAAGGCCATAAGACCTCCCTAAATTAATTGCTGTTTGAACTGGAGTGAAACTAAAAAAAAGTTGGTTTGAAGATTCCCAGTGACTGTAAGTATCCCACAACCCTTGAAAAATTGTCAAAGAAACTAGATTTATTTCTGTTCTGAATGTCTAGATTTAACTTCTACCTATTGGCCACTACGAGATCTTTTAAGGTTGAAACTTTGTTAGCTAATTCCAGTTCTCTCTTTGAATACTTATAGTCTGTGATTAAGAAACCTCTCAGCCTTTTCTTTGTAAAATTAAAGAGGTAAATCTTATATCTTTCTCCAGAATGAGGTTTCCCAATTCTTTATTCATCCTCGTGTCTTTTCCCTCAATTATTTTTAGTTCCTTAGTGCCTGCAACCTCTAAAATAAGCTCTGAATAACAGCAGCAGTTGCACCAATGCCAGGTTGGCTTGTTATATAATGTCTTTGCTTCTTCTGCTTGATTTTACATCTCTAGTACATGCATTATGCTGCTGAAGGTGTCTGTGTTAAACCACTTAGATTTTATTACTTTCTAGGCTTTTTCCAGTTTGCTTCTGGCCTCCTTTCTCATGCCTCAGAAGCAAGTTCTCCACTGTTTAATCTTACATTCAGGACTTTACTGAAATTCATGCTGTTGGCTTGTGTGCAGTTTATTGAATTCCTCTCTGGATTGTTTTTCTTTATCGTCCTCTGTATTCCATGTGCTTCCCAAAATTCCACAAACTTACTAAATAATAGTTTAACCTTTTCTTCCGTGTCAGCAATAAAAACATTAAATAGCAACTGGTAAGCCAGCATCTACAGGGGGCTGAAAGTTCACTTGCTGAGTGAACATTTGCCATTTACTATTTAATTTGGAAAGGTATCAGCTGGTCTTCAATTAATCTACACTGTACTATGTTTATTTTAAACCAGCCAAGTGTATTACTCAATAATTCAGATTTGGTGCTCTTCAAAAGCCCATTACCTCAACACTCTTACTTTTATCAACCTCGTTTGTAGGCTCATCAAAATACAAAACTGGATTAATTAATAAGACTCCTTTTCCATTACACGTTGTTAATGTATATTAATTATTTATTTCTTGAACCCTGTCACAGATGTTCTGCGATTTTGCCCGTGATTGATGTGCAGCAGACAAGTCCACAATAATAGGCCTAATTACCCCTTTTTAATGCGTGTGGTGTATGGAGAGCATCCACTTATTTACCTCCTCCTAAAATCTTCCCTAAGTTTCAGGAAAGCATTGTGCTGCAGTGAGTTGGGGGCATATATAACAAGAAGCTACTGGATTTCACTAAGGGCTTTTAATATTTAATACTATTCTAAATGTGTCCGTTGGTTTTTATTATTGTATCATGCTCCCTTCTGAGTAGCTGTTTGCATACAGAATCTCTTGGGTATGTGCTTCTTGAGAAAAGAGACAGGAAGAATCTTTGGGAAGATCACCTGACCTGGTCTGAACCCAGCTATGCTATTTTCCATTCTTTTCCTGCACCCATCAGATGAGCATTGGAACATCTTCTGGTAGTGCATTACACAAAATGATCATACATCTTTCAACTATTGTTTTTATAACCTCTCCTCTGGGGAAGAGTGTTTGAAGTGCAGCATATTATTTTCTTAGGATTTTAAGGCAGTTTGACTTCTGTGAAATGTGTATCCTCTTACATATTTTAGAATCACTGCATCATTAAGGTTGGAAAAGACCTTTCAGATCATTAAGTCCAACCATTAACCCAGCACTGCCAAGCCCACCACTAAACCATGTCCCTCAAAGCCACATATACAAGACTTTTAAATATCTCCAGGGATGGAGACTCCAGCACTGCCCTGGTCAGCCTCTTCCCGTGCTTGACAACCCTTTTGGTGAAGACATTTTTCCTAATATCCAATCTAAATCTCCACTGGTGCAACTTGAAGCCATCTCCTTTTGTCCTATCACTTGTTACTTGGGAGAAGAGATTCATCTCCAGCTCACTGCAACCTCCTTGCAAGTACCTCTACTTTTAACTCATTCTTTATGTTTTCCTCTCCTTTCAGTAAAGGATGGAGATTTTCCTTGACCCTTCTTTGGTTGGTAATATATTCTAGAAACATTTTTTATTGTTTTTTTTCAGCAGTAGCTGCACTTTTATCTCACAGAGCAGATGCAAAATAATTGAACCACGTACCTTCAGTGATAGGATTTGAAGTAGCCTGCAGTTCCTACAGGAATTTGTTCCACCACTTTGATGAGACCCTTTTTTCTGTTCCCATTGATCCAGAGGATCATAGTTGCTAACCATGTCTTCTTCTGGTCCTTGACTATGTCTTGGAGATGTCCTGAGTGCAGACAACAAAGATGCAGGCACAGAATTCCAGAGTTCTTCAGGAAACTGGAATAGACAGTGGAGGAGAGATTTGCTGTACCGTGATGTTCTCAGACGGATGAGTTTCTTATATCAAATACCTCAGTGCCCATACCTGTCCCATTGTTATATCCATCTCTCCAGCCTGACATGACAGACATTACTCAAAAATAGCAGTGAATGGGAGCTTAGCATCAGCATTCCCTGTCAGCTCTGCTACTGCCTGTTGGAAAGAAAGATTCCTTCTCTGAGGCCCTGGGGATTTCAGATTGAAATGTTACAGTGGCACAGATTAGGAAGGGGGAATATTCGATTCAGGAATCTTAGCTCAGAGTCCGGAACACGTTGGCAAAGCTGAGTTCTCGGTATGCAGATGGGCCAATGATTAATGGCTAAAACCCAAGAAGAGCTGTGTTACAGATAGAGAGATTTGTTGTATTTCTCACAGAACATGACTGTGCTTCTTTGCAGTGGCCAGTTTTGATGCACACTTCAGTTACTGAGAAGGGTTTGCCATCTGATAACAAGTTGAGGCAAAATTTATAGGCTTCAGGGAGGTCAGAGAGGTTTTATTTGTCCTGTTTTGTTTTTTTTTTTTTTTTTTTTTTTTTTTTTTTTTTTTTTTTTTTTTTTCTTTTATTTCTGACAGCTTGCTTACATGATAAGCCCCTTATTCAAATTCATCACCTTCCTAAGGGTAGAAATGAAACTTTGAGATATTGAAAACAATTAAAACTTCACATGACTTGACTATAAGCATCTAACTAAACCCTGTAAGAGCAGCAATACCTGAAGTTTCCTACTTGTGAAATCCCTTTTGGAACCACAGTAGAGTTTTCCTTTGCACTTCCCGGTCTATGATCATTTCCAGTCCAGGACTCAGGATTCATCCTGGTTTGGAAACCACTGTTCCTGCCCCATGGGGAGAAAATACTCTCCTTGCTGAGCCTCTTGAGTCACAGTCTGCACTTTCATGGGACTCTCTGTTTCTCTGTACTATATAACCTCTACTAAAAATGAGAAAGCATCAGCAGTGCAATGCAAGAGATATGAAGGGTTTAATCACTCCTCTGTGTGTTATTACCTTTTTAATTTTCAAAACCAGGATCCTTGATCTCATGTTTTCTTCTACAGCACATGGGACACACTTATGGATAAGTATTTACTGGATGGATTTTGGTTTGGGAACAGATCTTTGGAATCAAGAAACTGGAGAATTTTTCAGATTTCTCAGGGAGTTTTGTGCCTTGATTTAAATAATTGTTCATTGAAAATTTATGTCACTTTCATCAACTTAGTGCAGCAAGGATGGTGTTGGTATCAGTGGTACAAACTGACTGAAAATCCATCAATTAATATTAATTATTAATAGCAATCCATGCTATTAATAAATGATGTCTGCAAACACAGTGGTATTTTACTGTTCTTAAAAATTTGCCTGCTTTTGGCTGTGCTGTGGAAAAATAATGCCTGCTGGAGTGTTTCTGCCTCTGCCTGTCTTCTGATTGTGACCTGGCACGAACTTGTTTATGTAATGCTCCCTAGCAGCAGTGCTGCTGCTGGAGACAGGGCTGTTCCTGTGACCAGAGGTAGCTCCACCTCCAATTTTAAAGGTTTTTCGAGCTATTCAACTTAAATACCATGCCAGGAAGGAGGAAACTAGTAGTGTTTTATCTCCAACTCCTGTGCCAGGTGAGCTTGCTGAGAAGGGCTGTGTTTGCTCTTTTCTCTTGCTCTCTGTTGCCAAAGACTCCTCCTTTTCTTGTTGCAATTCGTCCTCTCCTGCAGATAAGGGTGAATATTGCAGTGAGGTGACTCCTGCTTGATAGGTGTCAATTTTTAGCTCTTGTGCCAAACGCAGACTGACCATGTGGATTGGGAAGATTTGATGCCCTAGCTCAGGACGGTGGAGTTTCAATCAGTTGCCTTTACAGGAACGCTGCTATGGCAGTCCAAGCCTCTGTGGCTGATGCTTCATGGCTTTGGTGTCATCATCATTGCAGGAGTCAGTCTCAATGTAACATAATAAACAACAATATCTCGTTTCAGGCCAGGAATTTTCTTCATCATTTATGATATTTGTGGAAGTCATGATTTCTTTAATGAACCACAAATCTAACATATGCAAGGAATAGACACCCTCCAGATGTGCTTCCAGGCCTAAATCCAGATCTAGAAATCCATACCATACTTCATTCCAAAGCAACGGAAGGAGGGCCTGGATATCCCTTTATTTCTTTGAGCTGCCTCCATATTTCAAGAGCAGAGGCTTTTCAGCATGAAACTGTAATTTAAGGATATTCCTTTGCTGATTTCAATTCTTTGAATTTTAAGAATTAAGTGCTCTCGGGGTGGAAGTGATGTATCTCAGCTGAAGTCTATCTTAAAATAATCTGCTGGTGATCAGCTGTCCATGGCCAGACATCTGGCATGAATCATATGGCAAGAATCAGATCTTCTAGTCCAACATACCCCCTGAGAGGAGTTAGACTGCTCCACTGGAGTGTGTTCCTTGGGAGAGCAGTTCTGACTCATTTCCATGCCACACACTTATGCATCCATTCACACCAGACCTCAGACTGCAACACTGGGTACCAGGTACACTGCTTGGTTTTTCTGAGATGCTAAAACTTATTTATAGGGCTTTCCCTCCCTTTCTTTTATTTTCTCGTTGTCTTTTGTTCTTAATTTTCTCTCTTCTCCACTCTACTTTCTACATGGGTAAAATGACACATTTCAGCTTAGAATTTATGTTCACATGTACTTGTCTCCTGTTCATGCTCATGATGGCTTACAAAGCCTGAAGGGAAATTCTGTAATTTAATGTCCATTCATGTGTGTTTTCAGTACTTCCTATTAAAAAGCTACATGCAGAAATGTTGGCAAGAACAGAGATAATAGAAATGCTCTCCTCACTGTTCCATGGACTACAAAGTAGGCATCACAGGGATAAATTTGCCTTATTTTCTGCAGGAATATCTAATCACTTCAAGGGCTGTCCCTTTGACTGCCCAGTTGTTCTATCTCCCCGTGAGTTGCTGCAACCCGGAATTTGGAGTGGTTGGGCAGATAGTGCCAGAGACACCTCAGCAGTCATCCCAGCCAGGGAAGCTCTGAGAAGTGCCATGAAACTCAACTATATCCCCAATTTATATTCTTAGAGAATACAGAATACAGTATGGTATGGACATGTTTTGGCTGGCTCCACTTGGAGTAAGACTGACACCCATGGAACATCCAAGCTGATGTGCCTCTGGATAGGGTCCATCAGTTCAACAGGTGACGTCCCTGGCATAATTTCACTGCATTTGGACCAAGATGACGCATTTCCCTACCAAGTGCTGTCCTGCAGCATGACTTAGCAAAGCTTGGTAGGGCATCAGCTCCAAGACCTCTCCATGGCACAAACCTAATAAAAGATACAGGGAAGCACCCAAATTTTTATTTCAGTTGGTAGCAGCCTCAAAGGCGTTCAGTGCACTTCTGTCCTTTCTTTCTTAGCTGCCTGTTATACCTCTGGCTTTCATTGCTTAAGGCAAATTTTGCCTTGTTGGCAAACTGCCTCATTTTAATAACCTTTTATTTTGAATTTGCAGTATATAAGCATGGCTGTGGTTTGCTTTGATGGCCAGGGCTGTATTTGGCAGCATAAAAAGCACTGGTAGAAAGCAGGGAATGGAACTGATTCATCAGTAATAGCATCTCAAATGCATTCATTTATTTATTAAGTGCTCTGGGAAATGCTTTCCTTGAAAACTGCAAACTGTGACACGTGGATTGATGACTGAGTGGTTTTTGCTGAATATAGAAACCAACAACTCTGTATCTAGAGTGACTGGAGGCGTGGAGACCTTGCTGACATCTCTGTGACATAGGATCATTCAAGCTGTATAAGGTCATACTAGAAAACCTGCAGGAATCTCAAAGCAGAATCTGCCAAAACTTGCAAGATCAAAACCATCAGTGTTTTGCATGGATTCTCCTTTCTAGCCTCTGGAGCCTACTTCCTCAAAAAGAGGTTAAAGGAAGAAAGTTACTTTTAAGTTCCTCTTTGTAAATGAAATCATAATTGATGGAAAATTAAAGCAATTGATGTAATATAAACCTCCTGGTAACTGGAGAAGGTGCTACAGAGGCTTCCCAGCAGTTATACATCAAGAAACATTCTTAATCTCCTAGATAATGTGGAAAAGAAACAACATTTATTATCTACAAGTCCTCACAAGCTGAGGATGCAGTTTATAAAACTGTATTTGGCTCCCCCTCCTTTTCCTCCTTTATTGTAATCCTTCACCATGGATCATTTTACATCCAAACTCACCTTCATCTGTTATCATGCTTTGGTGATTTATCGACATCACAAAGTTCTGATTAATAAGGCTAGAAGGACATCCATCAGAAGAACTAAGAACGTGTGATCATTTCCTCTCAGGCTCTCATTAGCTGTGGCTGTCCTTCTGGGAGTTTTATCTTTGTCTTGCTATTTCCAGACTAAAGCACATGAGGCTTAAAAATAATATCCTACGATTAATCTTTTGTTTCTCTCGGCTTTTAAAACCTTTGGTCAAGATGGAATATGATCTCCATGCTGTCAGCTGAAATAAGTAGAAACAATCCAAACGGTACAAGTACACTTTTAATGAATGAGCAGACATGTCAGAATAATAGATGGCTTGATTCAGCCTCCTTCATTCAAGACGGAAAATACAAAGCTCTAAAGATAATCTTATGATCATATAAAATATTTGCGGGGTAGGTAGGAATTACACTCAACAGTGTCTTCGCCAAAAGAGCTTCCTTTTTCTTTATATTGCTTTGGTTTAAAATGACATGAGTTGTGGTGAAATACCCCTCTGGTATTTTCAGGTTGCTGTGCTAAGTGAAGAGGGAAAGGTTTTGTTTTAGAGTTTCTATACTAAGCTCTCTTTTTAATGAGACACTCCTAGGTTAAAAATACCTTCCGAAAGCGACTTCCCACGTCTTTCCTACATTAGTGACAGATTGGAGAAGAAAATGTGGAGTACGCCTGAAAGTGATAAGTTGAGGTTAGAGGTCTAGCCAAAGTCAAGTGCTAGGGAGTTTCAGCTGTAGAGAGCTGATGCTTTGAATTATAATCAAGTGATTAATGTTTCTAATGTAAGTGGGTTTGGGACTTACAAGGACTTGAAGCAACAGCTTGGATAAGTATGGCAAAACCTGCTTTTAGAATTATTTTATTTATAGCACATTCATTAGATTGGGCAAAATGGACAACATGTGCTTATGTGGTTAATGATAAATCCATATGAGGACTAAACTAGTCTGCTGAGTTATGAGAAAGCCATTTGTAGGTCAGATTTTTCTGGAGAGAGACAGACTTGAGAGAAACAATTCCTATCTGTTTGGGGGTGGGGGGAGAGGGGAGAGGAAGAAACTAGATTTTCTCCTTTTATAAAATACAAAGGATGTAAATGTTACAGATCTTCATTAATTTTTAAATGTCATTTGCCCCTGACGTTTGCGTAGCTGGCTTCATAAATACTAAAAATAGCATGGGAAGGAGCAGACATGCATGGAAAGGTATCTGAATATTTTTTTATAAAATAGCAGAGAATCCAATGTTAACATACAAAAACTGCAGTGATCTCTATGAAACTGCAAAAGCCAGGAAAAAATACATCCCTGAGGTATTATAATTTTTCTTGTGGGATTCAGACAATCTAGCATGAAACGAAAGAAAAAAAAATTATATAAGACTGTTCCTTCTGTTTGAATTCACCATACCTTAATCCTGCTGCTGTAAGCAGTTTAAGGTACTCTTTCAAACAGAAACAGTTTCCCCAGGTGAGAGTATAGTTAATAAACCCAGTATTTTGGAACATGGTTCATGTTGTGGTTTTAGTTATAGATCTGCCAAAAGGATGAAAAAAGACTGGTTCCCCTCTTCTATCCTTATCCAGGGTTGGTTGTGCAGGTCCTTCAGACACAGGTCCCACTGGTTTCCATTAGAGACCATGATGCCATTTGGATTGAAAAAAAAAAAAAAGAAATAAAAGCAAGACAAACAAAGACAAGTAAAAGAAAACCCTTATAAATTCCCTTTCTATAGCAGCCAAATGCATAAGTGTGTTATTCCACCCCAGAATCTCAATAGTTGCATGTTGCACATCCTCACAAATAAACAGACAAAACCAGACCAAGCCATTTCCCTTCCTCTACTCTTATTTTTAGGGGGAAATGGAAATGTGATGTTCATTTTCAAGGAAGCAAGTTGCCAAGGGAATACTCTCAAATGTGTTCTACCTCTTCTCGGTGCTGCTGCAGGTGCTATTTGTGAATGAACTCAGATTATCAGAACACACTTTCAGAAAAAGCTGACTGATTACAGTGAGTATTTTTAGAGAAAGAAAATAGCACCTAGTGCAGAGATATTTCATTATTTATATATATACATATATATGTACAACAAAAACAAGTATAGAAAGCTCTTTCAGATTAATTCCCCTTGAAAAGTCATTTATTAATCTCAGGATAGTGAGTTAATAGCAGACATGGTGGCTTTCCCCCTCCCTTGACACCTTGTAATCCAGAGTGGATCCCTGCTGAGAAGATGTACTTTAGTGCCACACAGCATCTTGGGCTCCAGTGGTAACTGCATGAAAACTTAATGGCCTAATCAGCGTTTACCTCATTTACAGGCTACACAAGATGACTTGTTTCTGGCATCAAAAGTCGTGAGAACACTGTTACAATATTTATTTTATGGATATGAAATAATCTGTGTTTTGCTCTGACAGGTAAACATATATCTTGTTTTTGGCCCCCTTGTTAGTCACAGAAAATTAGGTGCAAAGATTGAAATAATTAGCAAGGCTAATAATCCCTGGAGCAGGAGGGGCAGCCCCAAATGGGATTCATCTCGCCTGTGTTAAACAATGTTTGGGTAAAACAAATTATCCTCCACAACAGCCAGCCAACTAGAGAGGGACAGTACAGATATTTAGCTCAGATCTACCCTTGAAGTGGCTAAGCAGAGTGCAGATGCATCCCACCCCAGGGATTAAAACACTTATTTTTTGAATGACAAGCAAGGGCCAAGCTCTAGGAATAGATGTGTTCCTTACCTTGGAGAGCTTACAAAAACCAGTGTCTGAAGTGCAAGAAATAAGGATGTTAAAGCTGTGTGGAAAACTGAGACTCACAGGGCAGGCCTGAATTTACCCAAGGCTTCAGGATGAAGAAAAAGTCTTGTGGGTCTTTTGGGTAACTTGCCATTTTGAAATCAGCTATATTTAGATTATTGGTTAAGTTAATAAAATAGCACCGGTGCCCTGTCACTGGAAAACTTTAATGGTGTTAAATGTTATCATGGTCCCTGTTTATCCCAGAGTGAGGTGCCAAGTCTCTGGCATAGCTTGACCAGCAGCATGAACCAAAGATTGTTCCCAACAAGTGATCTGGATGGGGCCATTCTCTTTTGGAGGTTAAGGGCATTTAGCCCCCAGTGTGCACGAGGCTGTGCCTGCTGGCCCTGGGACCAAAGACCACCCCTGAACCTGTTTAGCTAATCTCTTCCTCTTCTGATTTTATTATTTTGCGATCAGAACCATGGGGAAGCAGCTATGGTGTGCTGGGTTTGATACAGGACTAGCCTTACTTTGAAATAATATGGTGCTATCTAATTCCCTTCTGCTGTTCTTTCTAATCTGTAAAGACCTCACAAATCTGATTTTGGCCTGGTTACCCTAATTTGCATCATGGGCTGCCCGATTCACTGACTTCAATGGGCCACACTGGACTGTGTCAGGGTTTGGAGCTGATAGTTGGGTTTTTTGAGCTGGTTGAGCAAACAGACCTGCAAGATCTCTTCTTGACAGTGCACTAGCTCTGATCTGAAAGGAGACACAGCTTTAGACATCTGTTTTAAGGGCAGAACTATTCCGAGCTTATTCTGAACTCAATACAAGGCTCTGTTTATATTTCTTTGATTAATTGAAAATAACCTCTCATTAACGGAGTGACAACCGATACCGTACGATTGTGCTCAAGTCATTCACAGGAGCAAAAAAAATACGCCAAAGGTTAGGCAGGTCAAAGCCCTTGTTTGGATCAAAGCATATGTTGAACACTGTATAAATGCCAAATCTGAAAGTATTTTGTGTTTAAAGTTGAAGTTTGGAGTAAAACAATACTATAACAATAAATCCCTAATTCAGCTTGTTAGGTCGCTACTGCATTCACAAAGGCACAGCAAAGAGAGGGATGCATCTGATGGAGCAACTGGATAGGAGTCCAAGTCTGTTAAAAATTTACAGGTAGGTGAGGTAATACCACATCCAGTTCTGGTAGGCACATTTCAGAAGGAACTTCAATGCAATGGAAATGGATCTTGAAAGAATGACAGGCATGGTTTGTGGTTTGTCCATAAATCTGCCTTACCGTGAGAGACTAAAAAAGCTCAGCTATTTTTATTTATTCAGGACAAGGTTACAGGATGACTTGTCTGTGGTTTTGTAAAGTTGATCTTGGATGGCGAGGGAGCAGCAGGCTCCAGTTTCCACCCAGAGCTGCATGGCCTGGGTGCTTTCAATCAAAATATCGGAGGATGCCCAGCTATGCCTGGGCTTGAAATATTCCTGCTGTTCTGGGGGTAAAGTAAGGATGGGCTGCACCTTGGTGGGCTGCAGCCTTCTCTGTCCATGCCTCATCTGCAGCTTCCTGGAGATACTGATGAGTGATGGCCAGGGTTGAGGGTGGAGAGTGAGGCCAGACAAGCGCAGATTAAAAAGGCAGCCCTTCTTCTTGAGGGGGTGATAGCCACTGAAATACCTTATCTGGGGAGGATTGTCCTTCCCTGAAAGCCTCTGATTAAGGGTGGGATGTGTCCTTGCATGATGTGCCATAATTTGTAATGATTCAGGTGTTGTTTTGGGACACCATTCTGTGGCTTCAGCTATGCAGGTGATCAGGCCAGGTGATGGAAATTATCAAATGAGTGATCTCTGCTGGCCTTAAAATATCCCCATTAAATAGGAATATTTTAAAATGCTTGTTTTAGTGGGAATATTATATTCCTATTTAACTGATTGGTAAATGGAGAGGTCTCAGTGAGGCCATCTTTAGCCTGAGAAAGCCCAATTTTTAGGAAAAATACCTCTCACCACTTTCATATTTGTGGGCGGAATAGCTATGTTTATATTTTCTTTCCAGGAAAGAGTTAAATCCGAGCTTAGACCTGGGTTCCAACTGTCCCTACAGTTTACTCTATCTGGTAGGACATCTTCAGTAGATGAGGAGTGATACAGCTTCTTCCAAGTGAAAAGTTTCCATTTGACCTGCTGTTCTATCTACAATGACCTTATTGTGCGGGCATCTCATCCACCTTTCAGCAGTGGTGTGGGAACCAAATCAGGAAGATGAGGCCCCCTTAGAAAGTCCCATGTCAAAGAGTTTATGGCACTGCCTACTGCAATGGCAGGTGGGATTTGCAGAGAGCCTAAAGTCAGGCTAGGTCTGGGCTGCCTGTGAGGACACATTTCAGGTGTTAGCACTAAAGGATGCTTTAAAAACTGCCACCAAGTTCAATAGCTGTTGTCCCCTTGCACCCAGCATGCAGAGAGGTGTTCAGAGGATTTGCTGGCTGGAAAATTAGAGTGGATATTAGGAAAATAATCCAAATAGATTAGGAATAATGCTATTAGAAAATCCATTGGATTGGATATCAGGAAAAATTTCTTCACTGGAAGGCTGGTCAGGCATTGGAACAGGTTGCTCAGGGACATGGTGGAGTCACCATCCTTGGACGTGTTCAGAAAATGTGTAGATGTGGTAGTTGGGGATATGGTTTAGTGCTGAACACGTTGTTAGTTGGACTTGGTGGCGTTTGAGGTCTTTTTCAACTTTCATGATTTTATGGTTCTGTGATTCTGAAGTACCCATCCAACTTGTTCAATAAAGGCAGTTTCTTGCCTACGTCCAAGCAAAGGTTTGACTACACTCTCAGTGTGATTTTCTGCTTCTGCGAGTCCTGCCATTGTCACGTCTGGGCGGTAGCTGGGCTGCCGCTTGCCCTGTCCCCGAGGTGTGTGGGGCCGTGTGCTCCTCTCCAGGCTGGGCACAGGTCCGCAGCACCTCCGGCCCATCCCCTCTGCTCCGGGCGCTTGCGGGCACCGCTGCATTTCGGAGCGACTCCCTGACAGCCCGGGCAGAGGTGCCCGGGCTCTTGGGGCAGCAGCTGCGCCACAGGATGCAGGGGGACCTTGCTCTGCCTGCTGCCCTCAGGCACACGCCGGAGCATTCGAGAGCTTAGAAAAACCAGGAAACTGCTGAAAATGGCATTTTGCTCTCAGTGTCTAACATCATCACACCACTCCTGCTCAAATAAATAAACTCTGATGGGAATCCCCCCGCCCCCCCACCCCTCTTCATTCCTTGC